>JAQJVL010000081.1:1289539-1378489 GCA_035578905.1 Stictocephala bisonia
TTCTATAGTTATTTAACTAGTTAGAATGAATCTTACTCCTCAAAATATGAATGCAATTTCAGAAATAAAATGAATAAAAATAATAAGAAAATTACCGTTGGTTTTCAATCTCCATCATGACTTTTCCACACAAATATAACTCCAATGTTGACATTCGATCACTAATCCACATGTTTTGCTGATTTAAACTTAAAATTTAAGTTCCACTGAAAAATACACAATTTGAGCCTTTAGTACAATATGTAAATTTTTCACAATGATTTCTGACATCAAAGTACTATGAACTTTTTTACTGAATCATGCATATAAAGTACAAATAAAATGGCTTTTGGTGATTCCTGTATGTGATCAAACCATAAGTAACATTTGTCTTCATTTTAAAAAGGAAATGTAAGTTACAATGACAATAAAATGACGTAATTACTTATGCAGTTTGGTATTGAAAAAAATCAATATTCTTCTAGGTAAGACCAAGTTAACTTACTGGCTAACGTAAAAATAAAAACAATAATTGTTATAAAACCAACATTTCTTTACATGGGTTTTGTCCCATGTAATATATTTATCCTATGTATTATACAGATTTATCCTTCCTAATTAGCATATTACGTAATATTAAGTATACAAAATAAGTAAACTTCACCACATCATTAGTTCAAATATTATAGAGTATGTTATTAGTGAACTATATATACCAACCTCCCTGCACAGTCATTTGAAACGGATAATTATTGCTGTGAATCAATATAGTGTCAAGATAGTAAATGTGGTGAACATAAATTCTAACATTTTTATACGTTAAGTGACATGAATTTATGTTGTCTGACATTCTCTTATTTGGACATGCATTTTTATAAAAAAACCATACGTATATCAATAGAACTAATTTACTTTCTAATAATGGTAATTATTAAATATTGCTAACTTTATTTCAGTAATTTTATCGGATGAAATCATGATTCATGTGGTTTCAAACTCAGGGATGGAATGTCAGTTGTATTCAGTCTGTTGTGTGCTTTGGCAACAAAGTCATAGCTTCGTTGTTTACAGCTAAACGATGCTTTTGTCATCGAGGAAGACATAAATCATGTCGCCTGTAATATCATGTAATTTCGTGTAATATTACCTGTCACATTGATACAAAGTATGTATGATCTAAAAGTAAAAAAAATTATAAGTTTGAAAATTAAAAAGGTTATATTCATTTTCCATAATCATAAGTATCTCAGCTTTTAATGTTAAAGTAATAGAAAGTTATTTCAAAATAAAAGACTTTCTGAGTAAGTATACATTAAAATAACTTTGTAATTATTACAGAAACACTTAAACTAAATTAAAGGTCTAACCAATATTTAACAGTAGTTTTCTAACTAAACAACTTTAAAACATTATTTAGTTTTTGGACATATATTTCCATCCTTTTAGAAGCTGTAGTTAGAAGTTATAGTACAAGCAGTAGTTTTTATTTTAGAAGTAGTAGATATAGTAGGGCCTAGTATAAGATGATGATAAGTGCTATATTGAAAAGTGAAAAATAAAATTAAGACACTATATAAGAGAATAGCAAAATCAAAAATAATCTATAGATACTGTTTCTAGGTTGAAATTACTGAAATAATAATATGATAACTTCAACCAAAACTAATCGTATTTAAATAGTATAGAAAAAGAAACGAGAATATTTACCGAAAACAATAGAAACATTTAAAGGGTAAAGGAAAAGCATTCTAAAATATAATAAAAATAACGGAAATTTTGAGCAATTTAAATTACTGACCAATGTATCCCATTAAAAAAGTCGTAAAATGCTTTTCTTCCTTAGAATGGTGGTTACAAACCAACCATTTGTACTGTCAGCCGTGGCCTTGATGGCCAAAGAGATAGTCTTATCACATTTACTTGTAAGACATGTAAGGAAATGTAACACACTTAACTACCATCATTTAATGAGTAATTTTCCTTAAGCAAAGAAGCCATTGAAAAGACCGGAGCAAATGGAAAACGCATTTAAGATAGCATAGAATTTTCATTTATGAAGTAAAACTCTATGTTTACAATGTAAGAAATTACTAATGTTCTGCAATTTTGTTTATCTGTATGAAATGAAAAATTAGATTAAAATGTTATTGCACTGAGCCGTAAAGTATATTAAGCTCGCATCCGACGATATCCACATTTAAATGTGTGACAGGGAAGAAAGAACAGAGGTTGCATCCAACAGAGCACTGAATGGGTGTTGAATGAGTGCATTCATTCAATGCATTCATTTTTCTATTAATCATCATAAAATAATGATAACGTATGAAAACAATGTACGAAATCATATGAGAATAACATTTTATTAGATTGGCAAACAATCTTTGTTATCTTGATAAAAAATGTTCAAGATATCTCAATCAGTATACCCAAACTGTTACAAATCAAGTCACAAATACGGATATGTCAGGCTTTCTTCCTTTAAGAGTAAACAGAGGCTGCCAGCCATGTTGATTTTACTCTCATAAGGACGGTGTTGTTTCCAGACCTATATATTTTCGTTACTAATATTGTGTTTTTCCTACAAAACTTGTGAGAAATTGTCAAAGTAATTCCAAAGCACAAACTCATTCCCAGTAAGATGTAATTTATTTGAAAAAATAACTGTTTAATATCCTCGATGGTATGTCGATCGTGACTGTAGGTGAATCTAAAAAGGCTTACATTAAGTGTATTTACAGTGTAATTAATTGCCCTTGTAACCCAGTTGGTGCTAACATCCTTCCAGAAGGATGTGTATTAGCCTGTGGAAAATAACATAAGCTGCCAAGTTAGTTACCGACAGCAGTTTCACCACCTTGTTTTAGTTGTTTACTTACCTAGGAACATGTGGCACACTTTTGTCTATGTTTTTACTGAAGTTGAATCAGATCTGCCTTGCAGAAGACATCAACAACATAGTGTTACCTACGTATTATAGTATTCATATATTTCAAATAATAGTTATTAGATGCTGAATGTATACTTAATAAGATACAACTACCTATAAGAACGGTGTTGTTTCCAGACCTATATATTTTCGTTACTAACTAACCATTAGTTTTGCATGATGTAACATTTTAAACGTTATTATATTTCGCAACGCATTTGTTTTAAACATTTGAAATCTTATGCTTCTTTATGAAAAATAAGTAAAATGATTATCATATATGATCTATCACATACTTTATTTTAAGTTTCCTCTAGAAGTATGTTAGCCATTTACACAAAATTATATTAAAATGTTACAAAGTGTATAAGTTTCAAAAAAATTATGTTTTCATATTATTAAAACAAAAATAATTAGGTATTAGTGTATAATATGCACATGAAACACAAATCATGTCTCAGTTTTTATATATTTTTTTCAGAAATTTGAGCGATTTTATTGACGGTAATAATACAGTTTTTCCCGAAATCGCAGTAGGCTTAAGCATTATTTTATACGGGAAAGGTCAACGTCTAATGAGGATAAATGTTGATAAAAAGTATCCATTGATGGTTATTTGTCTTGCTTGGAGAAACCTCATGGTTTGTTCCTTTTTTCGAAAAAAGACGTTGGCCATAACCAAGGTTAAGGAGTTGTCATGACCAATGTGAATAAGTAGATCCATTTCATCCTACTCTTTTTCTTGACTTTTTATGGTACATTTTGAGATAGCTGGAAAGATAGAAACGTTAGAGCAACAGGATCCATCCAATTCAACTGATTTCAATCTAAATAACTTTTGATAACACTGCCATGAAAAACAAACCTGGGCCAGTGTGATGTTAGAAAATGATGATACAAAGTCCATCGTGTTTGTATGTTGGAACAACTATGATATGTTAATTGTTCTATGAATACTATTAATGAATAACCACTTTATCGAGTTGAAAAAATAACACAATATGAACCACCAGAACTGTTAATACAAAGTTTGTAAAAAAGAAATATATAGAACCGACCAAAACATACTTTATTACATTTTCAATAGCAGGAAAAAATTACTATCTTTTCATTTGTTGTAACCCACCCTGGCACAAAACTGAGACTAACCGAGGAAGAGAGATCATACACCTCAACTGTGACCTCTAATTAATAACATGATGTTGCAAAATACTCCTCGAAACTCGTTCGTAAAACACATGAATAAGGTAGGTGGGTAAGGAAAGGGGACAGTAGAAGAACAAGAAAAGAAAATTAAATTATTCAAGTAAATCCCCTTTCCCCCTTTTAATTTAAGACAAATACAAGTTTATTGGAATCAACAATATTTTGGAACACAAGACATTAACAATTTGACCGTAAACTTACCTAAATCCCTACCTTGACATGTAGGACGACGAAGAACGCAGGAACAATGGTGGCTAACCGAAGCGAAAAGGCCAGCACGAAGCGATGGAAAACAGAGCTAGCTGAGCCAAACCAACGACCAAACCAATACATACAAAGACACAGAGATCCAAAGTAAAGATGAAAGACACACAAACACACTCACTATGTATAAAACCAAGAAAGAGAGAGAGTGAGGTGCGCAAACTAAGAGATAACAGGATGCAATGTACCACGACATACATTGTACATTAGTTATGGCAATTACATGGACAAGATGTTATAAAACTGGACCACCATGGATTAGAACAAGATGTGTCAATATAACTCTACAAGTAAAGTAACTCATTTTCTCATCATAACATTGTTCTCTGACATATCCAGTCAATATTCGTTTTCAAATTTAACCAGATTGACCAATTCATGAGTTATTGAAAACGAAATGCATATAGACGATAAAAAGGAATTTCTTTATTAGTAGTGTCTAAAAAAGAGATTAGCAGTTTGTAACATTCTCAATATTACGTCTGTTGTTTTTGACCTACCACACCTGTAAATTAAATGTATAATATGTATATTTTTGAAGTTATAAATACATTTCACTGTAAAAGAAAATATAAGTGTATAACTCTATTTAAGTAAGAAGGCCCATATTCCCATAAAAAGGTATAGTAAGAAAAGTACCTTTTTCTGTTTATTTCCCTAAATAGCTACTGGAATAACCGTTACTTTAAAAAAGTAGAAATTTTTCTAAAAAATAATTCTGCCTGTGTTGACTATTGTTATTATAAGCATAAGTTGTTAAAAAAATCAGTAATCAACATTACATAAGCTGGATCAAACAACTATTATCAGCACGTAAGATATTTATAAAACTCAAATAAGTAAATCAGAACTGAACTGTACTAGTGTGATTGGTGTACAGCAGTTACCGCAGCACGAGTCGATTTGAGTCATACCCAGGTCCTCCTTCAGTTGCTCGTTCAGGGCAGGGTGATGGAAAGCGGTTACCCAATATAAAAATATTCCCAAAATCGGAATTGAAGGTGGAACTAGTTCTTTGGACCTGCATTGTACAAGTAGTAAAACAGACCTCCGCCAGGGTAGAACACACCCTACTCAACTTTGGAATTTTATTTTAGGTTTTAAATCAGGAAATGCTGGAGGTAGGCAAGTGAACTTAAAAATGATAAACGACTGGTACGTAACCCATGAGACTTAAGAATATGTGATGGCCGTAAAACTTAGAAACATAACATATCTTTTTTACTTTGACAGATCCAGCTCGTGAAATTAGTGAAATTAAGCAGAAAAACCAGGGTAATTTTTTTCTGGTGTGTAACATATGGTAAAATGACCTCGTACCAATGTTACACTAATGTAGTGAAAATATGATGGTTCATTAGAGCTACATCTGTCATTATAAATATATAGTAGATGAAAGAATTACTGATTAGGTAATAACTCATTAAACAATAGTAAGGGCTAAGAGTATTACTTTCCTTAATAAAGGGATTACAATGATAGTCAGTTCCCACCAGAAAGTTGTGAGACACTTCAAGCATCGACGCTACAAAACTGCATTTGGTAAAATGCTATACATTTTTATGTTAATTGTACATAAGAACACATTTTTTTATAATATCATTGTTATTAGTATTAGGTGTTTACTAGAACACTCACATTTACCCTCAATAAAATATTTCTCCATAGTGCAGGTTTTTATTATTACTGTTACAAGTTTTTTATTAGAAGTTAATGTCTTATAGTTAAAAATAGTAAATTAATTTAAATCTAATGGAATCTTTATATTGTGAAATTTTAACATTTGTAAAGTTTTATAATAATAATAAACCCCTGATTAAAAGTGATTATTTAAACATATCCTATAGTTGTATAAACCACATATGAACTTGTGTAGAAAACATACAAGTAAACTTTCTGCACTTATAATAAATTTACATTTTGTACTATAACTAATTTAAAGGTATTAATATAAATTAATATAATCTCATATAATTCCCAAAATATTATTACAGTAGTTATAATACAGTAATTTGAGAAAACAATTTTTGCTAGTAAGTTTAACTTGAACTTAATATACTCTTCAGACTTAGTTAAATATTATGATTATACTAATCCAGTATACACTAAATTAATCTATTGTTACGGAAAAGTGTGAGAGACCTAACTCTCAGAGGTTGAAAATACTCCTTATACCATCTACTAGATTAATATGAAGCAATTAGGGTTTATATTGTTACGTTTTGTTTTAATTACTTTTGTTTTCAGAAATTACAGAGATTTTATTTATATTTAGTTTCCAAAAATATCCATGATGTGGGGATGTTGACGTTTTTAATATTTATTGCTATTCATAAAAACATACTAATCTGCTTGCTATTTTTAAATAGTGTTTAACTATATGACAAACTAGCAAGTGTGTTGCTGCTTTTCTAGGGGATGCACGGCTAGGGCAAGCAGTATAGTTTGTTATAACTCACATTATACATGAAGATAGGTTTCCAGCAGCTTTAAAATGATGGGTAGGACGCTTCTTAGTAATTACAACCAGGCCTGATATTTTACTAAACATAAATCACAGGCCATGTTAACTGGCCTGTGAGTGAACTTCATTTAACGAGTGAAGAATCATCTCTTCGCTCAGTTGATCCTTGTCCTCAGCGACCATAGCCACTATGCCTCAACACTCGTATCTACTCTCTCCCTACGTAAAGTTCAAAAACTAAACACACTCCCTCCTATTATATACGTATGGTAGTAATGACCTTCTCATAAACATATACATGTGAGAAGGTCGGCACTGGTGGGACAGTGCTGTAACCCAGCTACTTGGGGACAAAGTGTTTGGAAGATTGTAGGCGATAGGTTGCATGCTCGGTCCTCTTAATACCGACATGGCGTCCGCTTGATGGTTGCTATCGGCGTGGACACTACTAGAGAAGTCTGGGGTGTCTATATTGGATGGTAATCATTGTGCGGATGTTGTGTGGGGGAGATAACTGAGTATCAGGCTTGTCAATTAGCTGAAAATCAGACCAGCACTACGTGGTTCAGATTCCACGTAAAGCTGTAGGTCCCTTAGTTTCCCTGACTGTTGGGCTATTAATAAATTGCCCTTTCTAAGGAACAGTTGAACTCAGTTAGTAACCAGACTACACTCATCCTACACTCATATAACCATTCATATTAGCCTTAAAATACCAACAACGTTGTGTCGGTGTCTCATATGTAAGAATGTAAATTGGTAATGATTATTGAACTTATTTATTCATTTTCTATAAATGGGAACATAACTAATACATTCAAAGGAAATGGATAGTAATTTACAACCAGTTGGAAAGCAGAAAGAATGTTTAGTGGTTTGTATTGTTCTACTATGATGAGTATCTATTATTTTACAGAAATCACAGGAGAAAATAAAAGCAACGAAAGGTTTTGTAAAACTATTATTTTTTTCTTCCTTTTAAAAGATTCCTAGAGAGGAATTAAACTTATATAACATTTGTATTGTCCATTCATTCATTTACGGGTAAGTCACATATGTATTTAATGTGAAGTGGATGAGTATCATCCCGGAAGGGTGGGAACCCAAGACCGCTAGCCATGCAGCAGGTGGTGTCACTGCTCTACACCCTTGCGATTGAGACTGCCCTTGCCACTCGCATCCTAGTAGTTTATCGCCCACCCTATTCATAGCAACTCCCAATTTGAGCACGCCATCATGTCCACTTTGGCTGCCGCTGGACACAATGTTACTGTCTACAGTGCCTTCAAACCACCTCCTAACTCTGGATTTGACCACGTCTACGTACTCACATAGTACCACAACTCTAGTAGCAAGTCTTATTTTGGGCGAGATAATATTACCTGGATAGACAAGTACAAAACTATATAATTTATAATAAATTAATGTAACTAAATAAAGATAAAAAGTTTCCCTGGTTATTGTAATATTAATAAGTGGTATTTTCTAAGAAATAATCGAACTTAGTTAGTAACAACAACTTCATTCGTTCATCTAAACTCACTCGCACCAAATATTTGCCTTTAACTCTACGATCGGTGTCTTTTAATGATGAATAATGAATAATGAAGAAGAATAATAATGTTCATTTTGGTGAATACAATTAAATATTTTCCTACAGTATAAGATTTCAAGAAAATGAAAATAACTCCTCAGAAATTGAAAAATATAACCTGAAAAGGTATGTAGACTGTTCTCCTTTGCATATTTACCCTTTCCTGCGTTCACGTTCACAGAATTTCCGTCTCAGAGACCAACGTGACATTCAATAACAGTGTAACTATGTATTGCAGTCCTACAATGTGGGCATTATTGACTAACAATTTACACTAATTAAGGGCACCAAAGGATGACTAATTCCATTAGAAATATGTAAATCAGTTTTACTTACTTCCTCTTAATAGTAATACATATGGTAAATGGAACAGTTAATTATTGTTATAATAGTTTATTGCTATGCTCATATTGAGCAATGTAGTTTTAGGAACGTGTTTTGTCGAATATTAATAACTAACACTATAATTTTCGCATTTAATTCAGAAAAAAAGTGGGCGATTAAATGCCAATAGTTTAAATATTGTAAATTCTCCATAGTAAAATAGTAAACAGTTTGTGTTTTTAATAATGAATATAAACTATATTAAATGACTTGTAATTTAAATGTTGTTTATAGAAACCAACTTTTCTGAATATAAAAAATATCAAATAAATTTTGAAATAAATGTTTTACACTGTGTGTGTTTTTACAGTACGCCAATCAAACGACGAAGAGTTTAAAGACGTACTCTCACTAAGTGGATTCGCTTGCAGGATACTCCGTAAAATGTCCCAACCAAAGAGTGATTCACAAGTCCAGAGCCCCCAAGTAAATCTCCACTGCCAATGAACACTTAGAGTGCTGTAGATTAAGCAACGCTGTGTCTACTTTGACATATTACAGTAGATAAATTAAAGTTATATGACAAAATCCAACAGTTTTCTTTAATTTTCTAGATGTCATCCTATCTTCAAGTGAATGTATCTCATTTGTAATTTCATTAAAACAGACAATCAACCAGTGTATATTAAAGTAAATGTTACATTCATTAGCGTAATTAACTAATTTCTTCCGAAAGCGAACAGTTTAGAAGTTATAGTTGGAAGATGTTAAAAAGTTAAAATATTTTTGAGGTTTTCATCTCCCCCCACAAAATTCCACATGTTCTCCGAGGTCTAAAACTTGGAAACTAGTCCCACTGAATTTGCTATAAACAAAATCAATGCTAGTACCCATAGTATCACCAAACAACATTTCAAAAAGTCATTGACTTTGGAAATTTGACCAGGTCAAATGCATCTACCAACTGAACTAAAATTATGATAACTACATATTTAATCGATCTTTATTTAGCTAGTGCCACCCCTTGTATTAATGTATAAGTAAAACAAATACAAGTAACAACCTGTAGTATATTTTATTTATTCAAAAATCATGTTTACTACATAGGCAAGGGGCAGTTATTTTTCTACCTCCAATGTAAATCGATGACAAAAAATACTGACCAGACTTTAAGTATGAATTGAAGACTAAATTTGTGTTGTTCACCTAGTATCAAATAGACAGTATAACCCACACGTATTTATTGAAGTATTCGCTCTTGTTTTAATGAACATCATAAAACACTCTATCCCGATTTACCAAAACACGAAATTTATTCTTATTTATATTCTGAGACCTATAATATTCTCATATACTTATTGCTTATATAATATATATATAAAATTATGTAGGCAGTAAGTATGAAGTTAAGAGGAACGAACAGTAATACAAATATTAAATAATCTACAAATCATACAAAACTTTTATTGAATTTAATGTATATGGTTCCTAAGTTTGGATGATGACTATTAAAAATAGCTTTCAACAAAATAATTATAAAATATTATGTAAACTCATATTTTATCAAATCTTATTAGTGTTGCATTGTTGTAGTTATATCGAGACCGCACGATGAACGCCGACCGGCCGATGTAGCCCAAGGACTTGGTCATCTACTGGATCGAATACGTGCTGAAGCACGGCGGCGCACATCTGAGGCCTCAAGCCGCCATGATGATTTTGTACCAACGGATGTATGGTACCAATGGAAGCAGCTGTCCTTCTGTTGGCCACCACCACGATCCTGGCCATCACAGTTTGGTTGGTTAAATATGTATATCAATGGATTATATGTCCAGTGAGCCAATGAGGGGTTAAATATAAAATTATATAATACATTATAGTTTGAAATTGAAAAACATTTTAAGTCATGAAAATTTATTTTACTAGGGAACGGAGCTGTTTGTGTCTTTAAAACTAAAATAGAGTAACCTTTAATAAAACATTTTACTAGAACTTCATATTGCCCTCGATATGGATTGTTTTAGTTAATAAACAATATTTAATCAATTTACAATGTTTTTGATTTTCTTAATTGATTTACACCAGAGATTTAAGATGTTTTTAATTTGTGTAAACAGTGTATTTTTAGGATAATGGAGATATGAAACTCTCAAAACGAATCTTTAAATATCGAGTCTTAATTTAAAAAAATAAACTTTAAATATATCGCTTACTTATAGTTATTTCTAACGTTTTATATATTTAAAATTTGTTAGGAATTGTTATATTAAAATTAGTAGTTAATAGTTTTGAAATGTGTTAATTTAATTCATAACAGAGGAAACAATAATACTATTTAAAACGCTTATAAATTTGATTGTGAAAAAGCGTAGACAACTTCAAACAAATGATCGTGACACATAATTAGTTTCTTGTATATATTATGAAATAAAATATGTCAAAACATATAGAGACAGAGAGGTGGGCTAATAAATCCTACCTAATAACAAATTTAGTTTATATTTATTTGAATTAAAAAATGTTCAGCCATAAACAAGATTACACTGTGCATTTTGAATACTTGTAGTTGATTCAAATCGTTATAATACGTTATATACAATTGTTACATTTTCTTAGAGGCCCTTGGAATATAGAGTAAGTTATCTGTTATGTTGGTAACTTACAGACGTTTGCTGTAGAATATTATTAACTCTAACTTAGTAAACAACGTTTTGAAATTCAACAACTTAAA
Organism: Stictocephala bisonia; assembly: GCA_035578905.1. Classification (NCBI taxonomy): domain Eukaryota; kingdom Metazoa; phylum Arthropoda; class Insecta; order Hemiptera; family Membracidae; genus Stictocephala; species Stictocephala bisonia. The sequence goes on from JAQJVL010000081.1 coordinate 1,301,031, forward strand.
AAAAAATTTAAATTATAAAATCAAATGTATAAAATTGCCTGGTTATTTGTATAAAACAATTCAACGTATTACTCACGCCCTTTGTTCGGAAAAGATACATAAAATATTTCACATTTCATTCAGACTGATTTGTTATGTATTTATAGTTGTCAAAGAACCAAGATTCAGTAAAAAATATTTGTAAAATATTTAAAAATCCAAACGGCTTTGTACAATGTTCCAAATATTTCACTAATGTAACTAATATATTGAATAAGATACTGTCTGTACGTTTCTTATTATATATTAATAACGACATTTTAACTCAATTTATGTATAGCTGTCAATAACACAAACGTTGTATCCCTACGTTTTTTGTAAAGACAAAAAAGTACTGATTTCGTTAGAACTTTTTCTAGGTTTTAATCATGCTTCAATGTTTTTGAGGCTATTGGACATTGGAACCTTCCATCCCAGATGTCTTGAAAGTTATCATGTTGTTTTAAATATAGTTTTTTTTTTTTTAATGAATTATTTTCTACTTTTAACTGTTTTGTAATGCCTGTCTGGTAATCTTACGATGTAATATTTTCTACTTTTAACTGTTTTGTAATGCCTGTCTGGTAATCTTACGATGTAATATTTTCTACTTTTAACTGTTTTGTACTGCCTGTCTGGTAATCTTACGATGTAATATTTTAGATAGGTCAGATTCAACGGACTCATTCGTAAACTTTAATAAGGGTAATAACTGCCAGTAAATAAGCACTGTATTTGAATTGCATTATGAAGCGAGATACAAAAATGGTGTTATATTATTTTGTAGAAACATATTTTAGTGTTTAACCAAATACTTGATAATGGTAAAGCAAATAAAAGCATTGTAAAATAATTATTGTAATCTAAAAATGTGATTATTTAAGATTTGATATACTTTAAATTAGATACAATACCTTATTTGTGGTACAAGCAAACATTTGTAAATTGATACTGAGACTAAGTGTTTGTCTCGGTATTAATATTTAAGAAAATGTTTTTTGAAATACTTTTGAAGGTTAGGAAGAACAGTGTTTTAATGAAGAATAAAAGACTAATAAAGAAACATTATTATTTCTGTTTAATAAATGCTTAAACAGAACCTGAGAAATATACATACGTTTTAAAATAAGATACCAATTGTACCCTTTTAAAAACTTAAATTGTTTAAAGATTTTGAATATAAAGTTCATTAAATAAAATAAATATGTTGACTGGTTTTTTTTTATAGAACCAACCACAGTAAAACATACTTTTAGATGACGCTGAATAGTGATTTGTGATTTCACATTTGAATCCTGTACACCACCACATATTCAAAACGTGATCCACGTTTGCAAAATACTTGTTAATTGACATACATTTATATTTTAGGAGAGACAATAATAATTGAAATAAAAATCCATTTTGTAGCCCCTAAACTGTTGTAAATAGACTAAAATAGGTGTACTTTACCTTCATTCCCTATGGAGGTAAGTACTCCTATTTTTATGTGAATGGCTTACCACGCCGTGAAATGTGTGTGGTAGGCCTACCAAAAGTTTTAATGTTCTATGTTTCTTTGTGTAAAATATGTTTTTTAATTAATTTGTGACGCATCCCACTGGGACTTATTTATTTTGTTACGTTCTTAAACCTGAAGATGCCGTATTCACGGCGAAACATGTAGTTGGTATTCTCACCTCACACACTGTGAACTGTTTGACGTGAAGGTAAAGTACACCTATTTTAGCCAATAATAATTGGGTTTTCAATAGAATGAAAGTACAAAATCTCTCTTGATATTTAAACATATTTGTTCAATCGGTGCATTATATAAAACCTTTTTTAAAACTAAGCTTTAAAGGTATTCAGGTTTTTGTATCATGAAGAGATTTTTTCAAAACTAACAACTAAACGTTGTTAACTTGATAGTGTTTGTCCTAGTATTTGAAAATTTGTTTTAACACTAATATGTTTAAGTCATTATTATATAATCTGTGTAAATTAAAAAAAAACTGGAAATAATTTCATTTGCTTTATATTTTCAGGCTAAAAAAACATTTACTGACCACTATTTATTTTCGAAAATAAAATTTAAAAAAAAATATTAATAAAAAGAATACAATAATACATGTTCATTTTGCCTATTTCCGTTACATACCACTGATGATACACTCTAATATAAATACTACCATATATAATTAACAGGTTTTTTTTATTTTCTTCATATTTCACTCACCAGTTAAATGAAAAATGGGATCATTAGAGTTAACAATCTTGTTCTGGTTGTAGAATTGGCAATAAAAGTCACAGTGAATGATAACATAGTGAAATAGTTACAGTTATATGTCAATTCAAGGTCTAAGGATGCCACAAATTTTAATACGGAATATTATTGACACCCAAATACCTACTAGTCAACTCCCAGCTACACCAAGCTTCGACACTATAGAACTACAGCTATAAAAGTTAAGTATACAAGCTAAAACATGTTAGTAGAATTAGTAGAATAATTATTAAGTTTTTTTCCATGCAATCACTGTATATATATATATATATATATATATATATATATATATATATATATATATATATATATATATATATATATATATATATATATATATATATATAAATAAAGGGTTTGTTTTGTATTTATGAGTACTTCCCTACCTCATTATGAGGGAGGGCTTAAGAGTTATGGTTTTATTATTTTATTAAAACACTTAATGATGAATTTAAGTCACTTAAAAACCAAAACAAAAAAATAGTTTATCTTAAAAAAAGTATCTGTCAGCACTCAAAACAAAGTTTTCGAAGAAACGAAACAACAAGTTTAAATACTACATATTAAAAAATTTATCGTTTCGTGCAAACAACGTTCATCATCCAGGGTTGAAGGTTGATATGACCATAGAGGCTTTCAAAGTGGAAGGATGTAAAGAGGATTCAGTTAAAGCGATCACCACAATAGTTGTAGCCTCTTGTGCCTGTATTGTCGAAAGTTTTGTTGTACAGCGTTTTATAGCACAAATTTTCCTAAATAACCCCATATAAATTATTATTATTTGATTTATATTAAACTGAAATTAGTTATTTGTTGGTTGCATGAATAAATCCAACATTCCATTCCATAGAATCACTCTTTTAACAGATTTTCCTTAAAAAAAAAACTACGTTCACATTTAATATATACAATGTGTCATAATTACCCATGTACATTTCTCAAAATTTACATAAAACGTAATTAAGCATTCTTATTCTTATACTCAAAATATCATTTGGATGTATGCAATAGATGAAAATGTACAACCTTTACATTAATGTATTTTCGTTTCTTCTAAAAGTATTTGTCAGCACTGAAAACAAAGAGGGCTGAAAAATAATTTTTTAAGATACACTATTTTTTTAATTAAATTCATCATTAATTAAATGTAATCCAATTAAAAAATATACTGATATGGCTAGCAGGAAGTAAAAGAAACATCTTAATACACTATTAATATGTACAATATTGATAGGATTTTATTAATAATTAATAACTACAACAAACACAACCTACAGAATTAAATAGCTAATAATTGCATTAGGTGACATTGATGATAATATGAAGATCGGCTTGAATGACGGGTCAGTATTATTGTAATTATTGTCTCTGAACTGATGTATTTGTTAAGAAAGGAAAAATAGAATAATTTTTGTTATTTAGAATCGTTAAACATTCATATGTACATCTTTAAACTCGAGTTAATATTTTAAATTGTGTTTTAAAAAATTACAAATATATTTCTTAAATTCCTCTTCATATGGTACATTTACATGTTTCTACTCCTTTTCTTTAACTAAGACATGGCTGCTTTAATGTATCTAGAATGATTTAATCTAAATATAGTTGCCTATTATTTTTATTAACAGAGACAAGACGTGCATCGTTGATAGAGTTTTGTCTTTGTAATAAATGCTATATTTAAGACAACTTTACCTTGAAATGTTTCGAATATCGTTCTATTCCCACTAGGTATTGAAATTTTGATAATGCTGAAATACATTTAAATTTAAATATCCCAAGCCTGATCGTCCACATATTTGAAGACTATTCATAATTAATTTCCAGCACTAACTCAACTTTGTTCATAATAACTTACAAACAACTGCTGTTTGTCTACCACGAAATGTCAAGTATAAAGAGGCAATATTGCAATTAAATGTACCGTATACCGTATTAAGAACGTTCTTTCAACTATTAAAACTTCTATACCATTTTCACCTGTGCACAGACAATTCATTATTTCCCATAAAAGTACTTAAACATCCTAGTCAGGTCGTCCTATGAACGTCTACATTGAAGTTATCGTTAATATGTTTTATTAAACTGTTTTACGTGTATATAACAATAGTAATACAACTCCCAATGGTGTAGTTTTATATCCGATGAATCATGGCAAGACAATGATGTCGCTTTAATGATAAAGCCTCATTGGGTATATCAATATTGAAGAAAATTAAGACATATTAATTTCAAATCTGTTTTATCTTAGCAAAAGACTAATAAAGTAATTAAAACTAAACAAATAATTAAGCCATGTATCAATTGTTCCTACTATTATGCCCATGCAGTAAATTAGTTTTACCACAAAAATACATGAGCTATGTTGTTATTGTGGTGTATTTGTTGAAGTGATATGCCAGGAAACCCTAAACATAAGTTAAAGCTATATAAATAATAAATGCATTTACAAATTATAGTGATGTGGAGATATAAACATACAAAGTTGTGTAAAAGATAAAGCTGGAGAGAAGACTAGAAAGTCAAGTCTATAGAAATTAAGTGTGCTGGCATCATTAATCAATCTAGGAAAGAAGAAAACATCTTTCTTCTTTCCTAGATTGAAGAACTAGATTGACATCATATTACGGAGCAATTGTACTGTTCGTAGAGATATTTCTTCATGGTTAGTTATTGGTGTGTACAAATCGGCATGAGCGATGTGCTCATGCCAATTTGTACACACCAATAACTAACCACGAAGAAATATCTCTACGAACAGTACAATTGCTCCGTAATATGATGTCAATAGATTTCAAATAAATTATTGAGATCTTCAAAGTATCTCTTATAATATAAATCAGAATGCGTTCTTTCTAATTATTCCACTTTTAAGGGTTCAATATACTGATAGGGATATTTGGCCATTAGAAAGGAAAATTAAATATTCCAGTATCCATTCTATGTAGTTATAGTGATATCAAGCACTTTAACTAGATCTTGGCTCGTAACATTAACGTGAATAAAAGTAATTGACAATATTAACAATCCTTGTCAGTAGCAATATAAGTACAGTATAATATAATGTGTTCAATATCAAATAACTTAAAAATATCATAACTAGGATACTATAAAAGTAACTCAATAAGATGAGTATGGAAACTATAGACTGTCTTCCTAAACACATATTATAGTATAAAGATCACTATTTAGGAAAAGTAATAAAAATCCACCAAGAAAGAGCTTAAACACTTCCATACCTGTTTAGATCTAACCTATCAAGATTGAATTAAATGAAAAATTACTTTCAATATTTCTTTCAATTTCTTCTTAGTATTCCTGTTATTATAGCTTTGATAATACTCCAGCTTAGTTACGAAACCCAGTTCATAGGCAATGGACAACAGGTCCATTAACATTTAATTGAACTTTAATCAATATTTATTTCAATACATTTATCGATTGGGTTTTAAACTGGACAAATGTAGGTCTTATAGGGTAATTAAACATAATTTTGGTAGGTGCTTCTCTTTAGTTTTTGATCTATAAGCGTTTTATATGAAATGGGCGGAAAAAAATATATATATATAGATTATTTTTGTTTACAAATTATATTTCTTTTAATTTGTACGTTTAAGAACAATACTGCATGGTAAAACAGTTACCTCTTTTTTGTCCCGCCACCAATCTTGTGTTATTACAGCAAATAGTTTTTTAATTAGCTAAATACGTGTTGGTACATATACAGTACAAGTAAACGTCACACAACACAAATGTAATACAATATAAGCACAAAATGCACAAATATATTACAATACAAGTACAAAATGCACGAATATTATGGTGATTGATTTCGATGAACCACGCTCACCTTCCTCAGACCAGAGGGATTCACCTGATTCTTTTGTGAATTCCTCTAGTCTGAGGAAGGTGAGCGTGGTTCGCCGAAATCGATCACCATAATATTTGTGCATTTTGTACTTGTATTATAATATATTTGTGCATTTTGTGCTTATATTGTTATAAATTTTTGTTGTGTGACGTTTACTTGTACTGTTATTACAGCAATACCGGTTTCAAAGGATGTCCTCCATCTTCAGGTACACTTGCTTGGGCTTCACTTAACACACTAAAGGTCCTTGACAATACCTCTTTAAAGTTGTTGTATCCGTTTTTAGCCACTCACCCATCCATACACATATGCTGGTATTGACCAACCCACCAACGCATACACATACAGATGTATTGGCCCACCCACCCAATCCATACACGTACTACGGTCATAGGGAAGGACATTAATGACTTTATATAATTTCGAGTCACCATGTGGATATGTATGACTTGCGGACGATTATAAGTCATATTTACCCTTAGTAAGTCTAGATATTATTTATTTATTATTAAGATACCGATAGTCAAAATATAAATTTAGAATAAGCTTGATGAGTGTAGATGAGGTAATGTAGTTATTATTACAAACTAATTACGACTATTCCTTATAAAATGTCATTAGTTGATAGCCCAATGACAAATGAACAGTATAAACGGTTGATATTAAAGACTCAATACAGATATGTTAAGTAGGTTTCCATGAAAGTTCTTCTACTCAATAAAGTCTTTTTAAAATATAATATATTTAATGAACTGAAGTAATTAAATTTGAGCTTCTTATTTAAATAAAAATAAAACTGTTAGATATTAGGGTATTACTCTGTTACTTCATTGAAAAAATAAACTCTAAAATACATAATAATAATATTTGTGGTGTAAGACCCACTTAAAAAATTAGTTTCCGGCAAGTTTAGTAGAAATGTATGGGATCAATGTTCATATTATGGTTGCTCGGAACAAAACGTGTCTTGCAAATCTATAGTGATAAGAGAAGGAGCAGGAAACATTTTCCTCTTTTTTTATATTTATTCAGACATCAAATATGTATACAGGATATTTGAGGATACATAAATAACTCAACAAATATTATTTGACTTTAATATAACGGACATGTAAAAACCGCATGCAAACATAGTTTATCTGAAATAATAAAATTAACATTAGGATATACAATAAGAATTCCCACTCCAAAATTTCAAGTAAAATGACTACAAAATAACGTTAGTACATGCATAGATGGTGTAGCCTTATTAAGGCTACTATTAATTTTTGATTTGTTCAACAACTTAAATGAGAGATTAAAATGAAACTTCTTCAATGATAAAAATTTTTCTTTATTTATCTTCTTATAAATTACTACAAAACATAAAATTGGTTTCTTCTTAAAATAATAATAAAAACGAAAATAAAAATCTCTTCATTTATTGACTCAATGGAACATAAATAAAATTAAAACAACTATTCCAAAATAATAAATTAAATATCTTCAGACCATAACCTTTTTTATTTATTTGAATTTTTGAATAAATTTCTTTAAAATTTTAAATCAAAATTCAAAATTGTAATAAATTTTCTAAATTCTTTAAAATTGTTTTAAATTGTTTAAAATTGTCTTAAAATTGTTTAAAATTGTAAATTCTTTAAAATTGTTTAAACTCTTTAAATTTGTTTAAAATTGTAAATTCTTTAAATTGCTTAAATTCTTTAATTTTTTTTAAAATTGCCTCCGGGAGATGTAGCTGTCGTGGAGGTTTCAAATCCAAAAGTGACCACAACAAAGCTCGACCGGCATACACCCTCTCACTCACACGCGAACTAAGAAAATTGCCGTAACGGTAAAAGTAACACCGAAACGGTAAGAATCACACGTGGTCACACTTAGAAAGATATCGCAGAACTCATAAACCTCTCAGTTCTTACAATATTTAACATTTTCTAAAAACAATTTTCTAATTTAATTATAATGAAACAATTAACAATTGTTACAATGGACAAAAAATAATAAATATTATATTTTAATTGCGGACAGACATTGACAGTTGATCCAGAACTATAATATTTTTATTTTAACTAAACATCTGGTTATTTATTTTAATTTAATTATATATGACATGTAAAATGGTCTTTACTTTTTAGTCCATTTTTGGGAACTGAAAACTACTAGCTATGCACCGAGTGATGACACTGATTCTGGCCCTCTGCGTTCTTGCCATTCAGAATGGACTTACCGCTCGTATCCTTGGAATATTCGCTCACCCTACTCGTAGCAACTCCCAATTCGTTCATGCAATCATGTCCACTTTGGCTGCCGCTGGACACAACGTTACTGTCTACAGTGCTTTCAAACCATCTCTTAACTCTGGATTTCACCACGTCCACGTACTCACAGAGTACCATAAGAGTGGTGCCAGTTGTAAGTATAAAATACGTTAGCTAATACCAAATGGAATAATCAAGGCATGCAAAATACGACTGTAAATATGGAAATATCGAGGAGAGTCTATTTCATTAGAGGAATATATTCTAAAAATTACCTATAGTAGCCCTCTCCCACATACGGTTGGTGGTTCCAAGTAAGTCCACAGACGGGCCTTCTCTCACCATTATGAAAAGTGTGGCTTTCTTACACTAAGCGATAAGCAGAGTTTTCCATTTATTGTATTATTTAGCAATGGTCAAATACAAGTCCAAAACAAGAACTAATGTAATAATAAATGTAACAGGAATCTTCTTCATCATATAAACCATACTTTTTGATTAATGTGTTTTTGAGGAACAATTATTTTGCAAATTATATTCATATTTGAATGAAATTTCTTATTTTTATTGTATTTTTATACTTTTTTTATAACACCTGCAAGATAACAAAGGGTTAATCTCGAAGGAAAATATGGGGTTAAACTTATAGGCTTTTCTCTCTCTTCGCAATCTTTGATTTTGTTGTGTTTAATTTATTTTATACAGCTGTTTATATTAATACGTGTTGCTTGTAATCTTAATCTTACTGTAATCTTAGTTGCTATATATCTTGCAGTAATCTTTATAGCTTTACTATTAATCTGCGATCCCTTCAATATATCTTCCAACCTATGAGTCATTTGAACCGATAAGTTCAGTCTAATTAATCGAGATCACTTTTTGGATCTATATAAATTGTATATGTTGATATTACAAATTCTATTTGTCTTTCTAAAATGTGTTTAAATTGTAGTGTACCCTCTTGAGTTACTTTTACTATTATTATTATTATTATTTCTGTTTTATATTATAATATAAAACTGACCTTACTGTTAAAACTGTACAGTGTTATCTATTTTACTATATATTATATGTGTATATTATTTATGATAAATATTATATACATTATATGTTAATATAATTACATTCTACATTTCTTTATCGAAATTTATATTGAATATTTTTTTTGTGATTTCATTTAGTTTTTCCAAACCAACACTACTATAGTTCAATACTCAAATAGTTCATAATATTATATCCTAGCAAGCTTTATACAACGAAACGCTTTGACTGCAAAACGACAGCGTTCTCTTGATTATAAAAAAATTAAAATCTTTATCTGTTTTCATCTTTCCTAAAATAAATCTATTATTTTGAAATTGTTCTTCTTTGTACAGTTCTTCCCTTTATTTCTTCTACCCTTTTGATACTCACCCATTACTAGAGATAATTTAAATCCATCATATCTCACAATAATAACTTTTGGCGTTTTTGTAAGTACTATTGACTTTATATTGTACTCTGAATATTTTATTTTTCAATTTATTTGTGATCTGTGAAATTCCTGGTTATAGAGTTTTATAGTATATAATTTTACGTGGGTTTTTCTCAAAATATACATTCCCTGTTACCTTTCTTTTATGGATTAAGTTTCTAGATTTTGGATCTTCTAAAAGTTTGTTTGGTATGTCAATACATTTTCTAACACTTTGTTAGTTAAAATATAGGGTTTTAAGAAATTATGGAATGGAAATAAAATCCTGGTTTAGTAGTATTGCATAATAACCTTAGAGGGTTTTGTATTTAGAGTCAGATTTTTTTTAAGATTTCTTAAAGTTAATACATGGGCTTATAGTTAAAACAAACATTATAATACAATTTTTTACCTTTACAGTGGACCAGATTAACTACAAGAACTTTGTAGAAACATTTTCAAAGCCTGGATTTGCATGCAAGATGCTTCGGAAAATATCCCATGCAAAGTGTGATTCATTCTTAGAACATCCTGCAGTAAAAGATCTGCTTAACTCTGACAAATCATTTGATCTAGTTATAACAGGAGGCACATTTGGCGAACAGTCATTGTTGGTATTTGGGCACAAATTCAAAGCTTCAACAATAGCTCTGCTACCAATGGGCACGTTGAGTGTACATGATTATATGGCAGGCAACGCTGTATCGCTGGCTTCTACACCAGAGTACTTTGACTTTCCTTTCACGGACAAAATGCCTTTATTGGAGAGAATACATAATAGTTTATCAGGGACTGCCAATCTCCTGATGAACCATTGGTACGACTTGCCAGGGCAAGATGACATCCTACAACGGCTTGCCTCTTCACTCTCTCCTCCACCTCCCCCTGTGGATCAGATGGTCAGAGACATCGCCCTAACATTCGTCAACGTCCATCCTTCACTGAGCTACCCCAAGCCTTATCCTCCCAACATTGTGTTGGTTGGTGGTATACACATAGATTCAAACAGCTCACCTCTTCCACAGGTAAATTGAATTATTTCTATAATAATTATCAGGAGTGTATTGCTTTGAAAATGAGAATATCAACTCCGTAAATTAGAGTGCATTTATTATTTATTAAAGTAGTATAGCGCTAACTTACAGGCACACTAAAGCTTCTACGCATCATATTAAAACAGTATACGAGTTATATAAAAGTTAATATTAATTAACTTTTATATAACTAATGATTATAAATTAAAATTTTAATAATCATTAGCAAGACTAACATCTAATGACAGATTAAAAAGTAGTGATGTAGTTGCTGCAATATTATTCCGTTGAAGTTTATAGATAAAAGACGCTAGTATAATGCTATTAAAGTAGTACATAGTATAGTAATATCTGTTTTTAAATATTTATAAAATGCTAAAATATTTGTAATAGGATATTCAAGAGCTAATGGACAGTTCAGATGAGGGAGTAATTTTCTGCAGCCTGGGTAGCATCGTGCCGATAGATTCAATGCCTCATCATCTTGTACAAGCGTTTGTAGATGCATTTAGAAAGCTTCCCCAGAGAGTTATTTGGAAAATATCCGGTAAAAGACTGGAAAAATTGCCAGAAAACGTAGTGGTGTCATCATGGCTGCCTCAACAACGAATACTGGGTAAGTTGAATATTATGTAATATTGTAGTGAACTTGAATTACTAAACACATGAAGATAACATAAAGTACTAATACGCAGTTTTTAGAGTGCTAACTTGAAGTCAATTGACGTGCTATGATATAGTTACGTATATGTCAATTTAATCCAGTAAATAATGGAACCTAAATATCTTCTTGCTAATATTTAAGTCGAATTAGTAACAGTACTTAGATAAACTATATAACTAACGTTATTAAATGTGAGCATACCATTCTAGAGCACCCCAACCTAAAATTATTCTTTACTCATGGTGGACTTGGCAGCCAGCTAGAGGTGTTCCGAGCTGGGGTACCGGTAGTTGGACTTCCGTTCACAACTGACCAGCCATACAATATTAAGCTGTACGAATCGCTTGGAATAGGAGTGGGCCTTACGTTAGATACTTTATCTGAAGAGACTATCAGTACAGCGTTGGAAACTGTACTTAACAACAATAGGTGAGTATGTTACACATTAATTGAATTCCCTTTTGATTTTTAAACAGTTAAACTTAAGTTCCAAGTACATATTAGGTATAAAATGCCAGGAGATCATTCATAAAATTTTGGAAATCATATTAAAGTGATTTGAGTAATAATCGTAAACCAATAAACGATAATACCTCTATAAATTTGTATTCTTAAGGATTTAACATTTTTAGCTTATACGTTTTTTAATGTACGAGTATATCTAAATGTTTAAGGAATCTAAAAATAACCTATTTAAATATAATTGTGTCAACGTAATATAAGACGTTCATAAATTTACTTATTGGTTTATCTAGTTTGTGAACTGTGATATATTTCAATATACTGAACTTTAAATATATACGCTGGCCCTTTTAGTGCCAAGATCTTGTTATTAGGACGTCCAAAAACTATGAATAAATTGCTAATCTTGTTAACAAGACGTCACAAACAATATTCATAAAAAAATTTAAATTTTTCAATATATGGTTATATTCTCATTTCTTGAATCATAACTTTAAATAAAAACCATAATTTTAGTAAGTTTGTATCACATTTAGTTATATTTTGATACAAAATGTTGCAAAACCTGTCAGAAATCAGCTGTTTCACAGCTGCTTTTAACAACATAAAAATTGTTATAACTTTTTGAAGTTATACTTCTTTGCGCCCGTTAGACACTTTGGGATGGGATGTTGGTCGAGAAACCGCGTCACGCTGAAAAGTAAGAACAAATTTTTAAGAACTATCGATTAATCGATTGTTAATCGAAGAAATTACTGATAATGATAATATAGGTGTATAATATAATAATGAAGTCACGTATAATATATTGAAGATAAATATATTGAATAATATTGAAAAATGTCTTATATTTCATTTATATATCCTGTCTGTTTGTGTGCGTGAGTGGGTGTATGAGAATGGCCAAAGAAGTATAACTTCCACCGTGTGGTCCGACGCACACCCAATTTTTGTTTTTTATTTATAAAAATGTTATTAGTCTATATGTCAACAAATTATTGTCAAATTTCAACGGGATTTAAAAACTAAACTGTCTTCAAAGTAACTTGACTGAATAGAGTCCATATATTTTTGTCATGGTCATAAAAGTACTCAAAGACAAAAAAAGAGACAACAAACTTTTTTATTTAGTAAATTTAATTTTAACAAAAATAGCTTGAACAGTGTAGTGATAGGCTGTTTTCAATATGTTATTTGGATAGAGTGATTATCTATGTATAATTAGGTAAACAAATTATTAAGATTCTATAATAAATAACAGAGATGTGAATTATTTAATGGCATAATGTACAAATTGATAGAAACCCTCTGGCACTGGCATAGAGTAACTTTAAAAATTCCTCTGGGACTAAAACGGAATTTTTTTTAACTGTGGAACACAATAAAAACGGAATTTTTATTGTTGAAAACACACTAAGGCTTCAAATGTATAGTAACATTAGAGTAGTTTGTTGGAGGTAATTTTTGTGGGCTTTGGTTTGTGGGCTGTGGTTTGTGGGTTGTGGTTTGTGGTCTGTGGTGTGTGGTTCGGTGTTTTTTTTTGTTTTTTTTGTTTTTTTTTTCTTGTGTATTTGGGTAAATATCCATGAGTTGATGATGGTATGTTGTTGATGATCCATGAGTTGATGGTTAGTGAAGATTTTAAGTGATGTAGTGTGAGAAGGGTAAGTCATAATCCATCAAGGCCATTTAAGAGGTGGGGGGGGGGTTGATTCTGTGTTTAGGCCTGTGGTGGTTAATCTGGATGGATAAGATCGTAGGGGGGGAGGTAGCTTGTATGTATGTGATGTATTGTTTGGATAGAGTGTCTAGAATCACATAAGTGATCTGATGTGAATCCTCTTTTATAGATGGAGTAATTTGATGAAAGGATTCATGATCAATCTAGGAAGAGGGGGTTGATCCCTAGTATAGATGTATTGAAGGATTGTTAATAAGGAACTTGTTTCGCCTATCAAAACTGTTCCAGGCTATGACCCAAAAGTAATTATTGTGTGAGAAAGGTGATCTAGTCAAATGGAGTAATTATTGTGTGAGAAAGGTTATATAGTCAAATGGAAAGCAGTAGGTAGAGGTGGGTTTGGAGATGTTGAGCGAGCGTAGTGACGTGGGGGATGTTGTATATAGTTAGGTGTGGGGCATTCTAGATCTCTACCGCTACTCCTTCTCCCACCTATCACCACGCAGCCAAGGCCACGCGCTACAGTTAAACTCCGCGATCTCTACATATGTACGATCGTGGAGGATGGATCAAAGTTCACTGTGACTAAAGTAAACTGCTGGACTCTGGCCAACCTATCCAACCTCGACAACTTGCTCCACCGATGAAGGACACAAACAAGACTAATCTACTGGAGAAATACGACATGAGTTAGACTAACACAAAATTCTTATAGCTGCGTTTTTATCTCTTTCACGAAAGTGATCACACCAATTTAGTTGACACATTTCAAGCACATATGTAACTTTACAACTTCAAAAACTAATTCACAATAATTTCTAAACACTAGAGGTTAACAAGGTGAGGGATGACATTCATATAAAGATAACCAAATCTTTGGTCATATTAAATCAAATCTCTTATAACATACCATTCTAAATTTTCAACTTTATTATTTCAAATTAAACTGCTACTCTACGCTAGCTGTTTAAACCCCCGAATTTTTACCGGTTATTCAGACTAAAAAAAAAAAAAAAAAAAACACTCAAAACCAAATCAACTCCATAAAATTTTCAATTTACTAACTAATAATAGGGAAGTTGGACTCTCTATCATAGGTGCTAGATATTCACAAACTCTTTTAAAAAAACAACCTCACATCACTAATCTATAATCCATAGACAAAAAAAAATCAACTCAAAAAAAACCAAACTAATCAATCAATCAAATCTGGACCAAGAAATAAACAACCATCTCACTACTCATTAGGTAATTTACTTGTCTATGTAAGATGGTTATTATTACAATAATCACGTTATAAAGAAGTGATAACAATGTGTGCGTGATATCATTCTTGGGCATCATTCTTATTAATCTTAATAAAATAATATAATAGTTATAATACTGTGACAATACCATAGAGTGTATAATTTTTAAGTAATTGTATTTATTAAAATAATTTAAATATATCTCCGCTAGTTAATAATTGTCACAGAAACCAGTAAAAACAGTAGTATTCCAATATCTCGTTTAAACATTAATTAATAAATACATCTAATAAATTTTGGGAGTAATTCAATACGTTTAAGTTACGTGTTCAATCATACGTATATCGTAACCATTATCTAAATTTACATTTAAGTAAATTTAATGATAGATGATTTGAAAAAAAAAATCTGTTTGATGTGCAGGAAAATGAATGAATCTTGTAATACCATTATCTATATTGTTTGATTATAAATTTATAATGGACTGAGGTTTTTATCCAACTGCACTTGAAATTTAATTACTTTTCATTTCACCTCAATTAAAAATTTATTTACAAAAGTTGATTTTGTAAAGAAATTTTATGTCAATTAATACACAAAAAATGTGCCTAAATGATACATTTTTTCTCCATCAACAATGGAATTATTACACAACAAGATTCTTCATATGTATACGTAGGTTTTCTTGATAAGTCTCTACTTTTTTATCTTTATTCAGTATTTTTTATAAAAATTCAATTAGTTTTCTTATTAATTAATTTATACCCTCCGTAGTTAGATTTTTATCAAACGATGCAATAGTGACAAAGGATAAGTTAAACTACGCTCTGCTCAACTTTTTTTAGCGATGGAGCTTATGCAGGATTATCTTAACTTCCCTCAGCCTCAGCATAGCTGCTCATTATAACAGGAAAACTGTTGAAATCATTATAAATGTGAGGTGATAATAAACCTAAAGAACAATAGTTAACTAAAGAAAAAAATCATTCTTATTTCTAAATTAATTTTGCTAAATTACCTTGTTAATTCTACTCAAACAAAAGTGGAAATAAACACTTTAAATACCACTCTTTTATTAAAAGCTACAATTTATAAAAGCTATGATTCCCTCAAATAACTTAAATTCTAAGTAGAACGATCTCTACTTATAATAAAAGTATGATTATTTTACTATATGTATATAATGCAGAGTACTGAAGCAAGTTAAAAATAATAAAAAAGCCCAAACATTTAAGTAGATGTTTAAAATATTCTAAATTTAATGACAACAAATAAGATAAAAAATTACCGATCAAGTAGTATACAGTAATAACTAATCCGAAATATAGTGCTTATATTTACACACACACACACATACACACACACACACACACACACACACACACACACACACACACACACACACACACACACACACACACACACACACACACACACACACACACACACACACACACACACACACACACACACACACACACACACACACACACACACACACACACACACACACACACACACACACACACACACACACACACACACACACACACACACACACACACACACACACACACACACACACACACACACACACACACACACACACACACACACACACACACACACACACACACACACACACACACACACACACACACACACACACACACACACACACACACACACACACACACACACACACACACACACACACACACACACACACACACACACACACACACCACACACACACACACACACACACACACACACACACACACACACACACACACACACACACACACACACACACACACACACACACACACACACACACACACACACACACACACACACACACACACACACACACACACACACACACACACACACACACACACACACACACACACACACACACACACACACACACACACACACACACACACACACACACACACACACACACACACACACACACACACACACACACACACACACACACACACTATTACTTGATTTAGAGCTAAACTAAATATAAATTAATCTCTAGATCAACATTTTAACAATACACAAATTTTATGTTCAGACATTTTAATCAAACATGATTATGATATATAGATCTAAGTTGATTCAGTGATTATCTTAAGATGTTTCCTTATATACTTACAAAATATGTAGAATAAACATTTCCATCTTGTAAACATTTCTTACAGAAAAATCAATTAATATTAGTTATAAAAGACGGAAAGACAGTCTTAAAGTATCATATAAAAAATATACTTTTACCATATCAAACTTATATTGTCATTTTTTTATCAAGTATAAATTTCATTATTCTCCATAGTTATGCCGAGAACGCACGACGGGTGGCACGTCTGTACGCCGACCGGCCGATGGAGCCCAAGGAATTGGTCATCTACTGGACCGAGTACGTGCTGAAGCACAGCGGCGCACATCTGAGACCTCAAGCCGCCATGATGACTTGGTACCAACGGGGTCTGCTGGATATAGCAGCTGTCCTTCTGTTGGCCACCACAGTGATCCTGGCCATCACAGTTTGGCTTCTTAAATATGTATATAAATGGATTATATGTTCGGTGAATCAATGGGGGATTAAGTATAAAGTCATATAATGTATTATTCTATTATTGATTAAGTCTTTCCATGTAGGGGTTTAATTGATGATGAAGAAGCCCTACTTAGTTATCTGAACAATTTTTAATGTTACACTTTGGCCTTTTGTTGTATGTATGTCATTTTAATTTTGATTTAATAACAATAACAGTTTCCACTTTCTGTAATCAATTGACAAAAGAACGATTATGGTAATAACGTGAAATATTCTACCATTAGGTATGAGTTTATCAAAGCTTTTCAGCTATTGGAAATGTTATTTTAGCACTACCAAAGGAAGTTTCAGTGATAGCTATGAGTAATAAGTACCACTTTACTAACTATAGTAATACATTGTTAACGTACTGATAAAGAATAAATATTTATTAAACTTTTATGTAAACATTTGTTATTTTTATTTTGACATTTAATTGAAGAAATATTAAAGTTTTACCGCATTATCTATCAATACTCTCAAAACAAATTAACTTTTTCCCGGATCAAACTATTTCCATTCATTTCTCCACTCAATACTATGTGACTACTCCAGTATACTGATAGAGTTGGAACAGAGTGCTCCATAAGTAAGTTTAATATCCGTTTTAATCGAAACATTCCTCGTAAGGTTTTCTTTATAACATTTAATTACAGACAGATTAAGTTAATTTATTAAAACGATCAAAGTTCAGTTTTCACATTGTTTATACCATTAGTAAATTTCTGCCAGGAGGATAATAACTTATTGTAACTGATATATATATATATATATATATATATATATATATATATATATATATATATATATATATAACATCTTCTAATTTATTATAACAGGTACCCTTGTCTTGTTGTACTAATATTAATGTGGAGCTCAATTTCAATACTCCTTCTCTAAGATACCGAATGGTACTCGTGTTTCCACATTGATGATTTCTCCACACTTGCCTTGACAAAAACATTCTATTAGCAACTCTTTTTTTATACAGTTTTTATAAGTTATACATGAATAAATATTTGCACAATAAATTGGTATTTACTTTTTGAAGTAATTTGGCTCTACCACCTTAATAGAGAAACACACATAAAAGAAATTGAAAAAAGAATTATTAAATTATAGATATAATAGTTTTTAATAATAAATCATATTTTAATAGAATTAACTGACATTTTATTGGATATTAATTAAGAAAACAAAATGTATTCCGAAAATGTTACTATCCCTCAGCAACAGAAAATAACAAATTTCAAAATAAAGAGCATTTACCTGTCAAGCTAGAACTATTCAAATATCTTGTACAAAACATAAGTTTTACATAAAAACTGAGATGAAAATAATCATAACTGTTCAAAAACTAAGATGAAAATAATCATAACTGTTCAAAAACTGACATGAAAATAATCATAACTGTTCAAAAACGAAAACTAGAAAGTTAAACGTGAGCTACATATAAACTAAATTGGAATTATTATTAAAAATTATTCATTGGCTAAACAAAAGTAAAATAAAACTAGAACTATAAGTACTAAAAGTATAAGCACTAGAACTAAATGTACTTAAAGTATAAGCACTAGAACTATAAGTACTTAAGGAATAAGTACTAGAACTATAAGTACTTAAAGTATAAGCACTAGAACTATAAGTACTTAAGGAATAAGTACTAGAACTATAAGTACTTAAGGTATAAGTACTATAACTATAAGTACTTAAGGTATAAGTACTATAACTATAAGTACTTAAAGTGTAAGCACTAGAACTATAAGTACTTAAAGTATAAGCAATAGAACTATAAGTACTTAAGGTATAAGTACTAGAACTATAATTACTTAATGTATAAGTACTAGAACTATAAGTACTTAAGGTATAATTACTATAACTATAAGTACTTAAGGTATAAGTACTAGAACTATAAGTACTTAAGGTATAAGTACTAGAACTATAAGTACTTAAAGTATAAGTACTAGAACTATAAGTACTTAAGGTATAATTACTATAACTATAAGTACTTAAGGTATGAGTACTAGAACTATAAGTACTTAATGTATAAGTACTAGAACTATAAGTACTTAAGGTATAATTACTATAACTATAAGTACTTAAGGTATAAGTACTAGAACTATAAGTACTTAAGGTATAATTACTATAACTATAAGTACTTAAGGTATAAGTACTAGAACTATAAGTACTTAATGTATAAGTACTATAACTATAAGTACTTAAGGTATAATTACTATAACTATAAGTACTTAAGGTATAAGTACTAGAACTATAAGTACTGAAGGTATAATTACTATAACTATAAGTACTTAATGTATAAGTACTAGAACTATAAGTACTTAAGGTATAATTACTATAACTATAAGTACTTAAGGTATAATTACTATAACTATAAGTACTTAAGGTATAAGTACTAGAACTATAAGTACTTAAGGTATAAGTACTAGAACTATAAGTACTTAAGGTATAATTACTATAAATATAAGTACTTAAGGTATAATTACTATAACTATAAGTACTTAAGGTATAAGTACTAGAACTATAAGTACTTAAGGTATAATTACTATAACTATAAGTACTTAAGGTATAATTACTATAACTATAAGTACTTAAGGTATAAGTACTAGAACTATAAGTACTTAAGGTATAAGTACTAGAACTATAAGTACTTAAGGTATAAGTACTAGAACTATAAGTACTTAAGGTATAATTACTATAACTATAAGTGCTTAAGGTATAAGTACTAGAACTATAAGTACTTAATGTATAAGTACTAGAACTATAAGTACTTAAGGTATAATTACTATAACTATAAGTACTTAAGGTATAAGTACTAGAACTATAAGTACTTAAGGTATAATTACTATAACTATAAGTACTTAATGTATAAGTACTAGAACTATAAGTACTTAAGGTATAATTACTATAACTATAAGTACTTAAGGTATAAGTACTAGAACTATAAGTACTTAAGGTATAATTACTATAACTATAAGTACTTAAGGTATAAGTACTAGAACTATAAGTACTTAAGGTATAATTACTATAACTATAAGTACTTAATGTATAAGTACTAGAACTATAAGTACTTAAGGTATAATTACTATAACTATAAGTACTTAAGGTATAAGTACTAGAACTATAAGTACTTAAGGTATAATTACTATAACTATAAGTACTTAAGGTATAAGTACTAGAACTATAAGTACTTAAGGTATAATTACTATAACTATAAGTACTTAAGGTATAATTACTATAACTATAAGTACTTAAGGTATAAGTACTAGAACTATAAGTACTTAAGGTATAAGTACTAGATTTATAAGTACTTAAGGTATAAGTACTAGAACTATAAGTACTTAAGGTATAATTACTATAACTATAAGTACTTAAGCTATAAGTACTAGAACTATAAGTACTTAATGTATAAGTACTAGAACTATAAGTACTTAAGGTATAATCACTATAACTATAAGTTCTTAAGGTATAAGTACTAGAACTATAAGTACTTAAGATATAATTACTATAACTATAAGTACTTAATGTATAATTACTATAACTATAAGTACTTAAGGTATAAGTACTAGAACTATAAGTACTTAAGGTATAATTACTATAACTATAAGTACTTAATGTATAAGTACTAGAACTATAAGTACTTAAGGTATAATTACTATAACTATAAGTACTTAAGGTATAAGTACTAGAACTATAAGTACTTAAGGTATAATTACTATAACTATAAGTACTTAAGGTATAAGTACTAGAACTATAAGTACTTAAGGTATAATTACTATAACTATAAGTACTTAATGTATAAGTACTAGAACTATAAGTACTTAAGGTATAATTACTATAACTATAAGTACTTAAGGTATAAGTACTAGAACTATAAGTACTTAAGGTATAAGTACTAGAACTATAAGTACTTAAGGTATAATTACTATAACTATAAGTACTTAAGGTATAATTACTATAATTATAAGTACTTAAGGTATAAGTACTAGAACTATAAGTACTTAAGGTATAATTACTATAACTATAAGTACTTAAGGTATAATTACTATAACTATAAGTACTTAAGGTATAAGTACTAGAACTATAAGTACTTAAGGTATAAGTACTAGAACTATAAGTACTTAAGGTATAAGTACTAGAACTATAAGTACTTAAGGTATAATTACTATAACTATAAGTACTTAAGGTATAAGTACTAGAACTATAAGTACTTAATGTATAAGTACTAGAACTATAAGTACTTAAGGTATAATTACTATAACTATAAGTACTTAAGGTATAAGTACTAGAACTATAAGTACTTAAGGTATAATTACTATAACTATAAGTACTTAATGTATAAGTACTAGAACTATAAGTACTTAAGGTATAATTACTATAACTATAAGTACTTAATGTATAAGTACTAGAACTATAAGTACTTAAGGTATAATTACTATAACTATAAGTACTTAATGTATAAGTACAAGAACTATAAGTACTTAAGGTATAATTACTATAACTATAAGTACTTAAGGTATAAGTACTAGAACTATAAGTACTTAATGTATAAGTACTAGAACTATAAGTACTTAAGGTATAATTACTATAACTATAAGTACTTAAGGTATAAGTTCTAGAACTATAAGTACTTAAGGTATAATTACTATAACTATAAGTACTTAATGTATAAGTACTATAACTATAAGTACTTAAGGTATAATTACTATAACTATAAGTACTTAAGGTATACGTACTAGAACTATAAGTACTTAAGGTATAAGTACTATAACTATAAGTACTTAAGGTATAAGTACTAGAACTATAAGTACTTAAGGTATAAGTACTAGAACTATAAGTACTTAAGGTATAATTACTATAACTATAAGTACTTAAGGTATAAGTACTAGAACTATAAGTACTTAATGTATAGGTACTAGAACTATAAGTACTTAAGGTATAATTACTATAACTATAAGTACTTAATGTATAAGTACTAGAACTATAAGTACTTAAGGTATAATTACTATAACTATAAGTACTTAAGGTATAAGTACTAGAACTATAAGTACTTAAGGTATAAGTACTAGAACTATAAGTACTTAATGTATAAGTACTAGAACTATAAGTACTTAAGGTATAATTACTATAACTATAAGTACTTAAGGTATAAGTACTAGAACTATAAGTACTTAAGGTATAAGTACTAGAACTATAAGTACTTAAGGTATAAGTACTAGAACTATAAGTACTTAAAGTATAAGCACTAGAACTATAAGTACTTAATGTATAAGTACTAGAACTATAAGTACTATTAAGGTATAAGTACTATAACTATAAGTACTTAAAGTATAAGCACTAGAACTATAAGTAATTTAAGTATAAGTACTAGAACTATAGGTACTTAAAAAAATTCATATACAACATATCAGAAATATAAGCAATTTCTGAATATTCCCTCAATTCCAACAAAATTGTATGGGAATAATTTAATTAAATAAATAAATCATTTTGATTACTCAGACGCTCAAGAAACTATTGCAAATTAGTAAAATGCAAACCACCTTGTAAACAATGAATCAGGACTACTTAAAAATTCCCTGTTACTAACTCTTTTGAATCTTGAAATATTTCATTTTATTTGTTTATGTAGTGTTGTATCATTTCAGTAAACCATGAAATGTATTTAACTACAATATTGCAAACATAACTAAACAAGCTTTATTAATTGGTATTAGTTGTGCTTCGTCTAATGAACTGTTATTGGATCGTAAAACTACTTACCTAATAACCTTTTACTTATTGGAATATTAAAATAAAAAACGTGTAACAAGTAGAGCTCTTTAAATATAATAAACTAACGATTCTTGAAATTTAATTTAATTTATAAAAATCTGTATGGTATCATTGCAGATTAAAGCTTATAGCACTAAAATAATAAATACAATTAAATTACTGCATAATATTTCACTAAAACTCAGTTTTGAATTAAAATATAATTGGTATACAACCACATCAAAGAGATCGCATGATAGTTCCCTTTCATACTTTTTATAAGTTGTACCTTATTGGCACTTAAGATAAACGTATACAATTATTGCTGTCAGAGTTATTTTTATGAAATAAAAAAATCTTTATGTTTAGCAGCCCACATTCTGCTTCCTATTTCTTTTATAATGCTATAGGGGAAGGCCCTACGCTATCATTCCTGATGCCTGGACTTGTGCCCTAGAACAAAAGCACATACCTACTTAATCCACTACTTTAGGTTTTTTTTATTACCTGAAAAATACATAAGATGAGAAAACGCAAATAAGAAAACACCCCTAATTTGGAATGAATATAAATTTGTAGCCTTACTCATGCAAAGAGCCTACATCACATATATCTAAAAATATCGTCGCTTTTCATGTTTGTTAACCGACAAGGCAACGTGACGTACGCAATCTTGTGGCTGTTCCAAGAAACGCCATTCTCCCTGATCATCGAACTAACACCCAAAGTAATTCTAATTCACTCTGCCCGTTTTTATAATAATTCCCTTTATTATAGCCTTAATATACAGTTGTAGAAGAGAAATTATTTAACGTATATCTTAAAATATAATCAATTTTTAATTATGTCAAACAAATCCTCTTCTATAGATAAAATGAAAAAAAATCGTATAATCGGTACAAAGTGTGCTTTATGTATATATATATATATATATAAAACTATAATGCAAAGCAACATTCCATGAACTTATTTAGTAGTAAAATGTTTGGGTTCTTAGAATATTATTTATTATTATTTTTTTACATGGTTGGTAA
This sequence comes from Stictocephala bisonia, assembly GCA_035578905.1. NCBI lineage: Eukaryota > Metazoa > Arthropoda > Insecta > Hemiptera > Membracidae > Stictocephala > Stictocephala bisonia. Next base: position 1,325,405 of record JAQJVL010000081.1, read on the forward strand.
ATGGCCTCATGTATTGTTCCTATAAGTTTTGCAGTAAACATTTTGGTTTTGGCAGATTAAAACAAAAATACCCATTTTACACTGTTGTATCAGGAATGTGTATACAATTGTATGTGTTATTGGGTTACCAAAGTTCCAATATAATTATTTTATGTCGTACATAAAACATAAATTATTTTACGATCAGCATAGCATTATTTTACTTGTTGTTTACGTACATAAACATAAGGCCAGAATATCAAGGAGTGATGGACCAATGCTTTCCATCTCTCTTGAAGTGGCGACCTGGTGCCAATTCTCCCCCACATAAATGTTCTGTAAGTCCTCATGAATTCGATCCATCCATATATTCTTAGGTCACCTTTTACACAAGTAGGAGTCTGAATCACGTTAGGCTCAGTGTAATAACTTTCTTCAGCAATCTCCTCTCATTCAACCTTCTTTTTTAAGAAAAGGTAACTTTTATTTTCACAGAGTAAAAAAAAATCGAAACTATAAATCAATGATCAGGTAATATCAAATTATTTTTACCAGTTAAAAGAATGAGCAGCTGGGAACTTAAAACACACTGAATGTTTTCATAAAATGTAAGAATAAAGCACTATCTGTCTGGCACCATTTTCTATTAACTTCCTATCTGCAGTGTATATGTTACATTTCAACATTTTTTTTATGAAGTAAAGCCAAAATGTATTTCCCTCTAATAGGATAAAAATATCGATACATTTTGTGTGCTCGTGTTAAATTCGAATAAATACATCTGTTGTACTAATGACGTAAATCTAAGAGATCATGGATAAATGACAAAGACATTGTTAACAGCTAGACAGGAGATATATTATAAGTTTTGTAAACACCACTAATGCTGTTTACACAGAGGATGGGATGTTTTCGTACCTGAAAGAGTGTTATTTTACCTCTAAAGTTAGGTATTTTAACTATTAATCCCTGTACAAAAGCTTACTTTTACATACCATTAGGACTTTAGTAAAGCATTTGTTTAACATGTTATAAGAAAGTTATTTAAGAGTAATTTGTGTAATAAGAAAATTAATAACTATAATTTATATAATCTTCTCCATGTATTTTTCAAGAAGCTTCTTTTCTTTTGGATCCTACTTGAAACTTAGTAAATAAATTGTAAATAGTTTTTTAATTATCATAATACGTGTTGGTACATGTACAAAAGTAACAGCCAATAGGGATTAACCAATAATATCACAGCAGACGCAATTTTGACGATTCCAGCCAGTGGGGTCACGTGATCATAGGCCTATAAATTTAGTTGTTGAACACCATTTTTCATTCATTTGTGAATCCCTCTGGTCTGATGAAGGTTAGTGTGGTTCACCGAAATCGATCACCGTAATATTTGTTCATTTTGTACTTGTATTGTAATATACAGTATTTTTGATTTTTTTTGCTTATATTGTAGTAAATGTTTTGTTGTGTGACGTTTTATTAGTACTTAATAAATTGTACTATACCAATTAATCTACGAGCCCTCAGAATCCTTATACGCAGAGACAAACCCCAATTTCTTGTATAGTAAACTAAATACACCAAACAACTCAAATATAGGATAAAGTACACCGATATCTTTAACACGTTCATTCATGGATTTACTTATTACAACTATGATTATTATAAATAACTACAAATCCTGATACATATTATCATAAAACAAGAGTACTTAAATATGACATAACGTTTCTACTCATATCACTACCCATTTAAAAAGTTATTTATAATTATCAGCAAGTAGATGATTAAAGCAACAATCATAGGAAAGAAATTAAATTTGGCTTCGTTACGAATTTTTAAATAATCAAATACTGTAGCTCGTTGTTTAAAGGAGTTTGAATATCTAATGAAATTTATAAAACTGTTATAAACAGTAGAAGAAAAATATCAAAATATACCTTGTAAGAAAACATTTATCCTTGCATTGTTGTTTTATTTTGTTATTTGATTTGGATTAAAATTAGAGGAAGTAGTAAAATTAAGTTAAAAATAAATAGCAAGGATTAAGGTTCTGATTGGTTTTACAATAAATATACTACGCCTAATTTACTGGTATGGACAGAATGGACGTCAATATGGAGGAGATAGCTGCTGCTTTGTTTCCCTTCAATATAGATGGTTTCAAATGCTTTCCTATTGGAAAATTTTATAAGGAACTTTTTTATTGTCATTGAAAGTGATTCTTGTGAAATTATTGTCTGATTCTTGTCTTATAGGAGATCTATATTTCTTCTCCATTATGTAAATTATTTTAAATAACAATTCCTTGAATCACTGTAAAAAAAAAAAAAATAATAAATAAACTAACCAGTTTTCCAATACTGCATTTGAAGGAGTTATCTTGTATCCATATTATTTTTTCTATGCATGTAAATTTATCTACTGCAGTCAAGTCATTTATTATATTAAATATTTAATTTATATAAAGTATTACGTATTTTATAAGCGGTTTTTTACAAAAAAGTTTCCATTATGATTTAAAAAATAATATTATTGTCATTTACCATATTCATTAAGTGTAGAGAGGCATGTTAAATTATTGAAAACAAATAATAATATAAAATAATAAGTAAATAAATCTATATTTGATTAGTGTTAGGTCTAGAAATTGACTTCTTATACTGAGGACCATCCCCCCCCCCACCAAAACTGGAAAGCGTGCCAACTGGGGGATGGCTCAAAATCAGTCAAGCGATGGGATCACGGGTGGCAGTTGGAGGGTCAAAATTAAAACTCGGCAGCTGAGCAAAACTAATTTATTTCCAAGTCAAAAATGCTAAACTGGCATGTAGAAGGCCACAATATCGATTGCACTTAAATAAATAACAAGAAACACTAAAATTAACAAGATAATGATAAAAGCTACAAAAACAAAGAACGATACAAATACCAAAATTAACAATTACAGCTACATGGCCTATCTGCAGCCTAGCCTGAGACACCCAAAACGTAAGAAATTAAAAACCAAATTAAAAGTGAAAAATTTATAAAAATTTTGGTAACACCAATAAACCCGGCAATTTAGCCCACATCCCATGATTCCACCGAGGCCAGGGAGTAAGCCGAAATCCCTGGGCAGCTCTGAATAAGAAGTTAAGTCAAAGAACAATAATCCCCTTTTGGTGAAAGTTTTTTTTTTTAATTAAACAATTTAAAAAAATATATAACACGATACCGTTCTAGTAAAAAGTCCCTTCAAGACACCCCTAATACAATTAACAAAAAAATATAAATAACAATCACTAGGCCTAAACATATAAATAACCATAGGGACCTTATCAATATAAAATCTAAAAAATATAACAACAAATAAAACTAACTAAATAAATAACAATAAATATTAACATAAGTTTTTTTCTTTTTCTTAAATTTGAATTTTCTATATCAATGTCCCCATGGCTGTTTCATAGAATCACTGTTCAAGTTTTAGGCCTAGGCCACATTAAATAGTTCCACAAACATTTTTTTCTTCTTTTTGTTTTATATTTCACTTATTATCAACCCCCATCTCAGCCGCCGGGAAAACAAGATGGAACGCACTGACCTGAGGACAGAAGACTCCTACCCAAGGATGTAGGTGGGGCCGCAGGATCGTAAATGGCCTCTATACATGGTCCTCAGGCCAGGCTGGCAGTGTAGATGGTCGACCATCACCGGACGGCAGGCTGAGGGAGAACGTCCCACTCAAGGACCCTGGAGTTTTTGAGTCTCTAGCCGGACATGATTTGACTCGAGGCGGAGAACAAGTCGAAATGACGGCCAACCTGACAGACCAGAGCTGGTACAAGGAACGAATGAGTCCGAGCCAACGGCCACCAAAGTAAGCGAATCGCCGGGCACAAGCGGTCTCAGGCAGCCCGGCAGACCACGACGAAAGTAACCAAAATTTACCGGTCAAACGACCCGGTACAATACTAGCTTCTCAGTTAAATGACAACTTAAGGCTAATGAAAGTGGTTTAGTATTTTAAAAACCCAAAAGCAGTATAACACTATTATTCTATATTTTCTTTTAGATTCCGTTTAATTGATACATGTTAATAAATAATCCAACATGTATTCATACAAATCAAACTCCCGTATGTTTTTTAAACCCTTGAAAAGTAGTGACAGTTTTACTTGACAATTATACACAACATTGCATTTATATCCAAGATTATTTTATAGAGGCTACAGTTCCGTGAAAGACACACTGATCTGTACAGGACTACAGTATAGGCGACATCATTACAATAAAGGACTACTTTGGAAAACAATGTTGGCTCGTATTACTAGGACTACAACAGTTCTGAAAGTCAACTACTCTTTAAAACACAGGACCTCAATAACGTGAAAGCCAAGCTGGCCTGTGCAAGACTAAAGTATAGGCAAAATCATTACAACAAAGGACTACAATGGAAAACATTGTTGGCTCGTATTACTAGGACTACAAAAGTTCTATGAAAGTCAACTAATCTTTAAAACGCAGGACCTCAATAACGTGAAAACCAAGCTGGCCTGTGCAAGACTACAGTATAGGCAAAATCATTACAACAAAGGACTACAATGGAAAACAATGTTGGCTCGTATTACTAGGACTACAAAAGTTCTATGAAAGTCAACTAATCTTTAAAACACAGGACCTCAATGACGTGAAAGCCAAGCTGACCTGTCCAAGACTACAGTATACAGTGTTCCCTCGTGGGCTGCAAGCCGATGAGATTTTCCATTAGAAGGGTTTTCAGATCAATCAATCACGCTACTTTACCCGATCATATTTATCGTACAGGGTATCAGCGTAAAAATTTAAAAGACTTTGTAGCCCTGTACCCAAAAATTTTAAAGAGAACATAGGTCATGTGGCATATAAAATTAAAGGTACTTTAAAAAGATAGATTTTTATAGATCACACTTTACTTATATATCTTCAAATTTACGAGGTATTCGAGAAAAACTGAATTTTAATAACATTCAAGCATTAATAATTGTAATTATTAAAATAAAAATAACAGCTGCTCAAGTTCAATAAAATATTGAACAATAACCTTGCCATGTACCAGTAATATAAAATTTATAACTAATTACAATACAATAATCCCATGAGCCCCATAGTCCTATAGAAGTTTAGATTATACTTATAACAGAGTTTTTAAATGTCTTTGTACAAACCTTAAACAGCTTATCGTGAATAATACGACGATAACATGTTGTTGCAATTTATGCAATCGTTTTACTGTTATTGATAACTGTAGCTAGTTAGTCGATTTGTTATATGTGTTAACATATATATATATTTTTCTTTTTCTAATTTTAGATAATCTTTACTTGTATGTTTATTTGTTTAACTTAAACATGCTAAGCAGTTATTGAGTATGTTTAGGAGTGCAAGTGTTATGTTTTAAGTTTTAAATTTTGTAGACCACTATTATTGTCGGATTCAAAAAGCAATGTACTCGAGTTTGAACCTCTGCTACAAAATGAAGACTCATACGATTTCATTGTGTTGTAACCAACATTTAGATTATTTAATTCTACGTAATATCATAAAACTTACATGTTTTTTAAAAACTTTGAGAATTTTTTATAGTGGGTAGAATACAAATACAAAATCTGACATTTTAGTTCTTTTGGAGTAAAGCTCAACTTAAAACATCCTGAAACAAAAAATGCTAAATACAGGGTGTCCCGTAAGTAACCAGCCAAACTTCTGGAGGTCATTCCTTGGGTTAAAACAAACAATTGGGTTAAATTTCATGTGTACAAATCGTCTATCTCACTCCATTATCCGGCTATCTGTCTGTATGTGTTTTTTACTAAAAACTTAATATCTCAAGTTATTTAAGATAAAACCATGAAAATCGGTATAAATGTTGATCTTTACAGTATCCATGTACTATTTAAATTTAATTTTTTTAAAACAATCTTTTTCAAAATGGCGGCCATTTTAAATTTTTAAAGCCAAATATCTTAATAACCTTAAATTTTACTAAAAACTTGTAAGTTACAAAAAAGTTTAAGAATTTATTTTTATAAATAATTTTATAAAAATTTTTAAGATTAAACAACTATTAACGGAGAAATTAGAATTTTTATCAAATTTGAAAACTAAAGTTTTCAATTTTATTAATATCAAGCATATTTTTAATTGATGTCTGTTGAATTATCATGCGATATAAAATCACACTTACCGTTTTATAATCTTACTTTATTTATTAGTCCGGTATTTTTTTAACCGTTTTGGAAGTTTGTATGATCAGCCATTTTTAAGATTGCAACGGTTTACAAAAATTACAACAGGTAAATTTTTAAAAGAGAACAAATTCTAGAATTTAGATAGACTACAAAAATAATATTTATCATGTGAGCATAAAGTTTCACAGACTTATCTTCAGTAGTTTTTGTTTCAGACATTTTTGAAGTTGAGCTTTTCTCCAACAGTTCACCATTTCGTGTTTTTGTATTCTAACCGCTATAATTCGTAAAGTCTTAAAAAAATACGTATATTATACGATATTACGTTGAATTAAATAAGCTAGATTTTTTTGTATAATACAATGAAATCGGATGAGTATTATGTTTTAGCCGAGGTTCAAACTCGAGTATTGCTTTTTGAATCTGATAGTAGTCACTTGTGTTACATTAAGCACATACATTTGGTTTGAAAATGAATGTTACGAATTCTGAAGGAGACTGTTTTCAGAATATTACACGTGTCGGTCGCTTGCTTGTTCGGAGTGTAATATCCCGAGCGTGAGCGTCCTACACAGAAAACCTCCAACATGTAGCAACTCGAGTAAAACAAACTGGCTAAGTGCCACCTCACCATAAAATCCAAGGAAATGTGATGACCAATTACGAGTGAGAAGATCCCGGGGTTGTAGCAGCTGCTTTACAACATCTAGCAACTGGAGTAAAACAGACTGGCCAAGTGCAACCTCACCATAATAAATCCAAGGAAAGGTGAAGACCAGTTACGAGTGAGAAGATCCCGGGGTTGTAGCAGCTGCTTTACAACATCTAGCAACTGGAGTAAAACAGACTGGCCAAGTGCAACCTCATCATAAAATCCAAGGAAATGTGAAGACCAGTTACGAGTGAGAAGGTCCCGGGGTTGTAGCAGGTTACAACGGCAGAAGGTCGTGGGGTATTTAGAGTGAGACCACACTTGTTGTGCTCCGTACTTTTTTACGATTTTTAATGGTTTATTAAAATCATATGACCAATAAAACTCTGACAAGTTCTGTGTCAGTTGTTTTTTAAATCGTTTCTGCAGTTGGTTGCACTGGGTGATTTTTCAGTGCTGTGAAAATTATTGTTTTTTCTATTTTATTATCAAGAGGAGTAGTGATAAGAAACCAGCTCGCCGATACTTATCACTGTTTTCCCCGAGTGCTCTGACTACCGCGTCCACAGTGTCAACAAGCCAAACCGATTAATGTCAGACATTGAGGCGACAATAACAAATTGCCTTTCTAGGGGATGTTTTGTTGACACAATTATCGGCCTCCTTGTGGCTAAGGTGAAGGCCATGGTGGTTGAGGCACTCACTGAGTCACTACGAGAAGCTAAAGAAGAGATAAAGCATATAATACCCCAGATCTCGTCTTTAAAATCTGAGGTGGGATAGGTGGAGAACGTCACAGCCGCACTTGCTGACGACTTAGAACAGTACACCAGACATCATAATATTCGTTTTTTTTTTTGTGTACTGGAGGTCAAGGGCGAAGATACGGACGTCGAAGAGGTGAAGATCTTCACTGATAAGTGGAAGCTCAATATATCGTTGGAGAGGCTGGACCGCACGCACCGCGTAGAGAGGAAGATGATGGTACGCCAAGGTGAGGTTGATCATCATCCGTTTTACCAGCTACCGGTATCGGTGGAGTGTCTACTCCACCAAGAAACATCTGAAGGGGACCGGCGTGGTGTTGCAGAAGGACATGAATGCCCAGTGGTTTGAGGTGCTGAAGGCTGCAGTCCCCAGTATCTTTGAAAGGCGTCCATAACACCTGGACGTCCGATGACAGGATCTTCTGGGTCAACAACGGTGTCAAGGGGACTGCGAGGCACATGATGGACTTACAGTGAACCACTTCCATCTCCTACTAATATTATTAATTTTCTTCTTCTCACGATTCATACAATTATTTAAATCTTGTTATTTTTTATATTCAGTTGAAGAGTATTTATTCGCGTTTCAATTTAATAAATATTTTACTGGTATCGCTTAAAGTTAAGTTATAAAAATATCATTTTCTTTTAGATTTAATTTATCATTTGTTTCACTAAATAACAATGATTGATTGTGACAGAGAGCCTCCTAATCAATTGCACTCTTTTACATATTATTATTCATTTAATATATTTTTTTTAGTTTTGAATTAAATTCCTCTTGTTTATTTATATTACTTATATGAAATACATGTACTCATATGTGTGTGCTACAGGCCACATAATCTTGGGTACTTAGCAGAATATGAACACGATTTGTAAGATCATATGGCTCGCTACAGTCTTGTCATTGGCATGGGTGACTTTAATACTGTTATAATGGGACCTTCTACTTAGGACAAAACTTTTCTACTAGCATGCTTCACTCATTCAACTTAAATATACTACCACTACAATCCACTCATCACACTGCCACTGCCGACACTTAGCTTGATATCGTGGCTGTTAGGGACCTAATCGCACATTACGGACAGGTACCAGCATCAAACCTTTCAATGTATATAAAACTTCGTCCTCAAAAATCTAATGCAAACTTTATCCAATAAGAAATAAATCTTAAATTTATTGACCACTACTCTATTTTATTTGATGCTATGTCACTGCCCTGGCATGATATCCTTTTACTGTCAGATGATGAGCTCATGATCGAACAGTTTAATTTTCTTATTTGTGGCATTCTTGATCATCATGCTCTTCTTATCACAAGGAGTGTTACTAAAAAGACAATTCCTAGGATTACAGATCATATTCAGTTAATGCAGAAGCAACGTGATGTATCATTCCATAAAGCCAAACGAACAAAATCTCCTAATGATTGGGCAATTTAGAAAGGACTTAGAAACCAAACACAAAACAAAAAATTCCGTAATGAAAAAATCATATATTATTATCAATAATCAATTTAATAAAAATTATAAATCTACTAGATGACTATAGATGAAAGTCAAAGAACTTTAATTGGAAAATAAAATACATCTGGCCCAATAAATTTGAAACTTAACAATATTATCGATTTCTTTTTAAAAATTCCAGTTGGTACTTCTATGGCACAGGAATTTAAATTTAAATTACTGAGTCTGCCCATTAATAGGCCAATAAACCAGTTTTGCAGCTGTGTCTGAGCAAGATGTTCTGAAGGCTATTACAGGTATGACTAGTAATGCAGCCAGGGCAGACAATCTTCCTATTAATTTCCTCAAATTGACACTTCCTGTAACACTTCCAATAATTACTGCCATTTTCAACTGCTCGTTGGCTTCTGGACTCTATCCCAAGACTTGGAAATATCTATATTCCGGTCTCTACCTATGATATCCAACCCTAAATCTCCTTCTGATTTGAGACCTATAAGTATTCTTCCTGCATTATAAAAGTGTCTTGAAAGAATCGCACATAATCAAAATTTAAGATATCTTGAAAACAATAATAGAATTTATTATTTTCAATCTGGCTTCCATAGATATCATAGCACTCCAACTGTTCTCCTCAAAATCACTGACGATATTCGAGCAGCTATGGACAGGAGAAAACTTACTATTTTAACAATTGTTGACTTCTCAAAAGCTTTTGATTGTGTTTATCATCCTCTCCTTTTAAGAAAAAATTAAAAAGATATGGGTTGTCTGATGAATGTGTTGGCTGGGTCAAGTCCTACCTGTCTGGTCGTAGGTAGTGTGTGAAGTCTGGGAAAGGTTACCAGTCTGACTGGAAAACTGTCTCTCGAGGTGTTCCTCAAGGTTCTGTGTTAGGACCTCTACTGTTTTCACTGTATATTAACGACATTACAACACAAATTCATCATTCCAATTACCACTTATATGTTGACAACTTACAAATTTATAAAAATTTTCCAGTAACTGAACCTGTGACTGCTGTTTCTCAAATAAAATATGACATTGATAAGAAATCATTCTATGCAGTGAGTCATGACTTAAAACTTATAGAGCAAAAGTCGTAGACTATTGTTATTGGCCATCCAAGACTCAACTTAACTTTGACACTTTTCTTAGACTGAAACTAGACAACTTGGCACTGAACTACTCAGACAAAGTAAAACATTATGACTAACTATGACTAGAACTTTTTCCTGGACTGACCAGGTTACAACTATTTGTAATAGGGTATTTTCCAGCATTCACAGTTTGAAGCGGAATGCCTCTTTCTCCAGTTTATTGTGACAGTTTTGCTGGTGAGGGCCCTTGTTTTGCCTCACTTTAATTATTATGACGCTGTGATTAATAACATGCCTGTTAAGCTCTCGGACAAACTACAATGAGCACAAAATTACTGCATTAAATCTATTTTCAATCTACGGTATCAAGATAATGTTACATAATTTTTTTAACGACTTCTCTATTCTAAGGCTGAAGCAACTTCGTCTCATGTATCATCTTCGCTATCATATACTTCTCCTACTTCATAAAGTTTTGAAAACCAAATAACCAAGATATTTATCCGAGCGTTTCAAGTTCAGTAACGAGATTAGTTCTATACATACTCGTGAGGGAGCCTCTTTTCTGTCTAATCCTGTACATCACACCACTGCTTTTAATAAATCATTAACTTTAACAGCTTGTCACCTTTGAAAAGAGCTTCCTGACAACATCAAAAACCTGGATGAGTGCTCCCACTTCGGGGAGGAGGTTAGAGGTCTTTTGTGGCGGGATCTGTAGTGGCGGTGGGCTGGTGTTGGTGGGGGTTTGTGGTGTGTGCGGCATGATTGTATGAATGACGATGCGTGTTTGCAATCAATGACAGGCATTGTTTCCTTTATTGTATTTTTTTGTAAATAGTTTATTTAATAATATTTAATACTGAAAATTAATAATTTGTTTATTTTGTTTATACTACCATTATATTTGTATGTTCTTATTATTATGTAATATGTTTATGATTATTTTGATTATTAATTTTGTTTTGCTTTGTTAAAATTATTTTTTTCTAATAAAAAAAAAAAATTTTTTGTAGGGGTAAGTGGAAGAGAGGACTTTGTAGTCCTAACTTTACCCCTAATAAAGACGATTTTCATTTCATTTCTTTTCACTACTGATAAAAAAACACTAATAAACTCTCTTGTTTATAAAAAAACTTGTTTTTTTAAGGTGGTGTGATACATTTGTTCAGGAGTGTATACATACTCGTATTTTAATATTGTCTAATACTTTTGTACAAGGAAAGTTACGTCTACATGATAGTGTCATTTTGTAGTTTTATAGGATATACGAGTATATGTAGTAACAATGATTCATGTGGTTTCAAACTCAGGGATGAAATGTCAATAGTGTTCAATATGTTGTGTGCTTTGGCAACAATGTCAGAGGGTCGTTGTTCACAGCTAAACGATGCTTTTGTCATCGAGGAAGACATAAATCATATCGACTGTAATATTGAAATGTTCACTCTCCCTGATAAAAAATATTCATGAACTGAAAATATATAGCTATTTATCAATCAAGAATGGACAATAATCAAAAACCAAATAGTGAAACAAATCAAGTATATTCCTCTTCTTTTATGAATACATATGAATAATTATTTAACAATGGTTAAAGATTGATTTTAAAGTACCGTATATAAATTTAGTGTTTTACACTTAGTTTAGAATGGAATTAACAAATGTATGCCAAATATTACAAAATTCTGAATTTTTTCTATTTTAAAATGTAATATTCAATATTGTATTAAAATAATCTTGTATCGGAATTCAGTAGATGTCTTGAGTGAGAACTGTTAGTCATACACCACAAATTACTTAGAAAATGTGGTATCAATATTTTGAATAGAACTACTCGAACATAAAATCATGATAGTGGTATGAGCATAGCATCCCTTCCTCGTTTATCGTTTCCCAGCATTATCTTCAGTAACCAACATATATTTTAGGACATACTACGCAAACTGGTTCAGGTAGGAAGTACATGCTACCAATGAGTCCAGGAACATGAATACTTTCATGATGAGTATTGGAAACGTGTAATATTTTTTCTCCTTCCGAGTACTTGTGAGACAATATATCTTCATACTAAAACAGAAGAACCAGTTACATTCAACTAATATGGGAAAACTTACTCAGTATGAATGTAAAACGTATTTTAAATATAATTGATTATCAGGGTTACATTTCCTGTTGTGTTTGTACAGTAGATAACAATGCAAATAAACAATTAGTTAGTGTTTAGATGGTAAACTCATGGCCTAACATACTGTATTAAAGAGATTTGTAATGATAGTGAATTACCCACCAGAAAGCTACGAGACGCTCCAAGCTTCGACAGTACAACCCTGTAGCTGGTAAAATACATTACATTTTCATAGATTGTTTGTATAAATGAACATTTTAATACGTTATTGCTAATGATATTATGTATTAAGTAGACTGGTAGGTGACATGCAAAATTTTAGGTGACATAAACTACCTTAAATATCAACTTGTAGGCAATAATAAATAATTAACAATAACTTGTATTAAATAAATCAATTTATTTATCAATATCATGATTATACCTAAAAGATAAGTTAATTTTAATTTTACTACGTTAAATCCTTCAATATATGACATTAAACTGGGTTAATTAGAGTATGTTTTGCAACTTGCATGATCAATGTTTTAAATTTGAATTTGAAGAGTACGAAACAAATAAATAACATACTTTATAGATAATTAATCAATGGGAATGGGGTGTGAAATAAAAAGTACTTCATGAATTACATTTAATTGATGAGATACTAAGTGTAATATTGAAACTGAGAAAATTAAATCCAAACATACAGATATTTCAAATTCCATTCAAACTTAATAAACCATTCACTTATTTAAAAAAAAAATATATATATATCTATTTGGACTTTCTTCTCTTGAATATAACTTCTAGTAATGGATTATTAAGTTTAAATTGATAAATAAAATAAGTTGATTTTTAATAATAATTATATTTATAATGGTTTATACAGAACATTTATGTACTTCACTTTTTACCCTGGCAAAGGTTTACCAATCATACGCTTTTACTGTTATATTCCTGGTATTATTCTAACCATCACCATATAGCATGTAATGCAAATTAACTGTAAAATGTATTTATAATAATCATTTGATGATATTATAGTATGTATAGATATGATTAGACCCATTAATAATGTAATATAATTGAATTTTAAAATAGTAATACACTAATTCCCTTATTTTATCTTATTAAACGTAAAACGAGTTTTATATGGATGGAGCTATATTTCTTGGACTACAATTTAACTAACATATCATCAAACATAAACGATTTTTGGGTGATGAAGCTGTCCTGCTGACAAGGCAAACGACCATCTTGAAAAACTGCCCAGTTCGGTACCACATTCAAGTTCCCAACCTGTCAACTGTTGTAAAATATAGAAGGCATTTGATAAACCTTTTCTGTGAGAGTTGTAAATGCCACTGACGTTGTCTGTACGTTGTGATATATAAATAGCACAGTGAAGGATTTTTGAGTAACAAAAGGAACACCACAAGATCTGTAACAATGTAATCTGTTACAGTGTTCAACACACTAAAATTACTTGGATTACAATTTTCTGAGACCAACACAGACCAGCAATACTAGACAAGATTCTATAATTTTACTAAAGATGGGTACAATTGCAATTGGGCGATAGTTATCTGGAATATTTATGTCAGTGTGCTATGACACACTGATTGTCTTCCACATCTCATGAAATAATTTGCATGTACCAATTTACCAATAATTTGGTAATAAGGTACCAACTTTTCAGCCTTGATCAAAAGACTCTATGTAGCAAGGAATATAACTATACGTTCTCGAAATACAGTATATTATTGCGAAAAACAGAAAAATAAATTGAATACCCAACAACATTAACTATATTAGCAGTGCCCTCCACTTTGTTATTAAGCCTAATATAACTCTTATCTGTGTTTTATAGAACGTTCGTATAATCAATACTATTAGCTATGCAGGGTACGATGACATTGCTCCTGATGATCTGCACGTTAGCCGTTCAGTATAGTCTTGCCGCCCGCATCCTAGGGGTCTTCGCTCAACCTACTCGTAGCAACGCCCAGTTTGTACATCCCATCATGTCCACTTTGGCTGCCGCTGGACACAACGTTACTGTCTACAGCCCTTTCAAGCCAACTTTCAACTTTGGCTTTCTCCATGTTCACATAGTCACTGAGTACCATGCTTCCAGAGGTAAGTAAAATGTAACACATGGAATAACCAAATAAAAACAAATATAATCTCTTCGTTTCGGGATTATGTTTAATTGAATTGCGTTTATAGTACTGCTGGTAGGCCCTTTACATATCCACCACTGGTTAAATGAAAGAATACAAAATAACTAGTTGACGTGAGTATTTAAGGGACTGTATATTTTATAAAGTGTGGAATAAAAATGTATTTTTCATAAATCAATTTCTAAAAAAAATAATCAGCACTGAAAAAAAATATCCTTCCATAGTTCAAAATGTAATAAAATTGGAAAAAATTAAATGAGCACGCTGGTCTTGCATAGATTGGTATGCACGTATGCACGTGCCATACACTGTGTTTTTTTTATAACTACTGTTATATTTTAATACTGTTTATAAAAAATATCAGTATTACAGATATGGAAATATATGACACTGAATGAGAGATATGCAGGTTGGACTTCCTAAAGTATAATATATTCTGCCTTCATTATACTAATATGACTACCCAAGGTAATATTATAGTAGTTTTCTCATTAATAGTATCGGTATGTGGTGCTGTTTCCATAATTAGAACTAAATTAGTTTTAGATGGGTTAAGGCTATTATATTGTGCAAATACTCATATAACTAACAATGAGCCACATTATGGTCATTATATCCATTAGAATGCGAAGAAAATATGGTTGTTTCGTTTTAATTGTTACAACATATGGTCATTCTATTTTAATCAGAAATAGTTTAATTTTAGAACTTGTTTAGCAAAACATCATATGAATATCTTAGAAATTAAATTTTTAAATAATGAATTTCATATTACTTTGTAATAACATTCTTGATATACGCTTAGTTTAACGTAAGCTAACATTCACAGGATAAAATAGAGGCAATAGCTCGCTGCAGGACCAATCCAGGGAAAGTAGAACTAGAAGTAGCACTATAATAAGGAATTAAACAATATTACAATGTTATAAGAATACATGATAACGTGTAAAGTGTTGTCTGTTTTATTTTATTTTACAGTAAATAAGGTGAACTACAAAGATTTTATTGACAACTTTTCAACAAGTGGATTCGCATGTAGGATAGTCAGAAAATTATCTCATCCAAAATGCGATTCATTCTTCAAAAATCCTTTGATAAAAGATCTACTGAACTCTAATGAGTCATTCGATCTAGTCATGACAGGCGCCCCTTTGGGTGAACAATCATTGTTGGTATTTGGCCACAAGTTCAGAGCCCCAACCATATCTCTACTACCAATGAACACTTGGAGTGCTGTAGATTATATGTTAGGTAACGCTGTGTCACTGGACTTCGCCCCAGAGTACTTTGCCTTTCCTTTCTCGGACAAAATGTCCTTCATTGAGAGAGTACAGAATGTTCTATCAGGGACTGCCAATCTCCTGTTGAACCATTGGTACGACCTGCCAGGACACGATGCCATCCTGCAGCGACATGCCTCTTCACTCTCTCCTCCACCTCCCACTGTGGATCAGATGGTCAGAGACGTCGCCCTAACATTCGTGAACGTCCATCCCTCACTCAGCTACCCCAAGCCTTATCCCCCAAATGTTGTGATGGTCGGTGGTATACACATAGACTCAAACAGCCCACCTCTACCACAGGTAAATATCCTTAACCCACATTTCTTTTTGTTATAAACAACTAACACGCTAATGGTTTTTATATCTAGTATTACTTCAGCTAGTAGCTTTAAAACTTTTTTTGTTGTATTGCCATGTTTGTATGAACTTTTATTAATACAATACCTGGAAAATACACGCAAATTACTTCAAATAAGTAGTAAGTGTAGTTTTAAGAAAATATTAATGCTACTGGAATAAATCTACTTCAGATTATAATATCATTTATTTTTACTCTTTCAGGACTTACAGGAGCTCATGGACAATTCAACCGAGGGAGTCATATTGTGTAGCTTAGGCAGTATTGTGCCGATTGACTCAATGCCTCCGAGTCTTCTTCAAGCTTTTGTTGATGCATTCAGTAAGCTTCCTCAGAAAGTAATATGGAAGATATCGGGACAAATCCTGCCTAAAATACCTAAAAATGTTATAATGTCATCTTGGCTGCCCCAACAACAAATATTAGGTATGTTAAATTCCTCAGTACATAAGAAACTTTTATTGTTTACTTGTGAAAATGAATGTGTGTGAAATGAATGTGTAGTAACAATCATCTTACAGAGCATATTTTTTTTGTAAATGCTATTAAGTACTTTCCAAAGATATAAAAACAAGTTCTATTTTATTAGTGATTGGGTCAAATAAACTTCATGGAACAGAAAAAATAATTAAGAACTTCATCCAATAAATATTTAGCTCTGAAAAAGAAAAATAATTTCATCAATAAAAATGTTAATATGAACTGTTCTAGAGCACCCCAATTTAAAATTATTCTTTACTCATGGTGGACTTGGAAGCCAGCTGGAGGTGTTTCGGGCTGGGGTACCGGTAGTTGGACTTCCGTTCATAACAGATCAACCCTTTAATGTTCGACTCTACGAATCTCTTGGTGTTGGAGTGGGTCTTAGCTTAGATAACTTGTCTGAGGAGACCATCACCATGGCAATCAAAACTGTACTCAACAATAATAGTAGGTAAGTGATAGTCACTTTCTTGGATTTGAAATTTTCCATCATCACAATTGTATAATTTATTAAATATTTTAAATCTATATAAATTTGTCAATTTGTTATTAAGGTCAAGTCTATAAATTGAAATGTCTTCCAATTTGTATGGGAACAAGCTTTGGAGACTATGTCTAAAGAATTAACTTTTCCTTAACGAATTAACGAAGATCTGCAGCTAAGATTGATGTGCAACTTGTCCTCTTGTCTTTTTTAAGAATTTTTCCAACTCTCTGAGGACATCTCCCTAAAAAGATAAAAAAATTGATAGTTATATCGTAAAGTAAAATGTTTAATATGTTAAATTCAAAAGCTTAATCTAATAGTTCAAAAAGCAATGTATAATTTACGAACGTATCACTGTTCATATAATTATTGCTTTTTTTATCGATTTCCCTTTAACTGAAGCTTTGATTTAAACAATGCTTGTTGTAATAAAAAATTCTAAGAATAGTTATTAGATTTCATTTTGTTTGATATTAATTTTTTACAAATGTTCGTTTCTCAGTTGTTAATATAAAGGCTAAATATCATTTACCAACTTCTTAGTAAAGTTTACAAAAGGCTATGAGTCTATCATGAAGCTTGAAGAAAATATTCTTTATAGGCTCTAGATGCCTACTAAAAAAGGATTTTCAAATATTTTCTTTCAGTGAGCTAAACCAAGGTAGACATTAAATATTTCAATAGCGACCGTTCAAAGCCTTTCATACGATTCACTATTAATATGCGAACTTAGGAAAGTGCAACTTTAAAAAATGTGTTAGTTTTCCATAATGTAAGTAAGCGATGTGAAGACAAATAAAAACATATAAAAAAGGTGACTCAAACGAGGTGAAAAGAGCGTAGCGAGTGAGATGGTTGGCACATGAAGCGTGTATTGGTGTCCCTTATTTACTTATGCACATACTATTTTTTGTGTGACTAACATACCTGCATAATATTATTGTCTCTCTGGAAGTATCACTAATTAATCTATCTTAGGTTACAGTGTACTATTCAATGTTTCACTATAGAGGGTTAGTCAATGTTTGCAATATTAGATTTTGGACCTCACTAATTCAAAAGTCATTATAATTTTGCACTGAAAAACTAACGATTTTAATAAATATGAATGAATTGTAATTTATCTTGGCTTTAACACTAGTTGGTGGGTTTCCACCAACAGCAGAGGCGTAGGAAACTCAAGAGTAAAAAGAATTATGAAGGCTAGTTGTGTCCATTAATAATAATAATAAGTTGATCTAAAAATATTAATATATATGTATATAATGGTTTTATATGCTATTTGTCTAAAATATGATATGCTTAAAATCATGCCTGTTTTAAACCAACCACAGATGAAGCTTTGAACATTGAACATTAGAGTTTTGCACTGGGATATGGAAAAACGTACATAATACGTCCATGCTAACCATACCTCAGTAATAGGTCTATTAGTATTATTATTCTAAAGTTATTTGTATTTGCGATATTGCATCTTCTTGGCAATAAGGCATTTCGGCCTATAGTATTAGCAAATTAGTATATATATATATATATATATATATATATATATATATATATATATATATATATTGTTATAGGTTATTTTAGGATGAAGTTAAGAGACAAGAACAATAATTAAAATATTAACTAGTCTATAAATCTGAAAAAAATATTATTAAAAGTCATGAAAATATATATATAGATTTTAAATTTGGATGGTGACCATTAAAATAACTTTCATAAAAATTACAAAACATTTTGTACGCTACTGTTGTTGTTGAAAATTACAAAACATTTTGTACGCTACTGTTGTTGTTGAAAGTTACAAAACATTTTGTACGCTACTGTTGTTGGTGAAAATTACAAAACGTTTTGTACGCTACTGTTGTTGTTGAAAGTTACAAAACATTTTGTACGCTACTGTTGTTGTTGAAAATTACAAAACATTTTGTACGCTACTGTTGTTGTTGAAAGTTACAAAACATTTTGTACGCTACTGTTGTTTTTGAAAATTACAAAACATTTTGTACGCTACTGTTGTTAATGAAAATTACAAAACATTTTGTACGCTACTGTTGTTGTTGAAAATTACAAAACTTTTTGTACGCTACTGTTGTTGTTGAAAATTACAAAACATTTTGTACGCTACTGTTGTTGTTGAAAGTTACAAAACATTTTGTACGCTACTGTTGTTGTTGAAAGTTACAAAACATTTTGTACGCTACTGTTGTTGTTGAAAATTACAAAACATTTTGTACGCTACTGTTGTTGTTGAAAGTTACAAAACATTTTGTACGCTACTGTTGTTTTTGAAAATTACAAAACATTTTGTACGCTACTGTTGTTAATGAAAATTACAAAACATTTTGTACGCTACTGTTGTTGTTGAAAATTACAAAACTTTTTGTACGCTACTGTTGTTGTTGAAAATTACAAAACATTTTGTACGCTACTGTTGTTGTTGAAAATTACAAAACATTTTGTACGCTACTGTTGTTGTTGAAAATCTAAAAAATATTCATGATAATTTACTGAAGTGTTCATATTTAACAAGTGTTATTTGTATTTGCATTGTTGTAGATATGCCGAGAACGCACGACGGGTGGCACGTCTGTACGCCGACCGGCCGATGGAGCCCAAGGACTTGGTCATCTACTGGACCGAGTACGTGCTGAAGCACGGCGGCGCACATCTGAGGCCACAAGCCGCCATGATGACTTGGTACCAACGGGGTCTGCTGGATATAGCAGCTGTCCTTCTGTTGGCCACCACAGTGATCCTGGCCATCACAGTTTGGATGCTTAAATATGTATATCAATGGATTATATGTTCGATGACACAATGGGATGTTAAATATAAAGATATGTAATATATCGTAGTTTGATATTATCCATATAAGAACCTATCAAGCAGGTTTGCCACTTACGAAACTCCAATATTTATAAAAAATAAGGAGGAATAAAATAAGTGTAAACTGTTTGTAATAATTATTAATATTCATTTAAAATATAAATAAATCTTTCACTTTTTGTGTTTCTTGTTCAC
Organism: Stictocephala bisonia; assembly: GCA_035578905.1. Taxonomy (NCBI): domain Eukaryota; kingdom Metazoa; phylum Arthropoda; class Insecta; order Hemiptera; family Membracidae; genus Stictocephala; species Stictocephala bisonia. The sequence goes on from JAQJVL010000081.1 coordinate 1,345,521, forward strand.
TGAAACATTTAGTCCTTATATGGAATAATCTACTACGTGTTGGAAGACTAAACTTTAACTCTTTTAAGGTCTGTATTTTAAGTGCTATATATCAACAAGGTACATAATTTAATAACTATACAGCAAAAAATAAAATAAAAAACTATTTAATGTTTTTTTCAACCATATAGGTTTTAACTAATAATATATTCTGTTTGTATTCTAAATCAAACATTTTCTAAAACATACAAGCAAGTGTATGATTCAGAATTGAATTTGATCATTGAATGACTACTATGGTTACTAAAAATAAATAGTTCTAAAACAAGTCTAGATATTTTAACGAGTCAATATTTTATACGAAGGAGAAATGATGTTATGCTCAATCTTAAATAGTTCAGTCATTATTCTTTCTTAAGATAAGGTGGTACCTCTGCCTGCTGTCTCCAACACAGGTCTGGTTTATTTATTTATTAATTATTTTTTTAATTAATATTTTTTCATTTAAATTAAAACTTCACTCGCCAGTTGACATGGGCCTACAGGCCTGTGCGTAATCTTTATTCAATGAGTGAAGTACCTACCGTTGACTAAGTGAGGATTCGAACCTTGGAACTTGCCTTCCTCAGTCCGAAGCCTTATCCACTTAGCCACTACGCCGGCAGGTGGTATTGTGATGAGGGCAACGAGTCCTCCTTACCAGGAGATAGGAGTGCAAAGGCCCAAATGGGCAAGGTGATTCCCCAATGTAACGAATGAAGAGATAACTATGACTAATGGTGCTGACCAGAGATATTTTCTTAATATAAGGGGATAATTCCCAGCAATATTACATAATCTGATTAAAGAATATTGAAGTGTTCAAGAACATCTGTTTTATCGAACAATTTAAGAGTTCACTTTATAATATAACAAAAACATAAAACAAGATTAGAACTCTATAATATATATATATAATATAGGTGTAAGAGGGCACCTCGTAATATTAGTACACTATTTGCTCAATTTGTTGGATTGTTAAGGACATTTTTAATTTAACCTCGTACAAGCGTTGAAAAAGCACTTTTTCTATTATTTTTTGAAGTGATCCAATTTAAAGTATTATGTTGGACCTTCATTTTATCAAGTACAGTCCAAGATTTGTAAACTCTAAAAATTTTTTTAAATGTCAAATACAACACTATTAAAAAAATATATAGCCTATGTATTATAAGAAAATAGAATATAGCTCTTGTTTTTTTCATTTCAAATTTGTATTTTTAATAGTTATTCTGGTAATCATGACAAAAAAAATAATATTTTATTGAAACGTGTTTCACGTATAAAATATGGACATTGCAATACACTCGGTATTACCTAAACGGTTATGTAAAAAAAGGCTGGGGAGTGGTGATGTAATGACAAATAATAGGTTTAATAGCTGTAGATATTAAATGTCAAAAGCAATAAAATAGGTAATATCAAAAGATATGTTCCTCGAGGCTAGAAAACATACTTTCATTTTTATTTAATTATTTCCTCAAATAAATTACCTTGTGGTTAGTAATACAGAGTAGGGCCCTTGTTGATTTTTTTGCTGAAACATTTTTTCAAAGTCGACAATTAAAATAAAGGAACAAGAATATGACCGTTATTCTGAACGGATAAGCCGGGAAAATTAAGAAAAAGAGGAAAAAAATAGTTATTAATATGTCATTGTAGATACTTAAGTTGCGCATGATTATGTCATGATTACGAATATGGCCTGTCAAGGGTTTCACGTCTAAGCACATTAGTGCAGGGAACGTGCTGGTTTCAGTAGGGTTATGTTTTGTTAGGATAGGGCTAGCTTGGGTAGGTTAGGTTAGGTATTTAGAGGTTAAGCTGAGTTTTTATTAGTTTTTGCTAACCTAACATAAACTAATCAAAGCTAACACAACCTAACCAAGCCTAATAAATCTAACATAACCAAACCTAACATAACCCAACCTAACAATACCCAGCTTAGGCTTAACCTATATAAACATAATCTTACTGAAACCGTGTATCATTTCGAAAGGTCCCATTTCCGTTAGTCCAATTGAAAATGCCATGCCATATTTTTGATCAGGGCAAAGTAAACGAAAAAACTAAAAGATTAGTACAAAAACGTTGTGTATTTTTTCTTGTTTCCTCATGTTATAAAAATTTCCAGTTTTTCCGCTGACAAAAATAATATATTCTTGTGTCTTATTTCTGGATCTAGTATAAAAAAAAGTCAGCCCAAAAATCGTCAAGTATGCTGTTCTACTTGTATTTAAATGTATTGTGTATACTTAAAAAAAACTAAACAAAGAAGTACAAAACAGAGAAATAACATCTCTTTTACCTCAGAAATGATTTGGAGTAATCAGTTCGTCTCGAGTCTCTATGTTCCTATCAACATGAATTCACTGATTATTTATTTAAATGAACTCTATTCGAAAAAAATAATAATAAATGCATCTAAATAATGCATCTAGTAATATTTGCTGAAGACCATGAGTGTGGAGATACCACGTTTCAGACTATACATGGATAAGTAAACGTAATAACGGTTCTATTCCTTTACTGTTTACCCTGTTAGTAATTGTCATTGAAATGTATTTATAGGAGGGCTATTGAACAGAGTTAATTTATCTGTACTTGTTTCCATAAAAAAAGGCAGATAAGTACATTTATGTAAATGAAGAAGACTAACGTGGAGCATGGTTCATGGGAATATTTGAGTTAGCATTTTCATTCCAAAACAACTTTAAATTTTAGAGTGAATAGTGATTTTTTTAAATTTTTTTTGAGTTTAACAATACTTACAGGGATGCATATTTATCACTAATTCATAATCATTGGAAATGTATCCCTTATTTCGTTGTAAAATCCAAAACTTATATACATTTACTGTGATAAAACATTTACTTAAAAACCATTTATGGTATACCAACAGGCAATCACAAACAACGAATATTTAAGTAATTTACTTATAGTTCAGTATATACAAAACTTCCTGCTGTAACAGTTTTAAAACTTGCAGAATCGGAATGATTTGATGTATAATTTCATATTCAAGTTTGAAATCCTGGTTTATATTTGTAAATTATATTTTTGTTTTGTATATTTTAATTTCAATATTCAAATTTTTACTAAAATAAACTACACCGTCTTAATATCAAAGTGTAATTAAAACGAAAATCGTGAGTGGATATCAAAGGATATTGTATTACTAAGATTTAATTACTTTCCAATGTTTAATTAAAACTTTCGTTTGAGTTAGGATGTAATTGTAAAAATACAACGCTCATTATTAGACAGTGTTTATGATTCAGTAGTAAAAATACAACGCTCATTATTAGACAGTGTTTATGATTCAGTAGTAAAAATACAACGCTCATTATTAGACAGTGTTTATGATTCAGTAGTAAAAATACAACGCTCATTACTAGACAGTGTTTATGATTCAGTAGTAAAAATACAACGCTCATTATTAGACAGTGTTTATGATTCAGTAGTAAAAATACAACGCTCATTATTAGACAGTGTTTATGATTCAGTAGTAAAAATACAACGCTCATTATTAGACAGTGTTTATGATTCAGTAGTAAAAATACAACGCTCATTATTAGACAGTGTTTATGATTCAATAGTAAAAATACCACGCTCATTATTAGACAGTGTTTATGATTCCAATGTTGTGTTTATCCTCACATTGATCATAGTCAATTCAACAATCTATGACAATACTCTCCAATCCGTAATCTTATGTATTTAAATAAGATGCGTGCGCTTAATCCACATGTAAATATTATATTGACCAAAAATAAACATTTTTGTTTTCATAAAAAAAAAACATAAAATATAACTGTTTTAGTGATTACAGACAAAGCAATAACACTTTGTACTGAATTAATCAACATAAAAGTATACTTTTTGAAATAGTTAAAAGTTTTATATCTGATGAGGACAATCTAACACAAGAGCATTAGTCGAAAATGACATAAAACGAAATGTCTCGGTTAGAAGAACACGGCTACAAATGAAATCTCATAAGATAAACCAATTTAAAAATGGTTCTGGTTTACATTCTATAAGATTTGTTATGTAGGGTATTACGTAGTATCTCGCAGTGTTGCACTATATTTTTATAGATGTTTTTAGACAATTTTATGCTTAGATTAATAAAATCAAAATTCATTATTTTAATTTAATAAAATATTTTATTTTAATGTCTTTAATTGGTATGGCCTTAAAATAGACAATTTAATTGTCAGCATAATGAGGTATGTGCTATTTTTGGACTGCTAAGTTTAACGTATTGACGTAAATTAGAAACAAAATAGGCCAAAGAATTTATTTCTAAGTTACCCCATATTCTGTTTTTATTTTATTTTGAATGATCCTATGATATATCAACATATAGGAGTGTATTTTTAAAAAGAAACAAGCCTCCTGAGTATCCACATAAATCCAATTGGGCCAGTATTGTTTTATGGTAATTTATATATAAACATGTTATATACACAACATTGCTTATATATACAGCAAAATTTAGTTTATTACAGGTTATATATATATATATATATATATATATATATATATATACAAAACTCCTGTATATTTGTTGTGTCAATAACACTTATAATCTAACAACACTGTAAAGTAACAGTTACCAAATGCTGGCTAACAGTTTACTATCACACACACACACACACACTTGTCAACAGACACAACGACACTTCATAACATCCCTGCTCTTAACTGTTGTTTCAAGTGACCTGCTCACAGTTGGCCTAACAACTCACTTTATACAACATTTTCTGTGTAATAAACAACATTTAGTTGCATAAAACAGTGGATGTCAATTTATAATATGGCCATAATTTATAGTAGAAAGCAGTCGATTCAACTCAAAATAAGTTTTTGGAGAAAGAAATTAAAGGTAATCAATCAAGTACCATTCCTACAATTTGATACGCTGACATATTTAGACTAAATTTTCAGTTTCTTATTACTTAAAAAACATATTATTTCGTAATAAATAAGTGTATAATTTTACAATTACTCAATTAAAATGTAAAGGAATTTCAGAATTACAGAAATATAAATTCTCTTAAATTGTAAATAAATATGTTCTCTATGCATCAGTAAAAAGAAAAAAGAATTCAGCCAACGATTTTTAAAAATAATTCAGTAATTTTTAATTGTAATATTTTCATATCAGCGATAGTTGAACTTAGGTTTACATAAACAGCTTGTCTCTGAACTCATTTAATTAAGAATAGTACAGATCTTCCAAAATAAACTGTTGACTCAAAATATATACTTGTTAACCCAAATTTTAAGTACGCAGCGTATATTTTTAGCGTGTGGTTTTTGCAAACTATCATTTATTGACTAAAAGAAAACAATCCTAATTTACAATTGGAACGAAATCAAAAAGTAATTTTCTTTTTTATTACGACCATAAAGCCATTTCTCTGTATATTTCGTATTACTACTTACAATGCAATGATTACGTGATATGTTATTGCAAATAGCACGTAAATACTACATATTATTATTAGTTTTATTCAAAAACAATTAATGCAGGTTTATGGGTATGCTAAAGTAGAATGTAATTCTTGACATATCATGTGGGACAAAATTAATACTTAAGTAGTCTAGCCCCATTTTTCGAGTGTTACATGTCTGGGCCTCGGGGCTAATTCCTACCCTTGAGAGTTCAACTCGCCCGGGCAGTGGGGGGGGGGGGGGGATCAGGAAGGTGTAGGATGGACATTATTCAATATTATTATTCATTTATAATCGTCAAGATATGGGCGACTATGAGGGGCGAATGAGTGTGATGAGTGAAGATGAATGAGTGTATTTATTGATTCTAACTGGGATCGACTTTTCCTCAGAAAGAGCTGTTTATCAATAGCCCAATAGCCAGAGCAACTAAGGAACCTACAGTTTTACGTGGAATTCGAACCACGCAGTGTTGGTCTGATTTTCACCTAACTGACAAGCCTGAAACTCGGTTCTCCTCTCTACATAGACACCGTTTTAAGTATTAATAAATAAATAAAACTTTTGGCATATGATACATTGCGTTATCATTTATTAATTCTTGTTTTATATTAATATTATATGTTAATTTAAAATATTAAATTTGGGTTGTGCATCCAAGTAATTAAAGGTTGTAGAACACCATAAATAAGTAAAATACAGCAGATAAATAACCCCGATTACAACAAGATTTTATATATTTATATACTCTAAACTCTCTGATAAGATATCATGGTTGTTGTAACTGGTTCATTTAGAATCACAAATATCACATTTAAAGTGTCCAAAAAACCTTGGTTATCCTTCCAGCCGCCATTTTTTTCTACTTTTAAGTTTATCTCTCAAAAACCTATGTGTATTATGCTGTAATTTTGCATGGCTCTTTACAACAGTTTGGAAAAAACTATTGGTTTTCCTGTATCAAAATTTTCTAAATGGTGGCCATTTAAAATTTTAAACCCTAAATAAATCCTAAACAAATAATCATATTAAAACTTACAGAGAATAATGTTGTTTAGAAAATGTAATTACAAATCTAACCATGTAACGATTTTCAAAATTAGCTGAAAAATAACAAAGGAATGATTATTAATGTGACAGTATGTACAATGTAATATGCCAGTATAATATGCAACGCACATGTAACAGCTGATAATAATTAAAGTAATTTGGGATATTTTAAAATCAAATATTTACATAAACTTTATTGTTGTACTAGTCAGCTGATTTAAGACTACTACAAATTAATTACTTTATTATTGTAATCTAAAAATGTTTTGTAATACTGTGTAAAACTTTTAAGATCCGATTAAATCTACAAATCCTCCATATGTTTAAAACAATACAAGTGATTGGATGATAATTGTCGTCAGGATAATACAGGGTTTTACAATTGACTCAACCATCTCCTATGGTTGAACGTAGAGTGATGCAATAAATTATAATCTATATAAATCTTATATTTAGAGTGTCACGACATTGTTTTTGTCGTATTTAAAAACATTGTGTGCTCTAAAATGATGGTCAGAGGTTTGGATCTCAAAAATGTCAAAGCATCATGGTGTAGGTCCTGTGATACATAATTTTGAAGATTTTCAAATCTGGATCAACTTGGGAAAAAGTTTGAAAATATCCTCAGTCTTATCCAAATAGCAGGGATTGTTTTGATAGTTTTTGTTTTCTCTTTTTTAATATGGTGCTTGTGTATTTAAATTTGAAAATTTAAATATTTAAATAGAGATTATATAATAAGCTTTTAATTGGTATGCCAAATGACCATTATTGCAAGTTTTTCTTACAGCCCAAAAATGTTCAAAATAATTTGCAGTACCGTGCCAAAAATTACTAAAATGAGAATATAGTCGTTTGGCACAATACATTAAAGGCTGTAAAAAAATGATTAAACAAAATAAAAATTCATTTCTATCTCTTCTAGACTGAATTAAGTAAATAAAAAACCGCAATTAAATAAGATTCAAGTATTCTTTTTAGTTATTAGTATAATAAAACTAAATTTTTTTTAAGTTAATTATACTATTAGTTATTTTATAGTTTTGAGACTATAATATAGAATTACAGTTTTATTGTAGGTTAAACAAGACTAAATAGCAAGACTATTTTTAAATCTAAGCTTTCCTACGTACACAAATGACGTCAACTATTCATGTAAACATAACATCATTACGAACTAATGGTAAGCCTTCTTTGTTTATGGCTTATTATCTGTTTCTAGGAATGTTTTGAGATAGTAGTAATTGTTTTGTAATGAATGCTTAGTTAAGACGAGACACCTATCTACACTTATTGCAGGTTATGTTATAGATTGCCTTGGGATATGTAGGGCAGTGGAATCTGTCTATTTATATAAAGATTTTCTTTTTAATTTACCATTTTATAAATGTATTGTAAAAAGATATACTTCGCACAAGAAACGACCAACAGGGTTCTATATTCTATTAGTCTATATAATTATGTAATTATTTTATATTACTTTACGTATATATAATATATACGTATATATTAAGAGCTTCAACACTCCTGAAAAATTAGAAATATTTTTTATTTATTATTATAAATTCATATTCAGAACTAGTACTATTCAAAGTGCAGAAATGTTTATGGTTTGGATCTGAGCACAAAGATTTACACAATACTTTTAAAGGACTCTGCGTAGGCATAATGTCGTAAAGCAAGTGTCATAACATTACAAATAAAAATATAACTTACCTAACCGTATGTCGTAGAGTACCTCTAAGTTTGTGTCTTATGTTACCAAAGATGGTCTTTGTTTAGGTACATTAATTAGGGCTCAATCTTGTTACTAGTTGCCTAATACCAACGACAGTTATTAAGTTACTCGAGAGTGCAGATCCTTGCTAGGATTAACTTTAATCTGGAAGTAACGAAGTGGATAAACTTCAGCTCAAGGATCGAAACTCATGCAGCCCGACTGAAACATACCGACAGTTTCATTACACCCTTGTAAAGCATCCTCTTTAAGGCCTTGGTACAGTAAGAGACGTGATAAATTTGTTTGCATGACTTGCAGTTTTAATTTTGATTTAAAATATAATATTTTAAAGAAATTGTATTAGGCCTATTGTGATTAACCATGTGCTAAGGCCACATATAGTTACATTAACTGTAATAACATTTGTAATAGTAATGATTTAAAAACTCGAATTTTTCAATGCCTTACTCATATATTAACACATTCTTTCTCATTGTGAGTACATTCTTCAATCGGGATTTAACAATAAATAAAACAGGAGAAAGGGAGCAAGTAAAAGTAGCCATTGAGATTTCTATTGGATGAAGGAAGCGAAGTTCCACATAAAAGTTGGAAGGGTTCCCCTCGACTTTCGACTTGCTCCCGAGCAGGGAAGAAAATGAGCATCGGCATTCGTGAGAGCAGAAACCTTACAAGCTTGGCAACGTACATGGGGTGAGGGCAGTAATGGCCGTTGGACCAGGGGTTGATTGACCTCTTTCTGTGAAATTACTTTAGAATGCTTCTTCACAGGATGGAAACAATCAGGAGGTATCCTCGGTATACTTACAGTCTGGAGGATGAAAATGATGCTTATCATATTTTCTTTGTGTGTGGACGCTTCACCGAGAAAATAAGCCAGCTTGCCACAAATATTAGTGCTGTTTCAACAGATACTATTCTTGAAGCAATTCCATGACGGACACGTGTAATGCAGTTTTTGATTAGGTGCCCTGGTAAAAATAATAATAAAAAAAAAAAAAAAAAAAAACTGCTTCTGGTGTAGATCAGTGTCGGTTCCATGCATGTTTTCTGCAGGAGATGATCATGTGATGTGAATAAATGTATCCCTCCTAAACAAAGAAGTTAACTTGCCTCAGTGGTATTTTCAAAAAATGCTTCTTTTACAAACGGCCTAATAAATAGACATACAATGAATAATGACATAACAGTGACGACATAATAATGAATTCTCTTTATTTTGACATACAACATCATTAAATATATCTCACATACTGTATAACACCAACTTAAAAGAAAATTAATAAAGTTTTTTTATTGTAATTTATTATTATTAATGTTTTGTTTGAATAACAAGTTAGGCTTGACAGCAATTATGTATTAAAAAATGCATATTTGCATGATATGCAAATTCACATTGCTACAGTATAATTTTGGTAATTCCTTCCTAGTTGGCCAAAAATATGTGAATCATGAAAAAGTGCATTGCATGCGATGTTATAGTTATTTTGGATATATCATGTACAATGTAGGATAGTGGAGAACAGAGTGTTACTGAGATGGACCAACGGGAAATGGAATCACGTTTGAGTTGCCGACGGTGACACACGACTTGTGGAGGTTTGAATGCCACAACTACTAACCCATCTAGATGTGCTTATTACAATGATACATGACATATGGAGGTTTGAATGCCACAACTACTAATCCATTTAGATGTGCTTATTTCAATGATACATGATAATAATAATAATAATCCTTTATTGCATGAACAATATAAAAAACATTGTATCACAAACGTCAGTATTAAAACTAATTAACCTAAGGCTTTAATTTAAACAATCATTCATAACAATAAATACACACAAACATACATACAAGGAGGGCATTCACACAAATATATCTATAGTGTTTGAAACTCCCACAACAGTCAACGGGATGTGTCTAGCTAATTAAGTTGGTCTCCCAGTCGTGTGCTAGGAACTCTCCGATGCTGTAAAAAGCCTGGGACAATAGTATGTCTCTCAAGCGGGTCTTAAATATTTTTGAATTTGGAGCAATTTTAATTTCTTAAGGTAAGCTGTTAATTAATTTAACACCCACCTGCGAGTGCAGGTGTTGATAGACTACCGTTCTGTGTTGCCCAGTACGGTAGTCATCTCTGCCTCTAGTATTATAATTATGTAAGTAACCCTTATCAGGTTGAATTTGGACATACAATATAAAATTGTTTCTAGAATATACAAGCAAGGCAGAGTCAACAGCTTGAGTTGTTTGAACATTGGTTTGCACGACTCTCTGCTCATTAAATTTGCAATAATTCGGACTGCCTTCTTTTGTAGTCTAAACACTCTCAAGAATTCACTATATACACCACCTCCCCAAATCACCAGTCCATAGGAAAGGTGAGGGTAAAGGTGACCATAATATGCCGTCATCAGTACCTGAATAGGGCAGTATTTAGAGAGAGTCCTCAGTACATAAATGCCTTAGGATAACTTAGAGCATACACTATTAATATGGTCATTCCATGTCAAACCTCTGTCGAGGTATATTCCAAGGAATTTAGTGGATTCCACTTCTTCTAGCACAGTGTCCGCCAGTAACACTGAGGGGCTACTTCCGAAATCAATGGGCCTCTAACAAAAGTTGATGACCTGTGATTTTGTTGAATTTGTTTTAAGGTTCAGCATATTAAAATGCTGAGCACAACTGTTCAAATCAAGGTAAACGTTTAATTCTAGATTTTCTTTACTGTTTTCACTAAAGCAAAGAGTCGTGTCATTGGCATATTGGACGATTTGAAAATGCTGCAGCGATGAACCAATATCATTGACATAAATCAAGAACAGATGTGGGCTGAGTATTGATCCCTGGGGGATGACATAACTCAGCTGTTTAAATTTTGAAAGTTTGTTTGAAATTTTGACTTGCTGAGATCGATGGTTCAAGTATGATTTTAACCACAGGTGTGAAACACCTCTGATACCATACGTCTCAAGTTGTTGTAGTAGTATACTGTGGTCAACGCAATCGAAAGCCTTGGAAAGGTCTAAGAATACACCTAGGGTGTACTTGCGACCTTCAAGGCCCCTAACAATTTTATCGACAAGGCTCACAACTGCTTTTGTAGTCGAATTATCTTTCCTAAAACCAAACTGATTTTGTGAAAGCACATTGTGTTTTTCAAAAAAGTACATCAACCGTGACAGAAAAAGTTTCTCGAAAATTTTACTGAACACGGGTAAAATAGAAATAGGCCTGAAATTATCTATTGAATGGAGATCTCCTTTTTTAAATATTGGTGTTACTTTTGCTGCCTTAAGAGAATTTGGAAAGGTTCGATTTATAAAAGAAAGCTTGACTAAAATTGTTAATGGGCATAAAATATGCTGATAAAATTTCTTAATCAGCCACATCGAAAGATAATTTATATCATTCGATTTTTTAGAATGGAGGTGACGGATCAAAAAAGCCAGTTCATCATCTGTAACCAGGGCTAATGCCATGGAGGCTAGTGGAATATGACAACGAGAAGGAACTGAGGATGACTGTCCCGTTACAGGCCCTTGTTGAGCTATTGTAGAGAAGAACTGGTTGAACTCATCCGCCACTCGAGTAGCATCAGTTACCAACTCGTCACCGATCTTTAATTATATGTCTTTTGTTGTGCTTTTATTTTTTGTTTAGAATTAATTATGTTCCAGGTCGTTTTGGAAACATTACGTGAGTTTAAAATGTCTTTGTTAATTTCATAGGCCTTGGCAGCGTTTATCACCTTTTTGTATATTTTCTTATATTTTTTAACATATAGTTTGAAGTTAACATTATTTGTACACGTCATTAGTTCGGAGTAAAACTTTAGTTTTTCTCTCGGGACCAAAATTCCTCGTGTAATCCAGGGTCTACTTTTAGACTGAATACAAGATTTGATTTCTTTAATTGGACAGCACAAATTTACGTGATACAAAAAACAATTTTCAAATGCATTGAAATTATCCTCGACAGAGTTGTTGTCATTTAAAAACTGCCAATTTTCTGTAGCTAATGATTGGTTGAGAAGAGTTATATTTGCGGGCCTAGTGTCCCTTATCTTACGGCGGATAGGAGGTGCCTTTTCTGGGCAGAGCCCGCTGATAACGGCCTCAAGGCCGTAATGGTCGCCTACAGCTGTGTTGACCACTGTAACTACGGTGTTTGGTATGCCAGTGATTACGTTATCAATTGCCGATTGAGATTCGATTGTAACCCTAATGGGAGAGTTCACTAGCTACTCCAGGCCAAATGATTTTAAAGTATCTGCATGTCGCTTTGTGGAGGGATTCTCAATATCAATAGTATCAATATTGAAATCCCCCACAATAACGAAATGAGATTTACTGCTGGTCGTCACGTTTGTAAGTAGCGTTTCTAATTTATAAAAAAAATCATTTATATTGCCACTAGGAGACCTGTATAAGCCAATAACAATAATGCTTTTAGTCTCTGTAAGCAGCTTTATAGCTGTTACTTCAAAATCTTTTTCAGTCGAATTTTGAATTTTGAAGGTTGTAAACTTGTAACTATTTTTTGTAAATATTGCGACACCTCCCCCTTTGAGGGAGGTATGACAGAAGCTGTTTGCTAGTGTGTAGTTCTCAAGTTTACAGAACTCTATATTACTGTTGCTGAAGCCAATTTCTGACAGAACCAGTACGTCTGGATGGAGTTCTTTGCATAAAAGGTTAATATCGTCCAGTTTGTTAGTTGCGTACTGTGCGTTCTGATGGAAAATATTAATGTTTTCATTGGGTATTTCGGATTTTAAATATTGAATGTGGTTTTAAATGTTGCTTTTTTTTAATATTTCCTCGTTGACTTGTGTGGGTGTCCCTAAAAAAATAAAACACTTGAATTTACAATATGTTCCCCAGTTAACAAAGTAGATGGAACATCTTCGTGGGTAGGGGGCTGCAAAACCACTGGCCAGGAGCTAGTGACGGCTTCGGCGTAAGTGTCGTACCGCAGCGTGAATGGGCCGGGTGAAGGCGGCGGTGAGAGGTTCATCGCAGGTTTTCGGGGGACGGGTCGCTGACTCTCAGTTGGAAGGCTCCTCACCACCATATCCGCCAACAGCCTCTTGCCTCGCATTGAGAGGTGTTGGCCGTGTGTGGTAAAATACTTTCGGTCCATTCTGTCAAGGTTCAGCACCGGGATGTTGTGTCGGGCAGCAAGTTTCTCAATGAAAGCATTTACCAAGACGATCTCCTCATGGACAGGGTCAGCTGGGTCGTGCACGTCGTGGCGATGTGGTAGGGTTGCAACTATCAATTCAGTGGTGGCTGAACGGGCAGTGATAATATCCTCAAAGTAGCGGTAGATGTTCCGCTGCGCGCCGACAGCAACGTCGTTCGAGCCGGCGATCAGCACCTCACAGTGAATTTCGGGTCCAGGCGCTGGTGGAACTGCTCCTCGGCTCAGGTCAACAACGCTGAGCAGCCGAGCGCCAGGTTTACAAATCCCGCTCAACGAAGTTCTGAGGCCCATTCGATCACCCACTAGTCTTGCGATATGATGAGTGTGACTGTCACCCTTTAGGATAATAGATTTTTTATTAGAGTTGTAAACTGGGAAAGGTGTTTTACGGAATTTTTGCGATTTATTTAGCTTTTGTTTACTAATTGGATTGCTTTTCCCTTTTTTAAGTGGCCTTGGTCGGAATTTATTTGGTATTTTAATTTAGTTTTTCAAAGCCTCAGGTTTGCGGTAATTCGTGTTACGAACTTTGTTTTTTTTTGTTTTTTTGTTTTGACTTCCTGCCATACTTGATTTGACTCCTTACACACACAGTTTTGTAATTCGAGTTTAAGGCAGTTGTTTTCTGCACCAAGCACATCTACAGTCGTCCTTAGACTAGTTATTAACTCGCTATAGACGTCATCTGGCAAGATTGTGTTCGCTTTGGGTTGGGCTAGTGCGTCGCATTGTACAGAGATATCCCTGGTGTCCATCGTGGATGCAGCATGCGTGGAAAAATTTAAAGATGAAATGAGGTCACACTGTACACTACAGTCAGCTGACGAAGATGCGTGGGTGGCCTGGTTGACATGAGGCAAAGAAATTGGAGAATTTACCACAAAAATCTGGTCAGTGTACTGCAGCAAACGTTTGTCAGATTCAATGGTGTGATATAAGATTTTTTGCATTTCGTCTTGGAGACGGGCAATCTCTTTCTTGAGGCAGAAGATCTCTGACGCCTGGTCCTCGGGTGTAGCTGGGGTCATGAAAGAAGTGACGGGAGTAGTCAGTGTGGCGCAGGCTTCGGAGCTGGACGTATCCAAGGCATGGGTTGAAACAGAGAGGGGTGGAGAGTCTTCAACTATGAACGGCAGCTAGTGGCGTCTTTGCTGAGGTGGAGTGGGCGTCTGGGCTCTCATAGTGACTGGGTGAGGCCCGTTATGTTTCTCGTCAGACAAATAAATTACATTTTTGTTTGGATTAGTCCGTATTTGGGCTTTGCAGACTTTACCTAAGCATCGCCAGACAAGATCTCCATTCTTTACAGCGTAGCTTTCACGATATTTGTTATTATTGTATAGGATCCTGTCTTTGTCATTTTTTACCGTCTCTAATATAAAGGACATCATCAATAAATTATTTACAAATAACTCTTATAGATTTAATAATATAAAATAATTGCCAGTTAAATAAATAATATCAATAAGTTAAGGTTGAATTATAAAAAAAATTTTTATTCGAAAGATTGCATATTAAAAGCAAAATCAAACACTTTTTCAGACAAAATGTATTGATTTCCATGCAAGTATTGAACTCAGGATATTCAGTTTACTGAGTGGAGGTGGTATCGGTTACGCCACATCTACTGATAAGCATCTGCCGTAGTTTGTTATTCAGATGGTGCGACACTCGCAAAGTTTGAGTCAGCGAGGGAGTATAGCAGTTTGTTCAAGTCTAACCTAGAATTGTGAGTGGTTAGAACTATACTGCATTACTCACGTAAATCATTGAGTTTGAGTCCATATCAGTAATTAAAATACATCTCTTGCACTTGCATGTAAGTCACTACACCAGTAAAGTGTTAACGGATGATAAAAACCTATTTAAAAAGTATAAAAACTCGGAACCATAATATATGGAGGTTTGCCTGCCACAACTACTAACCCATTTAGATGTACTTATTACAATGATACATGACATACGGAGGATTGCCTGTCACAACTACTAACCCATTTAGATGTGCTTATTACAATGATACATGACATATGGAGGTTTGCCTGCCACAACTACTAACCCATTTAGATGTGCTTATTACAATGATATATGACATATGGAGGTTTGCCTGCCACAACTACTAACCCATTTAGATGTGCTTATTACAATGATACATGACATATGGAGGTTTGCCTGCCACAACTACTAACCCATTTAGATGTACTTATTACTATGATACATGACATACGGAGGATTGCCTGTCACAACTACTAACCCATTTAGATGTGCTTATTATAATGATACATGATATATGGAGGTTTGCCTGGCACAACTACTAACCCATTTAGATGTGCTTATTACAATGATACATGACATATGGAGGATTGCCTGTCACAACTACTAACCCATTTAGATGTGCTTATTACAATGATATATGACATATGGAGGTTTGAATGTCACAACTACTTACCAATCTAGATTTGCTTATTACAATGATATATGACATATGGAGGTTTGAATGCCACAAGTACTAACCCATTTAGATGTACTTATTACAATGATATATGACATATGGAGGTTTGAATACCACAACTACTAACCAATCTAGATGTGCTTATTACAATGATACATGACATATGGAGGTTTGCCTGCCACAACTACTAACCCATTTAGATGTGCTTATTATAATGAAATATGACATATGGAGGTTTGCCTGCCACAACTACTAACCCATTTAGATGTGCTTATTACAATAATACATGATATATGGAGGTTTGCCTGGCACAACTACTAACCCATTTAGATGTGCTTATTACAATGATATATGACATATGGAGGTTTGAATGCCACAACTACTCACCAATCTAGATGTGCTTATTACAATGATATATGACATATGGAGGTTTGAATGCCACAACTACTAACCCATTTAGATGTGCTTATTACAATGATACATGACATATGGAGGTTCGCCTACCACAACTACTAACCCATTTGGATGTGCTTATTACAATGATACATGATATATGGAGGTTTGCCTGGCACAACTACTAACCCATTTAGATGTGCTTATTACAATGATACATGATATATGGAGGTTTGCCTGCCACAACTACTAACCCATTTAGATGTGCTTATTACAATGATACATGATATATGGAGGTTTGCCTGCCACAACTACTAACCCATTTAGATGTGCTTATTACAATGATACATGATATATGGAGGTTTGCCTGCCACAACTACTAATATGGCAGTACCTATTACTAACTAATGAAAAGTACATATTAGTCTCCTGGTAAATTAAAAATCTGCACCTACTTACAATGTATCAAAGATATTGACCAAAATTTTAACATATGCTTTGAACCTCGAATATAAATATACTGTTTAGAACAGTATTGACTTCGTCGATAAGATCGATCATGTAAAATTGTGTAATAAGACTAGGTTAGCCTCATTTGACATATGTAATCTGTATACTAATAGCCTAGTTGATGAAGTGTTTAATTTATTTAAGAAAAAGCTTATATAACAACAATATGAAAGCATATGTTAAATCAGATAAAAAAAATAAAATAAAAAATAAATAAAATAAAAAATAGATTGTGAAGTTGCTCAAAACTATCTTGAATCAAAATGACTTCCGTTTCAATAGTAAATATTACTAGCAAAACGATGGTTTAGCTATGGGTAGTCCACTGTCAGCCATTTTGTCAGAAGATTATTTATAGTATCATGAACACTAAATTTCAGATGGATTAAAAAAGGAACCTGATACAGCCGTTATGTCGATGATATTCTGGGTTTATTTAACGAGAAATCGTGTAATAACTTAGATAATATGTTAAATGTACTTAATTGTCACCACAACAAGCTTAGATGTACCAGTGAACTTTAATCTATGAATGAAATCAACTGTTTGGATCTAAAGATAATTCGTGATTTTAACAAACTTCCATATATAATTTTCGGGAACTATGTTATATAGGGCGTATTCTATACCATTAAGTAATGGAGAAAGAAAACAGGAAATACATGTAATAAAATCAATAGCTATTGTAAATAGATACAAGTTATCAACAATTGATGACATTGTAAGTAGAATAAAAAAGAAAATATAAAATAAAGTTCGAGACGATAAACGGAAGACACTTAAAAAAGAAAAATCTGATAAAGAACAAGAGATTTATGTATCCCTCCATTAGAATGAACCGTTTGCGCACAGCTGCTAATAGATTTAAGAACCTCAATTTATCAATAGCTTTTAGACTTGTAAATACTATGTCCAACATTTTACACCCAAATTTTGAAAGTGAAAATAAATTCAATAATTCAGGAATATATAGGATTAACTGTAATATTTTTTTTATTTGGTACTTGGCGGAATTTCGATGGATTTAAATTAAACATTTTTAATAATTGGGGGTCGTAACATGAATGCTTGGGAAGAGTTATTTATTTTTAAAGAAAAATGTAAGGATCGATTCCGAAATAGTTTTTAATAATGTATTTTCAGCGAATAAAAGAAGAGAAGTAACAGACAATAGGAATTATCCAATAATATCACAGCAGCCGCCATTTTGACGATTCCAGCCAATGGGGTCACGTGATCATAGGCCTATAAATTGAGTTGTTGAACACCATTTTCCATTCTTTTGTGAATCCCTCTGGTCTGAGGAAGGTGAGCGTGGTGGTTCACCGAAATCGATCACCATAATATTTGTGCATTTTGTGCTTGTATTGTAGTATATTTGTGCATTTTGTGCTTATATTGTAATAAATTTGTGTTGTGTGACGTTTACTTGTACTGTATATGTACCAACACGTATTATGCTAATTAAAAAACTATTTGTAAATGCAAGTCAGGCAAATTTAGCAATGATTTACAGGAATGTTAGAATCAAAGTTCACACTACTCTTGCCGATATTTATTTTAACAAGCAATGCTTGCAGCATGGTTTAATACCTAAATATGTTAATGTGAAAATTAAATGTAATACTGTGGTTGGTAGGAAAACAAAACAACAAGCTGAAAAACCGTTTGTAAATAACTCAATTAAAGATTTATATCGCAAAAAAGACGAACTGACATTTAAGAGTTACGACATTCATATGCAATTTGTTAAAGAATATGGTAGTAGGGCTTGGTATTTGCTGAACGATAGTCTTGATGAGGAAATTTCACGTATAATGGAATCGAAATATAATAAACTTAATAAGAAATTGCAAAGATTAAGGAATGTAAGTACTAATGACAATATAACTAGCCATTTAGTTAATGATGAAAGTCACGTTTTTCATAAAAGGGTAATTAATATGAGTAATGTTGAATTTAGCAAATCTGAAAATGATGTATTGTGTTATGGACCCAAACATAATTTCATAAAAAATCAAAACAAACAAGCCGATATTTTAGCCACAGACATTGAATGTAATGTATCTCAGTTGAAAGTTTGTAACAGAAACGAAATTAGATATGATGTAAGTAAAATATGTAAAACAATGCAGGTCCAAACTAATAATTTGAAACAGGTTTTAGATTATAAAGTTTGTTTAGATGTAAAACAGAAATTACAGAATGAAGATCTAGTCGCAGTTAAAGCGGATAAGAGCAACGCAATTGTAATTCTGAAAAAAGAAGATTATAGTACTAAAACTGAAGATTTTATCAAGGAAAATAAATTTCAAGAACTAAAAGGTGATCCTACAAATAAATATCAGGATGAAATTAATAAAGTTGTAAAATCTTGTACAGAAGTTATTACTGATAATGTTCGTTTTAGAGATTTTATGAATAATCCTAAGGCACCCACAATGAATGGTATTCCGAAAATTCACAAACCTAATGTACCTATTAGGCCCCTGGTAAATTTCAAATCTGCGCCTACTTACAACGTATCAAAGATATTGTCCAATATTTTGACTTCTGCTTTGAACCTTGAAAATAAATATACCGTTAAGAACAGTATTGATTTTGTTGATAAGGTCAGTCATGTAAAATTGTGTAATAAGACTAGGTTAGCCTCATTTGACATAAGTAATCTATACACTAATATTCCAGTTGATGAAGTGATTAACTTAGTTAAGGAAAAACTTGTAGAACAACAATATGAAAAAATGTATGTAAATCAAATTGTAAAGTTGCTCAAAACTATCTTGAAACAAAATTACTTCCGTTTCAATAACAAATTCTACTTACAAAACGATGGTTTAGCTATGGGTAGTCCACTGTCAGCCATTTTATCAGAAGTTTATTTACAGTATCATGAAGACTCCATGTTAGATAAATTAAAAAAGGAACACGATATCATATTTTACACCCGTTATGTCGATGATATTCTGGTTTTGTTTAATGAGAAATCATGTAATGACTTAGATAATATGATAAATATACTTAATTGTCACCACCAGAAGCTTAGTTTTACCAGTGAATTTGAATCTATGAATGAAATTAACTTTTTGGATCTAAAAATAATTCGTGATCATGACAAACTTTCATATAGAATTTTCAGGAAACCTACTCAAACCAATTGTACCATAAATAACAGTTCTGTCCATCCCCCGTCTCACAAAACAGCTAGCTTCAGAAGTATGTTATATAGGGCATATTCAATACCATTAAGTGTTGCAGATAGAAAACAGGAAATAAATTTAATAAAATCAATAGCTATTGCAAATGGATACAAAGCATCAATGATTGATGAAACTGGAAGTAGAATAAAAAAGAAAATAGAAAACAAAATACGAGACGATAGACGATCAACACTTAAAAAAGAAAAATCCGATAAAGAACAAAAGAAGTATGTATCCATCCATTACAATGGGCCGTTTACACAAAGAGTTGGTAATAGATTTAAGAAATTCAATTTATCAGTAGCTTTTAAGACTTGTAATACTATGTCCAACATTTTACACCCGAATATTGAAAGTGAAGATAAATTTAATAATTCAGGAATATATAGGATTAACTGTAATGATTGTAATATTTTTTACATAGGTCAGACTGTAAATTTTAGCAAAAGATATAAAAACCATGTCTCTGCTTTTAAAAATAATAAATCTGAAAGATCTAATGTAGCTAAACACCTTCTGAATTGTACCCACAGTTTGAATAAAATAGATGAAAATGTAGATATTCTAAAATTTTGTAAGAAGGGTCGTAACATGAATGCTTATTTATTTTTAAAGAAAAATGTAAGGATCGTGATAAATTAATGAATGAACAGGTTAATTTTGATTCCAAAATAGTTTTAATAATGTATTTTCAGCGAATAAAAGAAGAGAAATAACAGACAATAGGAATTATCCAATAATATCACAGCAGCCGCCATTTTGACGATTCCAGCCAATGGGGTCACGTGATCATAGGCCTATAAATTGAGTTGTTGAACACCATTTTCCATTCTTTTGTGAATCCCTCTGGTCTGAGGAAGGTGAGCGTGGTGGTTCACCGAAATCGATCACCATAATATTTGTGCATTTTGTGCTTGAATTGTAGTATATTTGTGCATTTTGTGCTTATATTGTAATAAATTTGTGTTGTGTGACGTTTACTTGTACTGTTTTAATAATTCTACAATTCTTAATTTTCTGGTAATGCATTTTCGCCAGTTACGGCATCTTTAGATCATAATAACCAAATTGTACAAAAATATGATTGTAATGGTTGCAATACGTTTTACATAGGATAGACTGTACATTTTAACAAAATATATAAAAATCATTTGTCTACTTTTAAAAATAATACATAAGTAACCTGAAAGATCTAATGTAGCAAAACATTTTCTGAATTGTACACCCAGTTTGATTAAAATAGATGAAAATGTATATATTCTAAAAGTTTGTAATAAGGGTAGGATTACAAATGCATGGGAAGAGTTATATATTTTTAAAGAAAAATGTAAGGATCGATATAAACTAATGAATGAACAAGTTTATTTTGATTCAGAAATAGTTTTTAATAACGTATTTTCAGCGATTAAAAGAACATAAGTAACATCCTATATGAATTAGCCAACAATATCACAGCAGCCAACATTTTGACATTTCCAGTCAATTGGGTTACGTGGTCGTAGGCCTATAAATTGAGTTGTTGAACACCATATTCCATTTTTTTTTTTTTTTATCCCTCTGGTCTGAGGAAGGTGAGCGTGGTTCACCGAAATCGATCACCATAATTTGTGCATTTTGTACTTGTATTGTAATATATATGTGCATTTTGAGCTTATAATGTAATACATTTCTGTTGTGTGACGTTCACTTGTACTGTATTTATACCAACACATGTTATGCTAATTAAAAAAACTATTAATATATTATTACATACCAATTATTAGAGTTTTAATAATTTCAAAAATAATTCATTCCCAAACAATATTCTAGTTTTCTTACTATAATTAACGTAAATTATTCAAATTTAAATAATGTGTAATTTATTCAATGCCATCCCTATTAGATTAAACACCGACCAATTTAAGAATATAACAAAAAACTCCCATTCGTTTTTGTAAAAAATTGTTTGTAACTGTTGAAGTGCACCAAAACAAAACCTCTAGTTAGTCGCAGACGAGTATTTATGTAACATTATGTAAATAATTTTTCTCAAATATTATATATATAACGTTCACAGAGTTTAGAGTGTATAATAGTCATTTCAGTGAGTTAGATGCATTCTGATTACCATAAAACTAATCTAAACTATTTCCTTGATTAATATAATATATATTAATCTATAAGGGTTGAGGAAGGTGAGCGTGGTTCACCAAAATTGATCACCATAATATTTGTGCATTTTATACTTGTATTGTAATAGAAATTTATAATTCCTAGGGCTACTTATTATAATAAAGTTATAATATAAAATAACAATTGAGCACACTTAAACCTTTTATTAAATCATCATCGACCGGTTTTGGCAATTATGCCATCTTCATAGGTGTTTACTTTTCAAATCTCTTATAAAACAAATAAAATGAAATAAATAATTATCATAAAGAAAACATAAATTAAGTTAGTTAGTTGTCATTGTGTGTGTTATTCCTTATATGTATAATTGTTTCGAATATTGGGTTTCTTTTTTGTATTAACATGGTGTTGATAAAATTGTTGGGATTTTCTTGGTTGTGTTTAAACATTTCAAGTTCTTCTTGAAATTCTTCTGAGTGTAAATCATAACTACTTTGAATTTATTGATACATTTTACAAACAAGAGTAAGGTTTGGCAATATGATCTCCTCTTTCAGGTCTTCTTGCTGATATTTACATGAATGATTTAGAATCATAAAAAATCATTAATGATAAAAATCCCTTTAGAAACAACTTAGTTTGTTGGTTTCGTTAGGTTAATGATATTATTTGTTTATTTAAAGGAAAAACTATTTAAACTCCTAAACTATCTGAATTCCATCTCTAAAACAATCAAATTTACAATATAAAGCCAAAATAAAGAAATTAACTTTGTAGATTTAACAATTTATCAAAATTCATCAAAACATAAATTTAAAATTTACGGAAAGAACACTCAATCAGATCTTATAATCCCAATAAATTCCAATCACCCATCGTGTCATACAATGGCTTCATTTTGATATGTTATTAAAAGACTAGTAGAAGTACCGATGGACAAACATGATTTCAATGAAGTATTCAAAATAATCAAACAAATAGCAATGGCTAATGGTTACAAACCCTCCACAATCGATAAAATATTACATAAAATAAAAAAATTGAAATATTTGTGAAGAAGAACCAGAAAATAGAGCATTCATCTGTGTTCCCAACAACAGAATACTTAATAAAGCAATTAAAAAAACCTTTAAAAAGGAAAAACTCAAAATTGGGTTTAAAACGAATAACAACGCATTAAACCTATTACAAAAGAAATCCACCTCAAAATTACATAAAACGCAAGAAATATTTGACAAATCAGGAATTCACAAAACTGAATTTTCAGACTGCCCAAACTATTATATTGGACAAACAGGACGCTCGTTTGGACGTAGATTTATTGAATGCATACAAGCTGTAAAATCAAACAACAGAACTTTAATGAAATCTTCTTTTGCAGAACATTTACTAAACAATAATCACAACTACACAAATATGAAAACCAACATGAAAATTCTAAAATTCTGTTCAAAAAGCAAAAACTAGATTATCAAAAAGAACTTGAAATTTATAAACACAACCAAGAAAACTCCAACAATTTAAACACCATGTTAATACAAAAAAGAAACCCAATATTCGAAACAATTATACATGTAAGAAACAACACACACAATGACAACTAACCAATTTAACATATGTTTTCTTTATGGTAATTATTTATTTCATTTTATTTCTTTTGTAACTATCAACTGTCCTAACATTAGGTGTAAGACAGGATCTAGAACCAACATAGAACAACCAAAGCTAAGAACTATACATTAGGTGTAAGACAGGATCTAGAACCAACATAGTTAAAACAATCAAAGCTAAGAAATATACATTAGGTGTAAGACAGGATCTAGAACCAACAAAGTTAGAACAATCAAAGCTAAGAACTATACATTAGGTGTAAGATAGGATCTAGAACCAACATAGTTAGAAAAATCAAATCTAAGAACTATATATTAGGTGTAAGACAGGATCTAGAACCAACATAGAAAAATCAAAGTTAAGAACTATACATTAGGTGTAAGACAGAATCTAGAACCAACATAGTTACAACAATCAAAGTTAAGAACTATACATTAGGTGTAAGACAGGATCTAGAACCAACATAGTTAGAACAATTAAAGCTAAGAATTATACATTAGGTGTAAGAAAGGATCTATAACCAACATAGTTAGAACAATCAAAGCTAAGAACTATACATTAGGTGTAAGACAGGATCTAGAACCAACATAGTTAGAACAATCAAAGCTAAGAACTATACATTAGGTGTAAGACAGGATC
Source organism: Stictocephala bisonia (assembly GCA_035578905.1). Taxonomy (NCBI): domain Eukaryota; kingdom Metazoa; phylum Arthropoda; class Insecta; order Hemiptera; family Membracidae; genus Stictocephala; species Stictocephala bisonia. The sequence continues at coordinate 1,369,921 of JAQJVL010000081.1, forward strand.
TAGAACCAACATAGTTAGAACAATCAAAGCTAAGAATTATACATTAGGTGTAAGACAGGATCTAGAACCAATATAGTTAGAACAATCAAAGCTAAGAACTATATTGCCTACTTGTATCAAAGATCTTCATGTCTGACGTCACGTGTGTTTGGGTTAGTGTAACACTGCCAACATCCTTTTTTTCGTTAATTTGGTTTACTCAATTTATTTATTCAATTGGCATTAATTTGTATAAAAGTACTTAAGATGTAATTGTTCCTTGTAATACACTGTTTGAACAGAAAAACAAAGAGTATTTGTACAAAAGTTGTTTTTTTTAGACCTTCAATGACAATTACAATTGATTTAGACTGCGTGCTTGTCGGCCTCTGCAATCATATTATTGTTTAGTAATTAATTATTTAACCAATAAGAAATATTACAATAGTCTCGCTATAAGTTTTGTCAGTTTAGAAATTTATATTATTAGTACTATTCCAAAATATATAATTAAACTTTTCTATTAATTTTTTGGCTCATTTAAAACTTGTTTCTAGCAAATTGAAATCATTTTTACCTGCTAAATTTATTGTGCTATACAATAATACACAGATCCGGTGATGTAGGATTATGGTGAAATCTTTCCACCTGTGTTATGTAACATACTGCTTGTATAGCCAATGATATGTTAGGTTTCACTGTAGAAACTACATACAAATGATGTACTCGACGTTGGTTCGTGTCCAAGAAATGTGACCTAACATAGCCCACTCTCACCTTATTTCCTTATCTAAGTATTACAAGGAGTTGTTGTTAATAAATTTTACAAAATCACCAATAAAAAATACTTTTTTCGAGGTCTTTCGCCAGCAAAGCTGGCATCATCAGGCAACACAAATTTATATTTTATAAATTTATAACACAAAACATAAATATATATCATGATGTGATAAATATATATCTTTGCTGGCGAAAGACCTTGAAAAAAGTATTTTTTATTGGTGATTTTGTAAAAATTGTTTAACAACAAGGAATACCAATATCAACTCTATCTGAAATTTACAGTAGTTATGGAATATTGATTAAATAACCCTTAATATTTCTCGACATTCCATAAACTGTTTTAGAATATAGTGATTTATAATAAAATATTACTTTGTTGAATGTATAGAAGTATTCAATTTGCATTGGCATGTCAAAACCAATTAGTAAATTGACTGAACTGTTTGATGTCCTGCCCCAAGTAATCTATCACAAACTGACCGGTCACAGTAATTAATTGTTCACGTAACATATATGATGTTTTACTGGTCAGAAAAAACAAATCAATTAATAACTCTTTTCTGACACAAACATAATAAACAAGTATTTACCTACCTTTAATCTCCACACATTTTACTAACTAAAGTTTAGTGAATACATTTTTAATGTAGTATTTATCATTTTGAAACGTTATTAATATTTTCAAATTATTAAATGTTCAATAAAACCAATACATTTTAATTTCAACTAAGCATTTCGCCAGCAAAGGCCTTCATCATCAACTAGGCATTCATCATTAGGCAGCACAACTTTATGTGTAAAGAAACAAGACAATAATTTGTTGAGAAAACAAATGTAAATAATTTAAAGAATATAAGTTAGTGTGCATATTTTTAAGAGTGTATAATTTTATTATAAAATAAGTTGATGGTAAACGAGAACTTTGAATAGGCCCATTTTCATTGTTCATTAGAGATAAATTACTTTTGTTTCTAAAATATATTTCCCACGCATTTAAGTATTTAGAAGATGAAACCGACTTTATTACTTTTGAATTTTCTTTGCTGATATTATGATTTGTAGTCAAACAATTTCTAGTAACTGCTGACTTTTCTTCTCTTTTAAATTTAATGTGCGAAAAATAATCTTAGAATCTTATTTTTTAATATCTTATGGCTGTCGTATACATTTTTCTTCGCAGTTATCACAGTTAATTTCATAGATTCCTTATAGATTTTCATTTCAATTTTGTCTTTAGGGTTATTAGTTTGTTTTTTAGTTTATTTGTAGTTTTGAATGAAGGTTTGATATTTGAATTTTTCTTGAAGAGTGTTGAGTAGTTCTTGATAATCGTTTGTTAAATGTAAAACTTGCCCAATAATTGTCTTCTCTTTCTTTTATTCCTTTAATATAGTTCTTGATCTTTTAATTTGTTTCTTAACGGAATTTTTAAAAATATATTATCAATTAATATAGGATCATATCCATTGTAAACAGCATATTTTGATATAGGAAAGTTCTTTTTCAAAATTGTCTTCATTTAAAGGCGTGTTTAATAATCTGTAAATCATGTTGTTGAATGCTGCTCTTTTTTGAGTTGGTGGATGATATAAACCATCGGAGATGAATCCGTGGGTGTGAGTTGGTTTTCTATACATATTAAAAAATGAAGATTTGGAGAATTTTGATTTCTTGAGACTTAAATATCTAAAAACGGTAATTTTGAATTAGATTCAGATTCATATGTAAATTTTATTGTTGTGTAAAAAGAGTTCAATTGACTAAGAAAGTTATTTAAATTTTGATTTGTGTTAAATATTGCAAATATATCATCCACATATCCAAACCAATATTGGGGAAAAATATGGTAATTTTTTTTGGCTTTTATTTCAAAATAACTCATAAATAGATTTGCCATAAAACATGACAGTGGATTTTCCATAGCAGTACCTTCTGTTTTTTGATAGAATTTGTTGTTAAATTGAAATATATTTTGATTCATATAAGTGTTAATTAATATTAAATATTCTTCTTTTTGTTATTTGTATAAATTTATTGAAGTGAACCATTTTTCAAATAATTTCATTGTTTCTTTTAAAGGAACATTTGGATATAGAGAAGTAACGTCAAAAGGAATCATTATCTCACATTCTTGTATTTTTAAATTTTTGATATAGTTAATGAACTAATATAGATTTTTTATTGCTAAAGAAGGGAAAGGATCTAGTTGTTGTAGTTTTGTGCTAACTATTTTGATAAGTTATAGTTTGGAGCATTTATTAAATTTACAATAGGACGCATACATTTTCCTGGTTTATGGATTTTAGGTAAACAGTAGAGTCGTGGGATGGAAGGATTAGAAACGTGTAAGTGTTTTATAAGATCTTTATTTATTAGAGTTTTGCATTGTTTTAAGGAATTCATTGTAGAAATAATAAATTTTGGTAAAGAGTTTTTGTTGAAAATTATGTAGGGATCAGAATGTAGCATGTTAGCCACTCTATTATGATATTCTCTTTTGTTCGAAATTACAATTGCATTACTTTTGTCAGCTTTTAGATAAAATACATCTTTGGATTGTAATGCCGTTAGTGTTTTATAATTTTGTCGTTCCATTTGGTTGTTTTTTCTTGTTCGTTTCAGATTTAATATTGTAGATTCAATATCTGTTCTAATGATATTATTCTTGTTTTCATTTAAAATGTCATATTTGACTCCAACAATGATTTCATTTTCAATATAATTTTTGCAACTAAAATTAAAATTTAGTTCTTTATTTAGTAGGTTCATTTCTTCATCGGTAAACTTATAAAATGATTCAATATAAACTAAAACATCATCTTAAAAAGGATTTGTACATATGTTATTTTGTTTTGAGTCATTCGTTTTTAAGGATGTAAATTTTTTATCTAGTGTTATTTTCTTTTTATTATATTTGAAATCAATAGAGTCTAACATATTATTATATTTTTCATTGATATACTCTGATTCTACACCATTAAAATTTTTGGTTTTGTATAAGTGTTGTTCAATAGACTTCAATTCTAAATATTGTTGTTTAGCATACATGTTTTTAATTTATAGTCTAAGTCAATCAAATTTTGCATTTAGAATTGTTTTTTTAGTTGTTAATGTGTGTATTAGTTTTGATGAATTTTGGAAAAACTTTATTATACTTACATTGTTTGAGGAACAATGTCTAGGCTTAGAAATAATTCTTCTCATACAGGAAGTGAAATGCGAATATTGAGAGATGTGAAGTTTCAGAGGTTGTATCGTATCAATAAAGCTGTGTGACATATCTAATTGTCAAATACAGAATAATTTATTAATAATAGCATAATAAAATGCCCTCTTTTCAAGCGAGTCTCAGATAAGACACTGTTTTACAAAATAACTTAAGTCAGCTTTGTTAGCATATACACTTAAGGGTAAATTGACACAACAGGTTTTTTCAGCTTGGTCTTAAAAATAACACTTTTCAACTGTTTAGGGATTTGGTGGAGGTCATTGTAAAATTTTTGGCCGAAATATGTGAATATCTCTCTCCCCACTTCAAGCTTCAATTTGGGTAAATGAAGCAAGTATCCATGGCTGGTTGTGAGTTATGACACCTCCCCCCGGTAATGAAGCCTGCTCATGTGTCGGTGGTTCTTTGTACTGAACTAATATACGATTTAATTAAGAATTTATTACAAATGGTTAATGGTAAAATGTTTACAAAATGCTACTTATTTTATTTATATCTAATGACGGCAACAAAATTTAACTTTCCTTCTTTGGTTCCAACTTTTCAAATAAAACAACATATGGTGGGGATACTTGGGGGAAAAGAAAAACTACTTGGGTGAAAACAAAAAGACATAGTTTTTTCAATATTTGAAAAAACCTCACAATTTCGATTATGTAAGAAATATTAAATTCCATATAATACACATCAATTTAATTTTACAATAGATTAATTGTACTTTACTTTAGGAATTTTATATAATTTAGTTGCTATTTTCGTACAACGTTTAGCCATTAATAAAATATTACAAATAAAATCCCGTTCTGATATTCATCAAGTTAGCAGTTTTCAGTTTATTGTCTTTGAGGAAACTTACTAACCAGCATATAAATTGTAGTATTTATACTGTAGTCTTTAGAGTTTTCGCTATACCTGAGGTATTCGCTATGTTTTTTTCTGATTCATTAGAACCTTTTTTATCAAAACTACCTTCTAGTTTTTGTTCACTGCATATTATATATATAAGAATCAGCTTGTTTATCTTGGAACATTTTGACTACTTTGTGTACTCAAATACCTCTTTCAATCTCTCAACCACTCAAATACTCAATCTTTGTAATCTTAACAACCATTTAGATTATTCTATTAGTCTTCTATTAGAGAAATGTAGTTTAAAGTATGAATGGCATGTTTTATTTCAATTACAATTAAATGAAAACTAGTGCTCCTAAAACCATTTTTTTTTTGTCATGAATTTGATAAAGGCTATAAACATGCCAAATAATCTCGTATGCTGTAGATTATTGTTGAGTTAATATTTATTATGAAAAAATTACGATATAAGAAATATTACGATATTTTACTTGAACTATTGTTCAGTAATTAAGAAACGTTTATCGCCCTTTTATTACATTCATAACAAATTAATTAAGTAACGGAATCACCCTTAAGTGAAACAAAAGGCAATGTTTACCATGAACAATTTTTTTTACCAGCAAGGACTGCAGCTATTTAATTTCTTTACTTATAATACAAATCAGAGTTAGTATGGTCAGAAAATATAGGAAAATGTGTAATTTGTTAGTAAACACTTTTAATATGGATTTAATCAGCCTTGAACATAAAAGTAATTGGCTTGATAATATTATCTTTTATAAGTGTAGACAATATCAGGTCTTTTACTGTCCAACTTACTTATAACACATAATAAAACACAACATATTGTGGATCATTATATTTGAGAAATATAAACATTTATATATTCTTGTCGTATGGGATTTCATCACCAGTTGCTTCATTTCAATGTAAGAGAAGTCACATTGACACTGTGGTTCCACCCTTCCCAGTTGTATTTCACCCACCAGCTGACACGGGTCTCCCAATTAGCCAGTTGAATCCCGGGCTTATTGGATTCACATTGACACTGTGGTTCCACCCTTCCCAGTTGTATTTCACCCACCAGCTGACACGGGTCTCCCAATTAGCCAGTTGAATCCCCGGGCTTATTGGATTCACATTGACACTGTGGTTCCACCCTTGCCAGTTGTATTTCACCCACCAGCTGACACGGGTCTCCCAATTAGCCAGTTGAATCCCCGGGCTTATTGGATTCACATTGACACTGTGGTTCCACCCTTGCCAGTTGTATTTCACCCACCAGCTGACACGGGTCTCCCAATTAGCCAGTTGAATCCCGGGCTTATTGGATTCACATTGACACTGTGGTTCCAACCTTGCCAGTTGTATTTCACCCACCAGCTGACACGGGTCTCCCAATTAGCCAGTTGAATCTCGGGCTTATTGGATTCACATTGACACTGTGGTTCCACCCTTGCCAGTTGTATTTCACCCACCAGCTGACACGGGTCTCCCAATTAGCCAGTTGAATCCCCGGGCTTATTGGATTCACATTGACACTGTGGTTCCACCCTTGCCAGTTGTATTTCACCCACCAGCTGACACGGGTCTCCCAATTAGCCAGTTGAATCCCGGGCTTATTGGATTCACATTGACACTGTGGTTCCAACCTTGCCAGTTGTATTTCACCCACCAGCTGACACGGGTCTCCCAATTAGCCAGTTGAATCTCGGGCTTATTGGATTCACATTGACACTGTGGTTCCAACCTTCCCAGTTGTATTTCACCCACCAGCTGACACGGGTCTCCCAATTAGCCAGTTGAATTCTCGGGCTTATTGGATTTACATTGACACTGTGGTTCCACCCTTGCCAGTTGTATTTCACCCACCAGCTGACACGGGTCTCCCAATTAGCCAGTTGAATCCCCGGGCTTATTGGATTCAGCGAGTGGCTTATAATTTACGATGGTTCTAGTCCTAAAAGTACAAAAGACATTTGTGAGGAGTAGAATTATTTTTTTAACATAATTACGTTTCTTCAAATTAAAATATTGAATGATTTGGAATTGTTTCTATTTGAATGTATACTGATTAATTAAGTAATAAATAATAAAAAAGAGGAACGCTTAGTATACGGCAAAAATAATAGATTTTCTGAATTTAAATACAGTATTGAAACAACATTTTATGTTTAGATACAAATCCGAATATAATTAATGAGTTTTATCAATTAAAATGTAATTACTTTTAAGTAAATTCTTTAGTTAAGAAATTATTTATACAAATATTATAAGATAAAACTCTTAAATGATAATCTTACCATCATCCATTCTACTTTATTTCTTATAATACGTTTTTATTAATAAAAAATATACCCTTTTTGGAACATTTTCTCTATAAGTTAAAATATTGTTCAAGCTTATTTTATGAGATATAATTAGTCATTAATTTTACCCTCACAATTTACATGCTAAATAAATGATTTCATTTATTTATTTTTATTTTATTTTTTCATAGACAGTACAAGTAAACTTCACACAACACAAATTTATTACAATATAAGCACAAAATGCACAAATATATTACAATACAAGTACAAAATGCACAAATATTATGGTACTTGTTATGAACCATAATATTTGTGCATTTTGTACTAGTATTGTAATATATTTGTGCATTTTGTGCTTATATTGTAATAAATTTGTGTTGTGTGACGTTTACTTGTACTGTATATGTACCAACACGTATTATGCTAACTAAAAAAACTATTTTTCATAGACGCCGATCGTCAAGATATGGGCGAATATGGATTTCGAATGAGTGTGATGAGTGTAGATGAGCGAATGTAGTCATTGTTACAAACTAAGGCCGACTATTCCTTAGAAAGTGTCATTAATTAATAGCCCAATGACAAATGAACAGCCGGTGGTTATCAGCTGATCCTTCTCAAAATGTATTGACTCTGATTGGGATTGAACTGAAAACCTCTAGCACAAGAAGCTGGGATTGAACCAACTACGCTACCGACCAATTATAATGATGTATAGGCCTATATGCATTTCATATATATTGGTATATCCATAGTATATATTAACAATTTAACTGCCTTATATCAACAAAACCTAATTGTCTTGATCAGGTCATTCAAGGAATTTTCAGTTTTTATCTAATCTATTTAGCCTTTCATTTATGCACACTTACTTCATTAAGAGCTTTTTATTTTGCAATCAGAACGAAGAAGAAAATTATCAGAATGCAATCATAAATATAAATGGTATTATATTACTTGTGAAGTGAAGAAATAAGCTGTAAATGAATTGTAACTTAAGAGATAACTAATGTGGGAGCCAGTTACTTATTAAAAATGTCTGGTTTGTGTTAACTTCATACGTTGGTTTTACTAAACAACCGTTAGACGAAAAAAACAGAAACAGAAAACGTTGTATATTTAACTATATAACTATTATATTTAGATTGTCATCTTGTTTAAATAAAGTAGGCAAATAAAACTGAAGTATTTACAGCTAGGTATTATAGTATTAATGGCTAGTAAAATCTACAGTTTATATAGCGAGACTATAAGACTGTTTAAAAGCTATGAACGTAACGGTTACAAATAATTAGGTATTATTGCCTTTTAATGCTTTATATTATAATACATTTTATATTGACACAATACACTACTATGCGTAGGCTAATTTATAAATACACATTCCTACAATTAAGTATGGGTGTAAATT
>JAQJVL010000081.1:1378589-1684586 GCA_035578905.1 Stictocephala bisonia
TGAATGAAATCAACTGTTTGGATCTAAAGATAATTCGTGATCTTAACAAACTTCCATATATAATTTTCGGGAACTATGTTATATAGGGCGTATTCTATACCATTAAGTAATGGAGAAAGAAAACAGGAAATACATGTAATAAAATCAATAGCTATTGTAAATAGATACAAGTTATCAACAATTGATGACATTGTAAGTAGAATAAAAAAGAAAATATAAAATAAAGTTCGAGACGATAAACGAACGACGCTTAAAAAAGAAAAATCTGATAAAGAACAAGAGATGTATGTAACCTATCCCTCCATTAGAATGAACCGTTTATGCACAGCTGCTAATAGATTTAAGAAACTCAATTTATCAATAGCTTTTAGACTTGTAAATACTATGTCCAACATTTTACACCCAAATTTTGAAAGTGAAAATAAATTCAATAATTCAGGAATATATAGGATTATCTGTAATATTTTTTTTTTATTTGGTACTTGGCGGAATTTCGATGGATTTAAATTAAACATTTTTAATAATTCTACAATTCTTAATTTTTGATTAATGCATTTTCGCCAGTTACGGAATCATTAGATCATAATAACCAAATTGTACAAAAATATGATTGTAATGGTTGCAATACGTTTTACATAGGATAGACTGTACATTTTAACAAAATATATAAAAATCATTTGTCTACTTTTAAAAATAATACATAAGTAACCTGAAAGATCTAATGTAGCAAAACATTTTCTGAATTTTACACCCAGTTTGATTAAAATAAATGAAAATGTATATGTTCTAAAAGTTTGTAATAAGGGTAGGATTACAAATGCATGGGAAGAGTTATATATTTTTAAAGAAAAATGTAAGGATCGAGATAAACTAATGAATGAACAGGTTTATTTTGTATCAGAAATATTTTTTAATAACGTATTTTCAGCGATTAAAAGAACAGAAGTAACATCCTATATGAATTAGCCAACAATATCACAGCAGCCAACATTTTGACATTTCCAGTCAATTGGGTTACGTGGTCGTAGGCCTATAAATTGAGTTGTTGAACACCATATTCCATTTTTTTTTTTATTCCTCTGGTCTGAGGTAGGTGAGCGTGGTTCACCGAAATCGATCACCATAATTTGTGCATTTTGTACTTGTATTGTAATATATATGTGCATTTTGAGCTTATAATGTAATACATTTTTGTTGTGTGACGTTCACTTGTACTGTATTTATACCAACACATGTTATGGTAATTAATAAAACTATTAATATATTATTACATACCAATTATTAGAGTTTTAATAATTTCAAAAATAATTCATTCCCAAACAATATTCTAGTTTTCTTACTATAATTAGCGTAAATTATTCAAATTTACTCATGTCTAGTATGCATTATACTAGTGAAATTGACGAAACCACACACAAACCGGAGATAATATGTTACTACAATAAAACAAAGTGTGGTGTGGACCTAATAGACATGAAGTGTGCCATATACGCTTCTAATCGTAGAACTCGACGATGGCCACACGCCTTGTTTTGCAGAATCCTCAACGTATGTGGTGTGAATGCCTACATTCTCTACCTCTGCTATAAGGATGCTCCAATTGTATCAAGGTAGGCCTAATTGTGTATTTACCTATTACTGCTATTTCATGTTACATTTTATACTACATTTTTCTTCATTGAGATTTATTTTGCTTTGTAATGGACAACAAAATAAGTATCTTAAAAATTTGTATTCCTTTATCCAATTACTCTAGCCAATATTCTACAAAGTATTCACAGCTGGGAGTACAATAAGTTTTATATTTCAGGTTCACGTTTCTGAAGAAGCTTGCACAAATGCTAATTGAACCACACATGCGTCAACGACTAGATATACCTAATCTAATTCGGGACACAAAGGACGAAATTAGAAAGGCTCTTGGTATGACAGCACCACAACATCGTAATGTGGAGGGGATTGTCGAAGACAGGTTGCCTAAGAGGAAAACCTGCAGGAAATGTCAATGAGCAAAAAAAAGGCTGACAGCTTACTGCTGCATAAAGTGCAAGAATCCCATCTGTTTGGAATGCAGCAGAAAGCTCTGCACAGACTGTGCTGCTGACTGTGTTTAGATAAAGTAAATGACAATCATGTAATCATTATCTTTTTCTCATTCTTTTATATGAAACAAACTATTCATAACATAAAATACTTTTTTTTACTATGTAGGTCTGTGTAAAAGTATGTATAATCAATAAATTTTTCATTTAAAATAACTTTGCTGTTCATCATTTGTTTAATTATTTAACTTACCATTTAAATATACTACAAAACACACAATGCAGTCTGTGAGACGGGATGTTTCGGATAGTGTGTTAAATAATGTGTAATTTATTCAATAACATCCCAATTAGGTTAAACACCGACCAATTTAAGAATATAACAAAAAACTCCCATTCGTTTTGTAAAAAATTGTTTGTAACTGTTGAAGTGCACTAAAACAAAACCTCTAGTTAGTCGCAGACGAGTATTTATGTAACATTATGTAAATAATTTTTCTCAAATATTATATATATAATGTTCACAGAGATTAGAGTGTATAAGAGTCATTTCAGTGAGTTAGATGCATTCTGATTACCATAAAACTAATCTAAACCATTTCCTTGATTAATATAATATATATTAATCTATAAGGGTTGAGGAAGGTGAGCGTGGTTCACCGAAATTGATCACCATAATATTTGTGCATTTTATACTTGTATTGTAATAGAAATTTGTAATTCCTAGGGCTACTTTTTATAATAAAGTTATAATATAAAATAACAATTGAGCACACTTAAACCTTTTATTAAATCATCATCGACAGGTTTTGGCAATTATGCCGTCTTCATAGGTGTTTACTTTTCAAATCTCTTACAAAACAAATAAAATGAAATAAATAATTATCATAAAGAAAACATATGTTAAGTTGGTTAGTTGTCATTGTGTGTGTTATTTCTTATATGTATAATTGTTTCAAATATTGGGTTTCTTTTTTGTATTAACATGGTGTTGATTAAATTGTTGGGATTTTCTTGGTTGTGTTTAAAAATTTCAAGTTCTTCTTGAAATTCTTCTGAGAGTAAATCATAACTACTTTGAATTTATTGATACATTTTACAAACAAGAGTAAGGTTTGGCAATATGATCTCCTCTTTCAGGTCTTCTTGCTGATATTTACATGAATGATTTAGAATCATAAAAAATCATTAATGATAAAAATCCCTTTAGAAACAACTTAGTTTGTTGGTTTCTTTACGTTAATTATATTATTTTTTTATTTAAAGGAAAAAACTATTTCAACTCCTAAACTATCTGAATTCCATCTCTAAAACAATAAAATTTACAATGTAAAGCCAAAATAAAGAAATTTACTTTTTAGATTTAACAATTTATCAAAATTCATCAAAACATAAATTTAAAATTTACGGAAAGAACACTCAATCAGATCTTATAATCCCAATAAATTCCAATCACCCATCGTGTCATAAAATGGCTTCATTTTAATCTGTTATTAAAAGACTAGTAGAAGTACCGATGGACAAACATGATTTCAATGAAGAATTCAAAATAATCAAACAAATAGCAATGGCTAATGGTTACAAACCTTCCACAATCGATAAAATGTTACATAAAATAAAAAAATTGAAATATTTGTGAAGAAGAACCAGAAAATAGAGCATTCATCTGTGTTCCCAACAACAGAATACTTAATAAAGCAATTAGAAAAACCTTTAAAAAGGGAAAACTCAAAATTGGGTTTAAAACGAATAACAACGCATTAAACCTATTACAAAAGAAATCCACCTCAAAATTACATAAAACGCAAGAAATATTTGACAAATCAGGAATTCACAAAACTGAATGTTCAGACTGCCCAAACTATTATATTGGACAAACAGGATGCTCGTTTGGACGTAGATTTATTGAACGCATACAAGCTCTAAAATCAAACAACAGAACTTTAATGAAATCTTCTTTTGCAGAACATTTACTAAACAATAATCACAACTACACAAATATGAAAACCAACATGAAAATTCTAAAATTCTGTTCAAAAAGCAAAAACTAGATTATCAAGAAGAACTTGAAATTTATAAACACAACCAAGAAAATTCCAACAATTTAATCAACACAGTAATAATACAAAAAAGAAACCCAATATTCGAAACAATTATACATGTAAGAAACAACACACACAATGACAACTAACCAATTTAACATATGTTTTCTTTATGGTAATTATTTATTTCATTTTATTTCTTTTGTAACTGTCAACTGTCCTAACATTAGTTGTAAGACAGGATCTAGAACCAACATAGAACAATCAAAGCTAAGAACTAAACATTAGGTGTAAGACAGGATCTAGAACCAACATAGTTAGAACAATCAAAGCTAAGAAATATAAATTAGGTGTAAGACAGGATCTAGAACCAACATAGTTAGAACAATCAAAGCTAAGAACTATACATTAGGTGTAAGATAGGATCTAGAACCAACATAGTTAGAAAAATCAAATCTAAGAACTATATATTAGGTGTAAGATAGGATCTAGAACCAACATAGTTAGAAAAATCAAAGTTAAGAACTATACATTAGGTGTAAGACAGGATCTAGAACCAACATAGTGAGACCCATCCCCCCCCACCAAAGCTGGGAAGCGTGCCAACCGGGGGATGGCTCAAAACAAGTCGAGCGATGGGATCACGGGCGGCAGTTGGAGGGTCAAAATAACACTCGGCAGCTGAGCAAAACTAATTTTATTATCAAGCAAGCAAAATTTAAATAAATCAAAAACGGCAGAGGGCCACAACATAAAAGGCAGAAGGCCACAATAAAAAAGGCAGAAGTCCACAATATAAATTCTCACTTAAATAAATAACAACACACTAAAATTACCAAGATACTACACAATAATAACAAACGCTATAAATACCACAAACTTTACAAATACCAAAATTTAACAATTAACAACTACATGGCCTATCTGCAGTTTAGCCTGAGACACCCCAAAACGTAAGAAAATATTAAGCCCCAAATAAAAGTGAAAATTTAGAAAACTTTTGGATCACAACACTTAAACCGGCAATTTAGCCCACACATCCCTTGATTCCACCGGGCCAGGGAGTAAGCCGGAATCCCTGGGCAGCTCCGAATTAAATTAACTAAAAGCACAATAATCCCCTTTTGGTGAGTTTAAAAATTAAACAATTTAAAAGAAAATATAACACGGTACCGTTCGAGTAAAAATTCACTTCAAAATCCCCCCCTAATACACTTAACAAAAAATAAATAACAATAACTAGGCCTAAGCATATAAATAAATAATAACAGGATTGAATAATGGGGACCTAACAAATATAAAAATCTAAACAAATGTAACAAGAAATAAACTAATTAAACTAAATAACAATGAATATTAACAACACAAGTTCTTTTTGGATTTTAAGTTTTTTTTTTTCTTTAATAAATAAATATATGTAAGTCCCCCATGGCTGAGTTCCATAAATCACTGTTCAAGTTTAGGCCTAGGCCCCATAAAGTTCCACAAACTTTTTTTTTTCTTCTTTTTTCTTTTTTATATCAGCAACCCCCAGCTCAGCCGCCGGGAAAATAAGAAAGAAAGCACTGACCTGAGGACAGAGGACTCATACCCAAAGATGTAGCTGGGGCAGAAGGGTCACCAATGGCCTCTATACATGGTCCTCAGGCCAGGCTGGCAGCGCAGATGGTAGAAAATCCCCGGACGGCAGGCCGAGGGTAGAAGCGTCCTACTCGAGGACCCTGGACTGTAGGACAACACCACAGCACATTAAAAACAGTCCAGCCATCACAACACAAATATTATACATAACCACTAAACATGACATGGCAAAACAAAATGGGCACAGACAAAATTATACAGGATTAGCACACTAGAAAAAATAAAAGATCTATTTTTCAGGTTATGAATAATTATGTTGGCAAACTCAGATTTAAGAAAAATTACAATTTAACAAAATATCAAAGAATTAATTGCGTATATGAATTTAAAATGGTAAACGGAAAACTAGGCTATGGATACATGAGCAATAGGTTATAACATGAAAAGCTAAAGATAGGCTAGGTTATGGTCAATGAACAAAAATATGATATCGGTAACTACAACTGTAAAAAGGCTCCATAAACATTATACAGAATTACAATTGAAAATAAAACAAGATATAATAAAGCAATAACTGGTAAAACTGTAACCTGAAGCACATGGCTTTAACCTAGTCTGAGAAACATCTAGACAAAGAACACAAATTTAACAAAACTCTGAAAACACAAGCAAGAACGATTAATATTATTGAAACAAAATATTCTCACCAAAAGGGTGATTAGATATTAGAAATTTACAAAATGAACACTTACGTATTGGCGTCTTTAGCCTGACATGCCCATTTCTGCAGACAGCACAAGACTAACGGCCGCAGAACCACCGAACAGCTCGAACAATCTAGAAGCCGGTCAACCGGACCGAAGCTGCTGGAACACGGAACGAACGAAACCGGGCCAACGGCTACCAAAGTAAGCGGATCGCCGGGCGTGAGCGAATCTCAGGCAGCCTGGCAGACAACGACGAAAAAAAACGAAAACGTACCGGTCAAAGACCCGGTACAATAGTTAGAACAATCAAAGCTAAGAATTATACATTAGGTGTAAGACAGGATCTAGAACCAACATAGTTAGAACAATCAAAGCTAAGAACTATACACTAGGTGTAACACAGGATCTAGAACCAACATAGTTAGAACAAAGCTAAGAACTATACATTAGGTGTAAGCGAGGATCTAGAACCAACATAGTTAGAAAAATCAAAGATAAGAACTATATATTAGGTGTAACACAGGATCTAGAATCAACATAGTTAGAACAATCAAAGTTAAGAACTATACATTAGGTGTAAGACAGGATCTAGAATCAACATAGTTAGAACAATCAAAGTTAAGAACTATACATTAGGTGTAAGACAGGATCTAGAACCAACATAGTTAGAACAATCAAAGCTAAGAATTATACATTAGGTGTAAGATAGGATCTAGAACCAACATAGTTAGAACAATCAAAGCTAAGAATTATACATTAGGTGTAAGATAGGATCTAGAATCAACATAGTTAGAACAATCAAAGTTAAGAACTATACATTAGGTGTAAGACAGGATCTAGAGCCAACATAGTTAGAACAATCAAAGCTAAGAATTATACATTAGGTGTAAGATAGGATCTAGAACCAACATAGTTAGAACAATCAAAGCTAAGAATTATACATTAGGTGTAAGATAGGATCTAGAACCAACATAGTTAGAACAATCAAAGCTAAGAATTATACATTAGGTGTAAGATAGGATCTAGAACCAACATAGTTAGAACAATCAAAGCTAAGAATTATACATTAGGTGTAAGATAGGATCTAGAACCAACATAGATAGAACAATCAAAGCTAAGAATTATACATTAGGTGTAAGATAGGATCTAGAACCAACATAGTTAGAAAAATCAAAGTTAAGAACTATACATTAGGTGTAAGACAGGATCTAGAATCAACATAGTTAGAACAATCAAAGTTAAGAACTATACATTAGGTGTAAGACAGGATCTAGAACCAACATAGTTAGAACAATCAAAGCTAAGAATTATACATTAGGTGTAAGATAGGATCTAGAACCAACATAGTTAGAACAATCAAAGCTAAGAATTATACATTAGGTGTAAGATAGGATCTAGAATCAACATAGTTAGAACAATCAAAGTTAAGAACTATACATTAGGTGTAAGACAGGATCTAGAGCCAACATAGTTAGAACAATCAAAGCTAAGAATTATACATTAGGTGTAAGATAGGATCTAGAACCAACATAGTTAGAACAATCAAAGCTAAGAATTATACATTAGGTGTAAGATAGGATCTAGAACCAACATAGTTAGAACAATCAAAGCTAAGAATTATACATTAGGTGTAAGATAGGATCTAGAACCAACATAGTTAGAACAATCAAAGCTAAGAATTATACATTAGGTGTAAGATAGGATCTAGAACCAACATAGATAGAACAATCAAAGCTAAGAATTATACATTAGGTGTAAGATAGGATCTAGAACCAACATAGTTAGAAAAATCAAAGTTAAGAACTATACATTAGGTGTAAGACAGGATCTAGAATCAACATAGTTAGAACAATCAAAGTTAAGAACTATACATTAGGTGTAAGACAGGATCTAGAACCAACATAGTTAGAACAATCAAAGCTAAGAATTATACATTAGGTGTAAGATAGGATCTAGAACCAACATAGTTAGAACAATCAAAGCTAAGAACTATATTGCCTACTTGTATCAAAGATCTTCATGTCTGACGTCACGTGCGTGTGGGTTAGTGTAACACTGCCAACATCCTTTTTTCGTTAATTTGGTTTACTCAATTTATTTATTCAATTGGCATTAATTTGTATAAAAGTACTTAAGATGTAATTGTTCCTTGTAATACACTGTTTGAACAGAAAAGCAGAGAGTATTTGTACAAAAGTTGTTTTTTTTTTTTTTTTTTTAGACCTTCAATGACAATTACAATTGTTTTAGACTGCGTGCTTGTCAGCCTCTGCAATCATATTATTGTTTAGTAATTAAATATTTAACCAATAAGAAATATTACAATAGTCTCGCTATAAGTTTTGTCAGTTTAGAAATGTATATTATTAGTACTATTCCAAAATATATAATTAAACTTTTCTATTAATTTTTTGGCTCATTTAAAAAAATATACCTTTTGTCATTTAAAACTTGTTTCTAGCAAATTGAAATCATTTTTACCTGCTAAATTTATTGTGCTATACATTTATACACAGATCCGGTGATGTAGGATTATGGTGAAATCTCTCCACCTGTGTTATGTAACATACTGATTGTATAGCCACTGATATGTTAGGTTTCACTGTAGAAACTACATACAAATGATGTACTCGACGTTGGTTAGTGTCCAAGATATGTTACCTAACATAGCCCACTCTCACCTTATTACAGCCCGTGTAAACATAGTTAAGGAATTGTTGTTAATACATTTTTCAAAATCACCAATAAAAATACTTTTTCAAGGCCTTTCGCCAGCAAAGCTGGCATCATCATGCAACACAAATTTATATTTTATAAATTTATAACACAAAAAATAAATATATATCATGATGTGTTGCCTGATGATGCCAGCTTTGCTGGCGAAAGACCTCGAAAAAAGTATTTTTTATTGGTGATTTTGTAAATATTTATTAACAACAAGGAATACCAATATCAACTCTATCTGAAATTTACAGTAGTTATGGAATATTGATTAAATAACCCTTAATATTTCTCGACATTCCATAAACTGTTTTAGAATGAAGTCATTTATAATAAAATATTACTTTGTTGAATGTATAGAAGTATTCAATTTGCATTGGCATGTCAAAACCAATTAGTAAATTGACTGAACTGTTTGATGTCCTGCCCCAAGTAATCTATCACAAACTGACCGGTTACAGTAATTAATTGTTCACGTAACATATATGATGTTTTACTTGTCAGAAAAAACAAATCAATTAATAACTCTTTTCTGACACAAACATAATAAACAAGTATTAACCTACCTTTAATCTCCACACATTTTACTTACTAAAGTTTAGTGAATACATTTTTAATGTAGTATTTATCATGTTGAAACGTTATTAATATTTTCAAATTATTAAATGTTCAATAAAACCAATACATTTTAATTTCAACTAGGCATTTCGCCAGCAAAGGCATTCATCATTAGGCAGCACAACTTTATGTGTAAAGAAACAAGACAATAATTTGTTGAGAAAACAGATGTAATAATTTAAAGAATGTAAGTTAGTGTGCATATTTTTTACAGTGTATAATTTTATTATAAAATAAGTTGATGGTAAACGAGAACTTTGAATAGGCCCATTTTCATTGTTCATTAGAGATAAATTACTTTTGTTTCTAAAATATATTTCCCAGGCATTTAAGTATTTAGAAGATGAAACCTACTTTATTACTTTTGAATTTTCTTTGCTGATATTATGATTTGTAGTCAAACAATTTCTAGTATTTGCTGACTTTTCTTCTCTGTTAAATTTAATATGCAAAAAATATTCTTAGAATCTTATTTTTAATTTCTTATGGCTGTCGTATATATTTTTCTTCGCAGTTATCACAGTTAATTTCATAGATTCCTGTTAGATTTTCATTTTGATTTTGTCTTTAGGGTTATTAGTTTGTTTTTTAATTTATTTGTAGTTTTGAATGAAGGTTTGATATTTGAATTTTTCTTGAAGAGTGTTGAATAGTTCTTGATAATCGTTTGTTAAATGTAAAACTTGCCCAATAATTGTCTTCTCTTTCTTTTATTCCTTTAATATAGTTCTTGATCTTTTAATTTGTTTCTTAACAGAATTTTTTAAAATATATTATCTATTAATATAGGATCATATCCATTTTGATATAGGAAAGTTCTTTTTCAAAATTGTCTTCATTTAAAGGCGTGTTTAATAATCTGTAAATCATGTTGTTGAATGCTGCTCTTTTTGAGTTGGTGGATGATATAAACCATCGGAGATGAATCCATGGGTGTGAGTTGGTTTTCTATACATATTAAAAAATCAAGATTTGGAGAATTTTGATTTCTTGAAACTAAAATATCTAAAAATGGTAATTTTGAATTAGATTCAGATTCATACGTAAATTTTATTGTTGTGTAAAAAGAGTTCAATTGACCAAAAAAGTTATTTAAATTTTGATTTGTGTTAAATATTGCAAATATATCATCCACATATCCAAACCAATATTGGGGAAAATGTGGTAAAGTTTTTTTGGCTTTTATTTCAAAATTACTCATAAGTAGATTTGCCATAAAACACGACAGTGGATTTTCCATAGCAGTACCTTCTGTTTTTTGATAGAATTTGTTGTTAAATTGAAATATATTTTGATTCATATAAGTGTTAATTAATATCAAATATTCTTCTTTTTGTTATTTGTATAAATTTATTGAAGTGAACCATTTTTCAAATAATTTCATTGTTTATTTTAAAGGAACATTTGGATATAGAGAAGTAACGTCAAAAGAAATCATTATTTCACATTCTTGTATTTTTAAATTTTTGACATAGTTTATGAACTCATATAGACTTTTTACTGCTAAAGAAGGGAAAGGATCTAGTTGTTGTAGTTTTGTGCTAACTATTTTGATAAGTTATAGTTTGGAGCATTTATTAAATTTACAATAGGACGCATACATTTTCCTGGTGTATGGATTTTAGGTAAACAGTAGAGTCGTGGGATGGAAGGATTAGAAACATGTAAGTGTTTTATAAGATCTTTATTTATTAGAGTTTTGCATTGTTTTAAGGAATTCATTGTAGAAATAATAAATTTTGGTAAAGAGTTTTTGTTGAAAATTATGTAGGGATCAGAATTTAGCATGTTAGCCACTCTATTATGATATTATGTTTTTTTCGAAATTACTTTAGCATTACTTTTGTCAGCTTTTAGATAAAATACATCTTTGGATTGTAATGCCGTTAGTGTTTTATAATTTTGTCGTTCTATTTGGTTGTTTTTTTCTTGTTCGTTTCAGATTTAATATTGTAGATTCAATATCTGTTCTAATGATATTATTCTTGTTTTCATTTAAAATTGAATATTTGACTCCAACATTGATTACTTTTTCCATATCATTTTTGCAACTCAAATTAAAATTTAGTCCTTTATTTAGTAGGTTCATTTCTTCATCGTAAACTTATAAAATGATTTAATTTAAACTAAAACATCATCTTAAAAAAGATTTGTACATATGTTATTTTGTTTTGAGTCATTAGTTTTTAAGGATGTACATTTTTTATCTAGTGTTATTTTCTTTTTATTATATTTGAAATCAATAGAGTCTAACATATTATTATATTTTTCGTTGATATACTCTGATTCTACACCATTAAAATTTTTGGTTTTGTATAAGTGTTGTTCAATAGACTTCAATTCTAAATATTGTTGTTTAGCATACATGTTTTTAATTTATAGTCTAAGCCAATCAAATTTTGCATTTAGAATTATTTTTTCATTTGTTAATGTGTGTATTAGTTTTGATGAATTTTGGAAAAACTTTAATATACTTACATTGTTTGAGGAACAATGTCTAGGCTTAGAAATAATTCTTCTCATACAGGAAGTGAAATGCGAATATTGAGAGATGTGAAGTTTCAGAGGTTGTATCGTATCAATAAAGCTGTGTGACATATCTAATTGTCAAATATAGAATAATTTATTAATAATAGCATAATAAAATGCCCTCTTTTCAAGCGAGTCTCAGATAAGACACTGTTTTACAGAATAACTTAAGTCAGCTTTGTTAGCATATACAATTAAGGGTAAATTGACACAACAGGTTTTTTCAGCTTGGTCTTAAAAATAACACTTTTCAACTGTTTATGGATTTGGTGGAGGTCATTGTAAAAATTTTGGCCAAAATATGTAAATATCTCTCTCCCCATTTCAAGCTTCAATTTGGGTAAATGAAGCAAGTATCCATGGCTGGTTGTGAGTTGTGACACCTCCCCCCGGTAATGAAGCCTGCTCATGTGTCGTGGTTCTTTGTACTGAACTAATATACGATTTAATTAAGAATTTATTACAAATGGTTAATGGTAAAATGTTTACAAAATGCTACTTATTTTATTTAAATCTTATGACGGCAACAAAATTAACTTTCCTTCTTTGGTTCCAACTTTTCAAATAAAAAAACATATAGTGGGGATACTTGGGGGAAAGGAAATACTACTTGGGTGAAAACAAAAAGATATATTTTTTTCAATAAGTGGAAAAACCTCACAATTTCGATTTTGTAAGAAATATTAAATTCCATATAATACACATCAATTTCATTTTAAAATAGATTAATTGTACTTTACTTTAGGAATTTTATATAATTTAGTTGCTATTTTAGTACAACGTTTAGCCA
The DNA here is from genome assembly GCA_035578905.1 of Stictocephala bisonia. Taxonomy (NCBI): domain Eukaryota; kingdom Metazoa; phylum Arthropoda; class Insecta; order Hemiptera; family Membracidae; genus Stictocephala; species Stictocephala bisonia. The sequence continues at coordinate 1,391,620 of JAQJVL010000081.1, forward strand.
TTAATAAAATATTACAAATACAATCCCGTTCTGATATTCATCAAGTTAGCAGTTTTCAGTTTATTGTCTTTGAGGAAACTTACTAAGCAGCATATAAATTGTAATATTTATACTGTAGTCTTTAGAGTTTTCGCTATACCTGAGGTATTCGCTATGTTTTTTCTGATTCATTAGAACCTTTTTTATCAAAACTACCTTATAATTTTTTTTCACTGCATATTATAGTCTATATATAATAATCAGCTTGTTTATCTATGAACATCTTGACTATTTTGTGTACTCAAATACCTCTTTCAATCTCTCAACCACTCAAATACTCAATATTTGTAATCTTAACAACCATTTAGAGTATTCTATTAGTCTTTTATTAGAGAAATGTAATTTAAAGTATGAATGGCATGTTTTATTTAAATTACAATTAAATGAAAACTAGTGCTCCTAAAACCATTTTTTTTGTCATGAATTCGACAAAGGCTATAAACATGCCAAATAATCTCGTATGGTGTGGATTATTTTTGAGTTAATATTTATTATGAAAAAATTACCATAAAAGAATTATTACGAAAGTTTACTTGAACTCTTGTTCAGTAATTAGGAAACACTTATCGCCCTTTTATTACATTCATAACACATTAAGTAATGGAATCACCCTTAAGTGAAACAAAAGGCAATGTTTACCATGAACATTTTTTTTACCAGCACGGACTGCAGCCATTTAATTTCTTTACTTTTAATACAAATCAGAGTTAGTATGGTCAGAAAATATATGAAAATGTATAATTTGTTAGTAAACACTTTTAATATGGATTTAATCAGCCTTGAACATAAAAGTAATTGGCTTGATAATATTATCTTTTATAAGTGTAGACAATACCAGGTCTTTTACTGTCCAACTTACTTATAACACATAATAAAACACAACATATTGTGGATCATTATATTTGAGAAATATAAACATTTATATATTCTTATCAATATGGAATTTCATCACCAGTTGCTTTATTTCAATGTAAGAGAAGTCACATTGACACTGTGGTTCCACCCTTCCCAGTTGTATTTCACCCACCAGCTGACACGGGTCTCCCAATTAGCCAGTTGAATCCCGGGCTTATTGGATTTCATCACCAGTTGCTTCATTTCAATGTAAGAGAAGTCACATTGACACTGTGGTTCCACCCTTCCCAGTTGTATTTCACCCACCAGCTGACACGGGTCTCCCAATTAGCCAGTTGAATCCCTGGGCTTATTGCATTCAACGAGTGGCTTATAATTTACGATGGTTCTAGTCCTAAAATTACAAACGACATTTGTGAGGAGTAGAATTATATTTTTAACATAATTACGTTTCTTCAAATTAAAATATTGAATAATTTGGAATTGTTTCTATTTGAATGTATACTGATTAATTAAGTAATAAATACTAAAAAAGAGGAACGCTTAGTATACGGCAAATTTAATAGATTTTCTGAATCTAAACACAGTACTGAAATAACATTTTATATTTAGATACAAATCCGAATATAATTAATGAGTTTTATCAATTAAAATGTAATTACTTTTAAGTAAATTCTTTAGTTAAGAAATTATTTATACAAATATTATAAGATAAAACTCTTAAATGATAATCTTACCATCATCCATTCTACCTTATTTCTCAAAATACGTTTTTATTAATAAAAAATATACCCTTTTTGGAACATTTGCTCTATAAGTTAAAATATTGTTCAAGCTTATTTTATGAGATATAATTAGTCATTAATTTTACCCTCACAATTTACATGTTAAATAAATGATTTTATTTATTTATTTTTATTTTATTTTTTCATAGACAGTACAAGTAAACGTCACACAACACAAATTGATTACAATATAAGGACAAAATGCACAAATATATTACAATACAAGTACAAATATTTGGTACTTGTTATAAACCATAATATTTGTGCATTTTGTGCTTATATTGTAATAAATTTGTGTTATGTGACGTTTACTTGTACTGTATATGTACCAACACGTATTATGCTAACTAAAAAACTATTTTTCATAGACGCCGATCGTCAAGATATGGGCGAATATGGATTTCGAATGAGTGTGATGAGTGTAAATGAACGAATGTAGTCATTGTTACAAACTAAGGCCGACTATTCCTTAGAAAGTGTTATTAATTAATAGCCCAATGACAAATGAACAGCCGGTGGTTATCAGTTGATCCTTCTCAAAATGTATTGACTCTGATTGGGATTGAACTGAAAACCTCTAGCACATGAAGCTGGGATTGAACCAACTACGCTACCGACCAATTATAATAATGTATAGGCCTATATGCATTTCATATATATTGGTATATCCATAGTAAATATTAACAATTTAACTGCCTTATATCAACAAAACCTAATTGTATTGATCAGGTAGTTCAAGGAATTTTCAGTTTTTATCTAATCTATTTAGCCTTTCATTTATGCACACTTACTTCATCAAGAGCTTTTTATTTTGCAATCAGAAAGAAGAGGAAAATTATCAGAATGCAATCATAAATATAAATGGTATTATATTACTTGTGAAGTGAAGAAATAAGTTGTAAATGAATCGTAACTTAAGAGATAACTAATGTGGGAGCCAGTTAGTTATTAAAAATGTCTGGTTTGTGTTAACTTCATACATTGGTTTTACTGAAGAAAAAAAAGGAAACGGAAAACGTTGTATATTTAACTTAACTATTATATTTAGATTGTCATCTTGTTTAAATAAAGTAGCCAAATAAAACTGAAGTATTTACAGCTAGGTATTATAGTATTAATGGCTAGTAAAATCTACAGTTTATACTGTATAGCGAGACTATAAGTCTGTTTAAAAGCTATGAACGTAACGGTTACAAATAATTAGGTATTATTGCCTTTTAATGCTTTATATTATAATACATTTTATATTGACACAATACACTACAATGCGTAGGCTAATGTATAAATACACATTCCTACAATTAAGTATGGGTGTAAATCTTATTGGTTTATTTATTTATTTTTTATATATGAAAATGGCTGTTATAAGCAATTTTAAGTCGGTGTATTTATGGCCATCCTCTCTGATCTGCATGTGGTTTATATAATGATTTACTTTTCAAATAAGGCACCTTATGCAAAATTCAGGTGCTATGATGTAAATGTTTGGCATGGTTTATGTGACTCATTTAATGTTTTTCTTACCAACAGAATGGCTCATCAAACATTAACACCAAAGTTCGTAGGTTTCAGTGGCAAAGAAAATGTTGCCTGGGACAAGAGTTATCGGTGATGTTTACTTATAATAAATAAAAAGAAAATTTTTTATAACAATTCTTGGTTTCAGGAAGATGACCATGTCAATAAATTCCGGGCATTTTAAACAGTACTAGACAACTTTCCGGCTCGACACAGAGTTCCATCGTCAGGGTGACAGACTGTAATTAACTGCTTACAGTTAGATACTCTAAAACTTAATTAAAGTCTGTCAACCTGATGATGGAGTTCTGTTTCGAAGCCGAAACGTTGGCTGATCCTGTATATAATTCACGGGTTTGATTAACATGGTCATTTCCCGAAGACTAAGAATTTATACAAAATAATGTTGGCCGTGCAAGTTTATCCATAAATGGCTGTGAAAATATGAATAGTATAATTCGTAATAAGATGTGATCGAAAAGAGCTGTATTACATTTTCAGGATTTAAACAAAGAATCATTAATAAAAAGACATGACCTTAAATGGCTAGTCTGATATGATAAGTTACTTTAAAAAGCTATGATTATTAAAAAGTTCAGTAAGACAAACACGTAGAAATAATATAATTTTTAATCACTATTTCCTCTTCTATTTAATAATATTTTGTGAAAATTATATGTGTTTTCTTTATATAAATGTTTGTTTATACAAATAGATATTGTTTTATACAAATATAAATGTTTATAAATGAATTACAGAAGTAAAAATGGAAATGAAGTACTAAATTTAAATATAACTCGGAAGAAAGTGGGTAAATAAGAACATATTACCATAGATAGTACTGGACACATTGTAAAACGGCAGAGAAGGCGCCAGCAGTATCTTCCAGACTTTCCGCGTGAGACCTACATTCATTTATAGTCACACTTAGCTAACACCAAACCGTACGTGGCAGCGTTGAAGTTTCCTCAATATTATCAACTCTCACGAGAAAATACAAACATAGTTTCACATGAGCATGTTAGAGAAAAAATCTTAAGAATTAATATAATAATTCCGTGTCTAATAGTATTCTTCTGCACAAATAAATAACGAATGAAGAGTAATATGTTTTGTGACATCCAAGAAAATATATAAATGTATTATTTTAGTCAAACTTAACATTTATGCAAGTTCAATGGATTATTTATTTTACTTCATGTTTAAGTTTCGTAATGTTGAGTGGCAATGTTGCGTTAAAAGATTGTATTTGCATATAGATTATCCAGAATATAATTCTTAAAAAGAATAAAATAGGTAAAATAAACAGGTAATATTTTAAAACATTAAATATTACCAGAATTATTACTGTCAGACAAATCTAACATTTTAAGAAATCAAACATTGGAACATGTATGCAATACAGTAATCTTTTAAAACTTATTGAATAACTTATCAAACTCAAGCTCAGATTTCTACAAGCACACAATCACGTACACTCATCATGCATAAAAACAAAATATCTCCTATTAATGCATAAACTCAGCTACATATAACACTCTTAAGTTAATCCATCCTTATTTATTATTACATGTAAACGGGATTTTTAACCACAGTTTTTTTGTGGCAGTTAACACTTTTAGGAGGTAATGTGACATCCAAGACAAGGTAGCCATCTTAAAATTCTTAGAAGCAGTAATGTGACATATAATTCAATATTATCTTTTTTTTTCTTGATTGAAACAAAGTTGCACTGTGTACAAGAAACTCGCAGGTTTAAGATGTAAGAGGTAGGTTGAAAGTTGCAAAACTCGCAGGTTTAAAATGCAAGAGGCAGATTGAAAGTTGCAAAACTCGCAGGTTTAAGATGTAAGAGGCAGGTTGAAAGTTGCAAAACTCGCAGGTTTAAGATGCAAGAGACAGATTGAAAGTTGCAAAACTCGCAGGTTTAAGATGTAAGAGGCAGGTTGAAAGTTGCAAAACTATGCTTGTCATATGACATACTATTTAGTATTGTATTTTTCCCTAAAAGAAGTGAAATAATAAATAAAAATGGATGAACTAGTTATTTTTATTCCTAATTACAAACAGTTTGTATGAGTATCAAAAAAAAAAAGATAAAAGTTTTTTAAATAAAAGCTTTTTAAGATAAAAGCAGTAGATAAAAGTTTGTGATTCTCCTTTGCCTGCTGTATGAAACGAAAGCTCTAAATTTGAATTAAAAATGCTAGAATGCCTGCGTCAACATAACTGGTTACTGATAATAAGGTTTAACCTTTAATAAGAAAAAGGCATGCATAAAAATCAAAACCATATTTATAAGCTCAAAAATATTAATTACCTGTTTTAAAACTATGGTATTAATGAATAGTAGCTTATTAAGCAAGAAAAATGTACCATAATATTATTTCGAGCAGCTGCAACTCTTAATACATTCTAAAAACATAAAAAGCTGTTACATAATTAAAAAAATTTTTAGTTTTGATTGGATCTTTGTTTTAAGTATTATATGATTGTTTTACAACTTTCAAGCCGCTCTTCATCTTAGCCGTGTAATTAACTAAGAAATTGTAAAATTCTTCGAAGTTTTGATTGCACAATTATTTTTAGGACAACCTGTACAATATTCAATTATGAATCACATGACCAGGTTCTCATTTATAATTTGATGTTGACGTCCTTATCTTGGACGTCAAATGCCTCCCCAAAACTTTTTACTCACCAAGTATGTTTGTACATGCATAAAGATTTGTATAGTTAAAATTTCCTTTTAATTTATAACAAAGAAAATATATGGAGGGGCACACAATTAAAACTACTATTTACATTAATGATGAAATAAAATGTAACATAAACAATACAGAATGATTACCAGCCGCTCCCAAATCCTCAATAAGACTTGATTCATAATACTTCTTACTTGCCCTTCTTTGTGAAGAACGTTAATTTATTATACTTCTAATTAAGGATACATGTATGTTTATAACAATGCATTCTCACTTACCTTTACGTTTATGTATTGAACGTTTTCTTTTATTAAAATACATGTCATAGAGTAATAATCTAGTAAAAATGAAAGGTCTAAATGATTGCCTTATTAAAATTTCTGTTTTGATTTGAAAAGATTAAAGTTAGAGTATTAAAAAAATATTTTTTACATTACCTCGCATGGGTTGAAATTTAAAGGGTTATAACATATTATTCTTAACAAATATATACAAATTTGTTATTTTTGTTGTGTTTTCAAGTAAAAAATTAATATGGTCGCTATTTTGAATCGGGATACAGTAACAGGCTGAATATTGTTGGTGCCATTGATCTTTATATGAATTAGTAATACACACAATTTAAACTGAACTCCTGTAAAACAGTTGTATAACTGTATTCCCACAGTATGATGTACTTTTGTTTTCATCAACTTCAATTAAATGAGCAATTATTTGTGTTTGCTTTTTCAGAACTTAAAAAAAATCAAACAGCTGAATTGTCTTTACAACAGTTAGTGCTAATATAAAAGTGCTCTGTAGCGAATAGTAATTCGTCAATAGTAAAATAGTACTGCTATCCTATAATTCAAAACCATTTGCAAGTGTAACAAAAACATCAAAATTATACATTTATAGTATGTTACAAACAAATGTACGTAAAATCATAGCAATTCTCTACGAATAGTGATAAAACTGCACAATATGACATCGAGAATCATAAATAAAAATGGAGTAATAGGTTTTAGTAATATGAGAGTAGTACGAAAAATGTCAATAGTCATATAAATATAAAAAAATATCAAAAAGTGTGAAAAATGTAAAACAACTCGAAATTCATGGTGAATTGTAATATATGCAGTAATACAAGTGTTTAGTACTTTTTGTTACTGAATAGAAACAAAAAGCTAATGTAGTTTTTCAATGAACCAAACATAGCCCTATTTGATGAAGAAGAATGATTTAAAAGACAAATTTGTATTCATCTGGTGAAAATGTCTTCTTTAAGATAATTAATGGAAATTCCATTTTAGCGGACTCCTTGTTAGTTCGTGTAATTTAATCAACGGACAGACTTAAGAACTTGAGTGGGAAGACATTTTTAAATGGTTCATGAGCTCAACAAAAGGGTTTGTTAAGAAACACAATTAAGAAAGGTACATTATTAAGTTGAACTGTAACTAACCATTAGAAGACGAGTAAATTTTATTTTTCAAGCGTGTTAACTAACATTAATAAATGTCCAAGCCAATAGGAACATTAAATGATGAAGAAGAAGCTATTTTAGCATATATATAAAAATTTATAGCTCTAAAAAACAAATATCAGACGTCCAGCATTTAAACATTTTAAACGAAGACCCAACAACAATAATTGACGTAAATTGGTACAATACTTATACAACAGATCCAATGTTGATTATTTTTAGCTACATGCTTTGAAGTTAGTACTCAGTATTGAGGGTTTAGAAAATAAAATATACAATGTTGTTCATTGGAAGAGAATATTGGTTGGGAAGTAAAATAAATTAAATAATGTACACATATAAGGAATAAAAAAAGTACTTTGATGGGTTAGTTTTTACAATATTATTTGAGTAAATATGACACTGGAAGCTAAGTTATACTATTATTACAATTATATTAGTATTATTAATTGTTTTATTAGTTGTTATTGGCTGTTTCTCACGGCCACATATAGCCCTAAAGTTAGATTTTGAATGTGAACAAAAGTGAAGGGTTTTGTTTTAAATATTAATATTGGAAGTTTCTCGGATATATTTATAAATCTTTTATTTCTCTAGGATGTCCATTTTATACTTTTATATAACATACAATATCTGGTTTTAGTATCACTCATAGTGAGAATTTCGCCAATGAGGTATTGGGCAAACGATATGTTTTTGTTTTTGTGTTCTGGGATCAGCCCGATGTTCTTTGTATCTCGTTTTAAATCTGTCAAATGTATCAACTATAAGTCATTGCAGTTTATTGTCATACCCCATTACTTCAGTTTTTTAATATTATGATGTAGTAATTTTAAAATATTACTTTTTAGAACATCTAACAGTGTGTAGAACATGTTAAGCTCCACTAATATTTAAATACTGTTTCTAATAAAATAAAGTTTACTCTACAGCTACAAAACTGCACAAAGTTAATTTCTTTCATATGACACTGAAGAAAAATAATAACACCTTTGAGCATAACATATACAGGAAACCCACTGTTTTGAACCAAACTATACATTATTTTACCCATCCAGCTACAACATTCCTACTTATAACTCCATTATTTGTAACACTAACCATGCTATTTAATCTTACCGTTAAATACCACAAACTATGAGACTGAAGTAAATACCAAACACATTATTACTACTGATAATGACCTTACAAGTACCATGATAGATAATTTAATCGTGATGAAAATGAATAGAAAAAGAAGCTGGATATGTAAACATTACCGATAACTCAACATTTATTTGTGTTAAATTAAGTAAAAGAATCCTAATTTGACAGTATAGTTCTCTGTAATCTAAATATCTCACTATATTTGACAGTATAGTTCTCTGTAATCTAAATATCTCACTATATTTGACAGTATAGTTCTCTGTTCTCTAAATATCTCACTTTATTTGACAGTATAGTTCTCTGTAATCTAAATATCTCACTTTATTTGACAGTATAGTTCTCTGTAATCTAAATATCTCACTTTATTTGACAGTATAGTTCTCTGTAATCTAAATATCTCACTTTATTTGACAGTATAGTTCTCTGTAATCTAAATATCTCACTTTATTTGACAGTATAGTTCTCTGTAATCTAAATATCTCACTATATTTGACAGTATAGTTCTCTGTAATCTAAATATCTCACTTTATTTGACAGTATAGTTCTCTGTAATCTAAATATCTCACTTTATTTGACAGTATAGTTCTCTGTAATCTAAATATTTAACTTTATTTTGGAGAATCTAACAGAATACTTAATATGCTTAAATTACGAAACTATAATATTACAAAAATACAATTTGAACTATTGCAGTATCTGTAATAGTACATACATTGGACAGAAAGGCCGAACATATAAAACAAGGTACAAAGAACATCACCCTGATCCATAAGAGAGAATACAAAATTATTCTCCAACCAACACCTCATTAACGTAATTCTCATTTTGGGTGAATCGTTTGGAAATATTGCATTTTACATAAAAAAAAAAAAAAAAACACACAATAGGATACTTGACATTCTAGATGAGTTAAATATTGTATAAGCATTTTTTTTACTTTTTACAAGAACGTTTTAAAATGTTTTTAAATCATAACTATTATTTTGAATGAAATTGAATTTGGGTATCCTACCTGTATTTACCAAACGTAATCGGTTTTAATGCTTTAAGTCATGATGGAACTCTACACATGTTCCACTTCACTATTACCAAATCTATCGTAATGCTATAAATATCAATTAAATAATTTTCATACAACATTTAAAGCTCTTGAAGAACCTAAGCTTATAATCCCTCACATACCTACAGAAAACATGTTTTCTTACGTCATATCTACTCAACTTAATACTCATACAAGCTAAAATTAGAACGCTTTGAGCTTAAACAAATTTAGGACAAATTAGTAACAAACACATTCTACAGAGTATCTAATTACTTACCGGCTTGTGTTAAAAATAAACTATAATCATTTAAAAGTATTCAAGAACGGTTGAGAAAATATAACAGTTTATTTTCTAAACTGAATGACGTAGATTTAATTATAAAAAAAAAAAAACTGTAGGAAAACCTTAAGTTGATATCTGAACTCGGCGAAAAACAGGAACTATACTATATATTAGGTTTATACCACGAATATGATGAGAAATTGGAAAGAAAATCGACCATCTGATATGACTTTGTGTAGTAAAATATCCATACAAAAGAGGAAAACAATAATTACCTTGTTTTGAATACATTGGGTTTTATTAGAGTTTAAATTGTAATGTATGGTATAAATATATTTACAGAAAAGCATTATCTATACAACTATCAAAAACTTAAATTCGTTAATGAAATAAAACTTTAATGATGAATAGTTAATTTAATAATAATGATTAAAGTACCATGGCAAAAATAAATTCATAATATACTTGAAGAGCATAAACAAAATATCTTGAAGCTATAAACACCAGGCAAAATTAGATTTTTTTAAATATTCAATTTAAATGCTATTAGGCTGTTTGCACATTTACCGCTGCCTCGAACATAGGCTCTCTTTCCTCTATATTGGTTTTCGTTTGTGTGTCGCTGTCTTGTTTCTTTCCGCCTTTCCGTGTCGTCTTTCCTGTATTCACTTTTTTTCGGCCGTTACTCTACTGTTTGCTGGCTAAGTAATTCTGGTCTTCGGCTCCAGGGTCCGGGAGGGAAGCGGATTGTTTCCTGCATTGCCCTCCACCATGATGTTGACTGGGGACGTTTTTTAGTTCCCGAGGCCCCACAGTGTAAGTTGCCTAAATTATAAGTTGTAGTTTTATTAAGTTGTGGTTATGTATTTATTTATTTTTTCAGTGCTATAAAATAACCGAAAAACTATTTTCAATTACCTTATAGAGTACTAATCTAATAAATTAATTACTTCATTACCGTTTTTTAGCTAATTGGTTTAGTTCATGACTTATAGTTTAAAAAAAGTTGTTAAGTTATAATAATGAATTATTGGAGATCCATGAAATGTTTTGTAAAAGCTTAAAAATCATTCTTTTGAATTTGAAATTTGACTACTACAGCCAATTAAATGGTTCAATAAGGATAACAATTAAAAATCAATGTATTGCAATTTAAATTATAGGTTAAACAGTTAAACTATATTAAATAATAATTTATGTTTGTATATATTGAGAGAGAGAGAGAGAGAGAGAGAGAGAGAGAGAGAGAGAGAGAGAGAGAGAGAGAGAGAGAGAGAGAGAGAGAGAGAGAGAGAGAGAGACAGAGACAGAGAGAGAGAGAGAGAGAGAGAGAGAGAGAGAGAGAGAGAGAGAGAGAGAGAGAGAGAGAGAGAGAGAGAGAGAGAGAGAGAGAGAGAGAGAGAGAGAGAGAGAGAGAGAGAGAGAGAGAGAGAGAGAGAGAGAGAGAGAGAGAGAGAGAGAGAGAGAGAGAGAGAGAGAGAGAGAGAGAGAGAGAGAGAGAGAGAGAGAGAGAGAGAGAGAGAGAGAGAGAGAGAGAGAGAGAGAGAGAGAGAGAGAGAGAGAGAGAGAGAGAGAGAGAGAGAGAGAGAGAGAGAGAGAGAGAGAGAGAGAGAGAGAGAGAGAGAGAGAGAGAGAGAGAGAGAGAGAGAGAGAGAGAGAGAGAGAGAGAGAGAGAGAGAGAGAGAGAGAGAGAGAGAGAGAGAGAGAGAGAGAGAGAGAGAGAGAGAGAGAGAGAGAGAGAGAGAGAGAGAGAGAGAGAGAGAGAGAGAGAGAGAGAGAGAGAGAGAGAGAGAGAGAGAGAGAGAGAGAGAGAGAGAGAGAGAGAGAGAGAGAGAGAGAGAGAGAGAGAGAGAGAGAGAGAGAGAGAGAGAGAAGAGAGAGAGAGAGAGAGAGAGAGAGAGAGAGAGAGAGTTCTAGCTTCTCAGAGAGAGTTAATGGAGTCTTCCATAATGTATTTGTAATGACAAACTGATACAGAAGATGCAAATGGAAATTGACATTCTCACCCCCGGCGTTGTCTGATTGAAGACTGGGGTGACAAGGGTCAAACGTTCTTCACTTAATTAAACCAGTGAATAATGAACTATATTAATTGCTGTCATAAAAATTTAATTTATTAATTAATACAAAATATTATAAGATGATGGATATTATTTAGATTAATTCAATCTATACGTTTTATCATTATAAGTTATATATAGGATATAGCAATATGAGCTACTGTCGTGGAACAGAACAAAATGTAATTATCAAATTGTATTATCTAATAATTCAAAGACAATACATATTGAGATATTGTAAACTTAGTTTAGTTAGTAATAACGCATTATGTAACAAAAGTTATTATGCATTCTTTTGTTACAATGAATTCAGGAGATAATGTTTAAATATTAGTTGTCTATTTCTAGTTTTATTTAAGTTGTAAGTTATAAGGTAACCCTGTTTTGCTTTAATATGTTACCATCCTAATATAGTTCACTAGCTGTAAGCCTAACAAACTACTACTCTCCCAATTTGGCTAGCAAGCAACATGGTTGGAATGATATAGTGTTATACTACCTTGCCTATAGCTTTGGCAATCATATATATTATTGTAATATATGACTACCCTTCCAATATGGTTGGCAAACTGAAAGAATTTGCTACCCTCCTAATATGGTAGGCAACTTGTAATAATTTACTACCCTCCCAATATGGTAGGCAAGTTGTAATAATTTACCTACCCTCCCAATATAGTTGACAAGTTGTAATAATTTACTACCCTCACAATATGGTAGGCAAGTTTTAATAATTTAGTACCCCCCCCCCCCAATATAGTTGGCAAGTTGTAATAATTTACCTACCCTCCCAATATAGTTGACGAGTTGTAATAATTTACTAATCTCACAATACAGTACGGTAGGGAAGTTATAATAATTTACTATCCTCCTAATATGGCTTGCAAGATGTAATAGTTTATCACCAAAAAATGCATTCAGTCCACGTGGTATAATCAATGATGGATCTGATCTGTAACGCGAAAAGTTTTCATAGACTCAAAACTACTTTTAAATATACGTAAACTAAAACACACTTTCCATTTGTGTTTAATGAAACTCATTCAACGAATACTGTTATTTAACTCGTTTATTCCTAACATGGTTACAACTAGATTGTAAAAGTATATAACTTGTATGTTTTTCACCATATTAAAAACCAAATAACTGATTTCTTTTAACTGTAATTATTTAATTCATAATTATATTTCAATTGGATTTAAATGAGCTATTTCTTGTTATATAAGAAATATAAAGTAGGATTGAATAGAAGAAAGGACTTAATCATCCTAACTTCATCTCTGATGAAAACGATTTTCATTTCATTTTATTTCAATTACTAAAAACACATTTTCTTGAAGGTCATATACGTTTGCATATTAATGGATTAACGAAACATATTATTTAATAAACGATTGGTATCTAATTTTTTACAGGTAAGAAACTTCATTCGTTACTTATTAGGATACCAAAACTAGTTTTTGTTTTAAGTAAACGCAATTTGACCCTAATACAACATAAACCAATAATGTCTATATTACTACATTTATACCAACAATTTTATCTAATTAGATGCATTTTGACTAGGTTATTTCCTTTTACAAATACAATAATTTATTTTAACTGTTTACATATCTCTTCTATATTGCAACAAATGAGAGAGAATACACTGATAATAACTCATAAAGTTTGTAATATTAATTTAATTAAAATAGTTAATTGTAAAACATAACTTTTTAAATTTTACAGTTGAATTTAAAAGATTAAGACCGCAGAATGATCATTTGATACCAGTCTTGCAATTAATATAAATAAGAAGAAAATATCAGAAAATAATTAATTAGATTGAATTTCAACACTAGTACTTCTCTACTCCTTCTGACGTCTTACCTAACACACTTACCTGTTATTAGCAGAAATATTTACTCATCACATTTAAATTGATGGGAAAAACTGCACACTAACTAGACTAGATTTTATTTTATAATCTTGTAAATAGTGTTAGGTATATTTGGATTTGGAGAAACCATTTAATACCCGCTTTATACTCGATACTTTTCAGAACGTTTTTGTCTCAATTCGTAGGTTAAGTGGCCGGAGTCATTACTAATAGCTAAAGTTTCCGGTAATGACCATGCCAAATTGTTATCAACAATATTTACATCACCAAACATTTCGCCCATGCTGTGATGTGGCATTCTCAGTGGTATCTCTGAGACTGAAGTGGCAATACACTCGGTTATCGAGCCAAGACTTGTCATACCAGTTCTATAGGGTAGGGAAAACACCACCAACGTGGCCCACCCTGAACTAACATAGTGACACCCCACAATCAAGTGATTATCGGTGTCCATCTTGTTTTAATCTGTATAATATTTCTTACTAAGTTTTATGAGTGCTTAAGCTGTAATTTTTATTAAAATTGTTATAATTCTTGAATATTTATATTGCTTCTCGTTCAATTCAGAGGTAGTAATACGAGGTATTAGCCTGAGCCGTGATTTTATTGATTAAAATCCCATGTTTCATATTTGTGCAACGTTCTAAAACCACCGATTTCTCGGTATCTTTATTTCTTGGATGCCTAATATGTTATTTGAGTCTCGTGGAAATAACACGACCTTTTAGTTTCTCCTATGTTTGTAGATCGACCAACATGGGATTTCGTACACATCAGGTACACACCAGGTGCTGACAGGTGCACATCAGGAAATTTTGTTCTTAACTGGTGGCAATAAATAGAATCATTAGGTTTATGGCAGGGTCTGTAAATTGTATTTTATTTATCTTGTTCAGTATGCGCCCAATATTCTACTTTAATTTATGGTTGATTGGTAATTTTTTATGCCTATCTTCCGTTAGTACCTATTTTAAAATTTGTGGCCTTCGTTTTTTCTGTATGTTTTTTAAAGGCATTCCAAGTTTCAGACAGTTGGTACTCGTTATGACTTCTACTAGCGTACTCTTAATATGATTTCTCTCTCCAACTTTCTGGTTCTGATATGTTGTTATCACTGTTTATCAATGTGCTCAGACATATTTAATTTATATATCTACTTATTTATAACTCTCATGAGCTGGGTGACGATAATTAACTATCTGTTGGTATCAACAATGGGATATTTGTCTATTTTCTCTCTGTCTAGTCAACACATCATGAAAAGGCATATTTCTGAAACTCTCAATCCTCATATTTAATTAAATATTAGAATGTATAGAGTTAACATGTTGAAGAAACTTATCCAGATTTTCTCTTTAAAGAGGCTGCTCTCCCCAATATCATCAACATGCTGGAACCATACTTTAGGTTTCCAACTAGTGGTTTGCAGTGTGTTTCTTAAAAAATCCATATGCAAATTAGCTGCTACCGATGATAATGGATATACCATGGATATCCTACTTAGTTTTGTTCATAGGAGTTCCACCAAAATAAAAAATGTGTGGAATGCGGAAGATGATGTTGTTGGTTTCAGGTATCGGCATCTTGGTAAATAGAGACTCAACATAAAAAATATCAGTTCCTTGTAGCTATAGGATCTTTATAAGGCTGATAAAATGCTCGAAATCATTGACAAAGGACTCAATATTTTCCACACATTCACCCAACTGTTTCGATAAAACATTTGCCAAGTTATAGACCGGTGACCTAATAGAGCTGACTGTAGGCCTCTTAGGTATATTCTGTTTTGTAACTTACGGACATTTTTTACGTTGTTTTCAAGTAAATTATTGGATTTGTTCAACCTAGATACCGCTAAAGCAATTATGTTTTTTTGGATTCCTCAGTGATTTATAGTAACCATTTTAAATAATTTCTTTAATCTTGTTCTTGCATTTATCAGTGGTCATAACAACAGTTATCTGCTTAGTATTAACTTTATCCGCTGGTAGTACAATCTTTGTTGTAACTTCTTTCTAACGTTTTAATGCAACTTTCTCCCCTCGAGTCAGTAGGCAAGCTTTTCACAGAACTTGAGGGACGTCCTACTGTAAGTCTGCTGTGTATATCTTCAGCTTCCTGTAAGGGAATATATTTTGAATATCTAATATTTGAGCCATCACGGGTCTTTTGAAATTATTATAAGCAATATTCGTGTGCTGTTAGCAAAGCTATAATGTTCAAAGTTTACTATCTCACAACTTTACAAAGTAATAAATGTTTATTGCCATAGTAACTTTGCACAATCTTTAAAACAGTCCAGGTTTTAGTCTATGGAGGTAGAATTGTGTGTCATGAATAATTAAACAGCCTACAATCCCCGTAATGGCTTACTGAATGTCTTTTGAGAAAATTTCTTTCTAATTCTTTACCTACTGCCTGATATATATTTCAGTTGTTAAACGTATAAAAATATCACAGATTGTATATTTATGATGAGGGATTAAGTGATTTAAAAGTGATTTACGTAATTGATTCCAACTTTTATGTTGAATAAACAAATCGTTTACTAGTGAGCAGAATACTGTTAAGTAAGTATTATTTAATTTATATATCTACTTATTTATAAATTTTGAACAATATTTTAAAATAATTTTAGAACTGAAATATTGTAAGACCTTACACGAATAAATGTTAGCAAAATATAATCATTTATGAGATAGAAGATAGTTTGTATAAAAATCGTCAATATTATATTTATAAACTAATAGTAAGCGTACAATTAGTTAGTAATCAAATGTTAATCTTCTAATTTAGTGAGGTATTTAAACTATTGTATTTATGAAATAATTATGTATTTGTGTTTTCATAAAAGACGTGTGTTAAATTTGGAAAAAATACCCGATTACATTATGTATTCAAAACATACAAACGAAAATGTAATGTAACATACAAAGAACGACGTTTTATTCTGTTCTGTTAATTGAGCTCATCTACACTGCATTATTTTGTAAATACTCATAGCGGGTAACAAGAATATTAGAAAAATAAAATCCTGTCTTTATTTTCCATTTTATAGTATTTTTAACAGTATATTTAAATATTTCTTTAAAAAATGTTGATAAACAGTTTTAAAAGGAAACCTATAAAGTGATGCGTGCTTTCCTGGAGATTAAACATATTTATGGTACTTTGGTAAACAATGTATGGTAAGGGAGATATTTAAATTTCAAGTATATATAACTAAACAATTTTATTGTTTTTTTTTTTATTTAACAATAAATATATTCTTTCATATTTTTTGTGTATACTGTACTCTATATATAAATATTTAAAACATGTTTGTTCGAATATGTAAACGCTCTTTTTGATTTAGTGGATATTGTCATGTATAGGATAAAATACTTAAGATCTATCTACAAAAGTAACAATATTTGCTAAAAGTAGGTTTAACGAAAAAATAATGTTTTATATAATTTGTTTCAGTGTTATGGTCTTCTCTTATAGATTACAAATTAATGTAACATTCATTTTCATTAATAATGCAGCCAGGAAACGTGACTTCCCGTTGATTTGTATCCTCTTAACTAGTATTAATAATGAAACGTAAATTAAACCATCTGTTACTGAAGTATTCAGTTCTAAGTTCGCAAGGAGGCGATGACGTATTACACAGTTGCATACGGTGACATTATTTATAGTTTTAATTGTGCTACAAATTATGTTCTTCACTTGTAATATTACATATAGTAACAAATATTTAAATATTAATCAAATTTTTTTTTGAATTAATCTTTTATTTAATCCATCAACCATTAGTTGATTAACGTATTTATCTATCTACCAAGACTTCAAAATGCATATTTAATTGGTTATTGTGATTACATTTAATTAACTACAACTTTTTTATTTGTTGTACTCGTATCAAAGAACTAATATCGTTATACAATGAGATTAGGTATTATTTGTTGTTTGAAAGTTATTAGTTGACATTGAATTGCTCAAGATTGGTAGAAAATTATTTAAGATATCCAATGCTTCAAGTCATTTAATGTTTGACAAGTATAACAACTCCTTTCGTCTTTAGGACTATTCTACATCTACAACTATTTTTTCTCGTGTTTATTCTTTGACCCATAATAATTAAAACCGTTATAAACTACATACTTATAGACTTCGGTAGACTGTTTAGAAAGTCACGTGATCTTAAAAATTATCACACATAACACAATTGTAACAAAATATAATATACAAAATGAAATAGAACAGAAATATAGAATAGAAAAATCGATGCCTGTGGTAGTGTTATCACCCTTAAAAGAAATGTCTCCTTCGACCAGGCCATTATTTACAAAAATGCCAGTCAGACCTAAAAAGGTTAAGCGAGGACGTCCAATGAGCTTGACAAGTACTCGACAGGAACAGTTTACAGATGAAAAAAAATAACAAAAAACGATACAGTAAAAATAAACCTCAGATAAATAGAGGTGCTGTAAGACGTTACACTGACCAGCATCCCGAGATCAACCGAGAAGCTGTCCGACGTTACACCGAGCAGAATCCTGTATAAAAAAACAATTAAATACATTTTGTATACAATGTATAGAAACCAGAATTTTTAAAATAAATATTTGTCCTGTTAAATAAATAACATTTTAACGGAAAATATTATCAGCAGTGATCTTTTTATATTCAACGAATTGGCCTGAATCCCAAGGGGGTTTGGGGGTGAAGCCTCCAACGAGCAAAGCGTGTCCAAGCTAATATTCCCGGAACTAGGCTAATACATGCTCCCTCCAAGCGGATCTAGGGGCACTGGCATTTCAGATTTATTGGGTGAGGTGTAGGTGTGGGGTAAGTCTTGTTGTATTTAATTTTTTATTATCGTTGAAATATGACTTTAATAGATATAACAAAAATGGTCTTACCTCTATGATACTCTGGCTAATTGGATCATGATTCAATTTAATTAAAGCCCCTTTTATAGCCTTTCTTTTACAGTAGTGTGGCTCATGGTGTAGTATTTTTGCCTCATTCTATAAAAACCTTTTAATTTTCAGTTGTGATGTTTATAGTACCTCGTACACGACAGTAAATTACATTGGCCAATACATCCAAAGTATGTTTGTGTGCTGTGTCGTAAATAGCCCCTCCAGAAGTATGTGAAGGCAGGGCCTGCAGAAAAAATTAAACGAGAGCTTGTCAGTCCGCCATTCTCAAAAACAAACATATTCACGAATGTAGCTACTATTAAACTATTTTTAACTTCTCATATATATATATATATATATATATATATACATATATATCTTCTCATTTTAATGAAAAAAACCTCCTTGCGTAACGTCGAAAAGGCACAGTCTAGGGAGGTCTTTGTCGAATGAAACAAGTTTCTCATCTCTGATCGCACAGTTTGTACGGGGAATGATCCTTCCCTGCAATGAATTGGCTGAAATTAATATTTTATCAATGAATGTTGCATCATGTACAATAGTTCATTGAAATTTGAACAGGGATTGATAAAAAGATTTGTTATTTGCCTGTGGGAATGATATAAGTTCACATATTGTTAGATTACTCTCTTTGGTCAATATCAGAGGGATTTACAGAGGTAGTGGGCTGTTCAGGATTAGGTGGGTGCGTTGTATTAAAGGTATATGATGAAAGATCACTTCTATATTCCAAAAGTACCATTTAACACTTAAATAATGTAGATGGTAACAGTCATAATTACATCTCTTCCTATATTTAATATTTATTAATTGCCACTGTGTAGTTTCATAAGGGTATATAAGTATTAACTATGGAATCATTGATTTTTATATTCTTAGTTTATTGAAATTTTATGAACCTACTCAGTAATATAAAGAATTTTTTTCAAAAAGCATTTTAATAAGCAAGAGTAGAGTTTTTAGTAGAAACAAGTTTAGCAGATACCCTTTTTATGGTCTGCACAAAAATGAATTTCACACTAATAATAATAATAATTATTATTATTTTATTGCAAACAAACATTTAAAATAAATGTATCACAATCGTCAGGTGGTAAATAAATATATAAATATAGACAAATAAAACATATAGACAAATAAAACATTCATTTACATCAAGGTCGCAATCAAACATACAAAGATATTTCATACATTCTTAGTCTAATGGTGATTAGTCACTCAGATACAGTCCACAATCTCAGTTTTGAACTTTACTACAATTAATTTTTAATTTGCCCAGCGGCCAGTCATAAACTCATCAACTGAATAAAATGATTTTGACAACAAAAATCGTTTCAAACGAGTTTTAAATATATTCGGAGAGTTAATATTTTTAATGCTTTCGGGAAGCTTGTTAATTAGCCCAACGCCAAACACCTGGGGTAGATGATTGGTTACTGTTAGTCTGTAATGTTGGATTCTAAAGTTGTACCTGCCTCTCGTCTCATACTGGTGAACGCCTCTTCCCTGAGTTAGATCTACACCCGATCTACAGTGCAGAACTACATCAAGTACGTAGAGGCTGGGCAGGGTCAACAAACCAAGCTCCCCGAAAGTTGCTCTACACGACTCTCTGTAACCTAGTTTGCCAATAATGCGGACTGCTTTTTTTTGGAATTTAAATACTCTCTCAAATCTTTGTTTAGAGCAGCCCCCCCAAAGTCGTATACCATACGCAAGATGCGGATATACTAATCCAAAATAGGCCATTTTCATAACCTCTTTATTGCAAAATTGTCCTAATTTCCGCAAAGCAAAGATACCTGAGGTGACTTTTGCACAAATACTGTCTATGTGGTTATTCCAAGTCAGACCACGATCTAGGTACATTCCAAGGAATTTTGAGGACTCAGTTTCTTCAAGGAAAACACCATCTATTGAAACTGCTGGTAGTACAGCAGTATCTTGATGTCTCAAATTGAAATTAATTATATTTGTTTTTGATTGGTTTGTTGCCAAATTTAATTCTTCAAAATACTGAATACAAGAATTTAATTCAGTGGAAGATAAGACTTCCAGTTCATTTATGGTACTTCTTTTAAAACAGAGAGTCGTGTCATCAGCGTATTGAATAAGGTGGCCGTTCTGTACTTCTGAGTTGAGTCCATTTACATAGATTAAGAAAAGTAACGGCCCAAGAATTGGACACCTTGAATAACGGCTACTTTCGTTGAAAGAGCATTCGCTACCTCCACACGTTGTTCCCTATCCTTAAGATATGAAGTAAGCCATTTGTGTGGAAGACCACGAACACCACTAGCCTCTAACCGGTGCAAAAGGGTTCCATGATGCACACAGTCAAAGGCTTTCGAGAGATCAAGAAATATGCTTAGCACATGTTCCCTCCTCTCTAATCCATTGAAAATGCCCTCGATAAGATTCTGCACAGCATCAATTGTAGATTTATTTTTCCTAAAACCGAATTGTTCAGAGCTGAGGATTTGGAATGTCTCAAGATAATTCTCCAATCTATTATAAAATACCCTCTCAAATACTTTATTGAACACTGGGAGGATTGAAATGGGGCGATAATTATTTTTTTGAAATGGATCTTCTTTTTTAAATACAGGAATAACCTTGGCCATTTTTAGACCAGATGGAAAGGTCCCTGATTCAAAAGAGGAGTTGATTAATTTTGTAAGAGGCGTTAAGATGTGAATAAAGCAGCGCTTAAGGAGCCATACAGACATATTATTAATATCACATGATCTTTTTGAATTCAGTCTCTGTATCACACAGGCTACCTCCTCCTCGCAGACCGGAGGTAGGGCCATGGACTGGACCTGTTCTGTAACATGGGAATTATTCATTCGACCTGAATTTGATAAGAATGAGGAGGATATTGTTGAAAAATATAAATTTAACTCGTTGGCAACATGCAATGGATCTTCAACTAGGCAATTGTTGACCTTGAGTTTTATTTTAGATCCTGCATTTAATTTTGTACCCTTAGATGAACTATTACTGATAATTTTCCAGACAGTTTTAGATATATTATCACTTTTACTTAAAGATTTGTTAACGTTATAAGCTTTGGCAGCTCTTATAACTCTTTTGTATGTCTGTCTATATCGCCTATAAAATATTTTAAAATCATTATTTTGAGTTTTAATGTATATTGAGTAATAAAACTTGAGCTTATCTCTGGATTTTAAAATTCCCTTAGTGATCCAGGAGCTTCGACTAGTTTTATGGCTTATTTTAGACTTTTTTAATGGGCAAGCGATGTTTAAATGGTAACTGAAGCAGTTACTGAATTCAATATACATGCTTTCTGTATTATTTTTGTTGTTATTTAGGAAAGTCCAGGTTTCGTCTTTGAGTAACCTATTTAGAAGGTTGATGTTTTGAGGATGAAGATTTCTGATGAACTTTCCCGTAGGTTTATCACTAATCGGGTTGCAGCCACGAATCACCGCCTCTAACGCGAAGTGGTCAGAGATAGCCGTGTTTAATACAGAGACCGAAGTGTTATGAATGCTTGTGATAATATTGTCGATGGCTGTACTAGTTAAATTAGTTACTGTAGTTGGTGAGTTTACTGACCAGTTTAGATTAAATTACCTTAAAATATCGCGTAGCAGCTGGGTATGGGGGTTGGTGAAATCTAACACGTTTATGTTAATGTCACCCATCAAAATAAATTTACTTGATCGTGAAAATAACTTAGCAATGAGATGTTCCAACTGTTGAAAAAAAGAATTGTAACAGCCCCTTGGCGATCTATACAATCCCACTACCGTTACTTTTCCGACATGACTTAGAAATACATTAACCGCTGTTGCCTCAAAATCTAATTCTAGTCTGTCATACACTTTAAAAGTATCAAAATTTAGAAAATGTTTCACAAAGATAGTTACACCACCCCCTTTGAATTGCTCACGACAGAAATTACTAGCTAATGAATAATTTTTAATTTTGAAAAAGTCGATTTTTTCGGGCCTAAATCCATGTTCCGTGACAACTAAGACGTCAGGGTTAAGTTCATCACATAACAGTGATATCTCATCCATTTTGTTTGTGGCCATCTGAGCGTTCTGATGGACCAGCTTAAAATTTAATGTAGAATTATTTAATTTCGAGTTTATATTTTTTTAAATGAATTTGGTTTATAAAAGGATTCCGAATCTGTATCCAAGTGACTTCCTAGCTCTTGAGAGGAATATGCTTGCCTAAAAAAACATTATTTTTATGTAGTTCAGGTACAATAGAAGTATGTAAAGCCTCCGAATTTTGGAGATTGTCAGATGTGTTGCTTGTTAAAGCCTCAGCATATGTCACATGTTGGTGATAGGTCGTGGTTGGCAATGGTGGCCGAATGGTCTTAGATGGTCCCCGACTGCGGTGAGGATGCGCTGGCACTATCTTAGTCTTTAGTTTGTCCACAATAAGGCCAGCCAGAAGACGCTTCCCCGTAAGCCTGAGATGTAGCCCATGTGAGGTATAATAGGGTCTAGTGATCCTGCATATATTTAACAACTCGACATTAGTGTGGTGGCTACAAAGTTCATAAATATAATTGTTAACTTGGCTGATGGTGCGATGGATGGAACTACTGGGGTGGAGGTCGTACCTAGGTGTGAGTGGTACGACTAGGACTTTAGTGAATTCTTTGCAAGATTTCAGCAGATTTTCCATGTGTTTGTAAATCACGTAGTCTCTTCTTTTATCCACATCATTAGTTCCCGCCATCAATATTAAGCAGTGATCTCCAGCCGGCGTAGGTAATGGCATCATGTCAAGTAGACCTGCCCCTGGCTTGCAGACTCCGCTTACTACATGACCTATATTTGCCCTGACCTGAATGAGCCCAGCTAGGCCTCGAACGTGGCTATACCCGACAATAGTAACGTTCTTGAATGATATATTATTTGTTTCTGTATTGGGGGTTTTGTTAGTTTTGTTATTGTAATTATAACTGGTGCTGTTAGTGCTTAAATCTGTTTTCAATTTATTTTTTCTTCTATTTCTCTTTCTTCTAACAGTAACAAATTCTTGTCCTTGTTCAGTATCGCCACAGTCCTCTTCTGTCAGCACGTCAACGCTGTTATGTGGCTCAGTTATTAGGCCAGACTCAAGGCTGGAGGATTGCTTTGGACGAGGCGTGGCCATATTTTTTAAGCTGATGATTTCGGCCTCCAGACATCTGATACTTTCAACCATGTTGCGCGCCTCCTCCCTCATTATGACGCATGTTTGGCATGGATGACGGAGAATTGGCTGCAAGTCATCAGTTTCGATCGATTTACTACTTACAGTATGTATCTTGTTTGCAGATCTAGGAATGGGTGACGTCTTGGATTGTGGGGGCACGAAGACATTATCCGTGTACTGTAGGAGGCGCTGGTCGGATTCGATTGAGTGGTCGAGGATGACCTTAAGTTCCACACGCAGCTCAGCTAATTCCTTTTTTAAAACATTGTTCTCTATAAGGAGTTTTCCAGTCTGTGATTGGGGATCTTGCACCTTATAATCGGTATCTGTGGTTGGGCTGGAGATAGGCGTACTCGTGATTATGGAAGCGAGAGGTGGGTCGGACACAGATGATAAAGGGGTAGTGATGAGTGAACCACATTTTTTGGGTGGAGGATTGGGGGTCATGACCCTCATCGTAACCGGATGTTGCCCAGTATGATTCTCATTCGAGGAAAATATAGCAGTTTTCTCTTGGTTTGTTTTGATGCTAGCCTTGCAACTCCTGCCCAGACATCGCCATACAATGTCTCCATCCTTAAGTGGGTAAGATTCCCTATATTTAAAGTTTTTATACTCAATGAAATCTTTGCCATTTTTAGAAGCTTCCAAGACAAAAGACATTGTTTTATTTTTTTAAGATACATTTTTTTTAATGTTTAATTGAAATCTTAATTGAAGTTAAATATATTCCAAGAATAGCAAAAAGTAATGGCACACGTCCGGTATCGATCTGTGAATGTTGGTTTTGAGAAGCGGGAACACTACTGATAACGCTACCAAGCTGATAAGGTAGCAACACACCGCAGTATTACAAGTGGAATACAAATCCCAGTTAGTGACAGCGTGAGTGTGGTTAGACTAGCAGTGAACAGGCAATTTAACCTACAAAACGCAAGTTCAAATGTAATAGTCATGTACTCACTCCCTCGATGCAGAACACATACAACAGTCTCCGGTACCATGCACCATATATAAACAATCATCAAAACATTAAAAACAAAACACCAAATGTCTAATTTATCCATAAACAGCACATTAATACGGGAACGAGCAAACCGTGCAGCGTTGCCGGACGGGCCTCGTTGCCAACCCCCACATGCCAACACTTGTCACAATATCGTTTGATTTCCCTATCCCTTGATATTGGGCATACAGAACATATAGCTTGTTTAAGTCGACTCACCCGCCCACCCTAACACCCATACACATGTGGTTGTACAGACCCACCCACCCACTCATACATATATAGTGTGGAATTGGACAATCGATACACAAATTCCAATGATACGTGGGTTGGAGTTTCCGTTTTAAAACCAAAGCATACTAGTAGATAAAATATGAGAGAGCGACACTCACTTTGCTATTTTCAGGTATCTTCGGCTATCTTCGGCTCCCGGATCCAAGATGACGACCATGTTCGGGTACATTCGGCTCACGTGACCTTAATCGATACTTTGATTGACTTTGATTTGATTTTGATTGATTTTGATGGCGGTGGCAGTAGAGGGGATATGCGGGTTCTACGCCGTCCCATGATGAGTTTTCGTCAAATGATGAGTCGGTGGTGGGGTAAGGTCACGTGACCGGATCCAAGATGGCGGTCCCGGATCCAAGATGGCTCCCCTCATTCCTGCCAACCTGTTGGGAATTTTCCCTCCCAAAAATTCCCAAATTTCCCTCAACTTCCCTTTTTGTACAATAAAATACACTATTAGCCTTGTTATACTATATAAAATGCATTATTTTCTCTTATACTCTATAGCAAATCTATACTCTGATTTGTACATTTTTTTTGTGACGTCATCCAAGATGGCAGCGTCCATGTTAGCCGCCAAATTTTCTAACCTCACTTTCCTAACCTCACATTTCCCTCCAAATTCCCTTGTTATACTATATAAAATACACTCTTAACCTAACATTTACCACGTCATACTATATAAAATACACTCTTAACCCAGCTTTTACCATGTTATACTATATAAAATACACTCTTAGCTTAGCTATACTATATAAAATGAACTTTTTTTTTTTTGTCCAAGACGACGGCCCCGGACCCAAGACGGTGGCGGCCACCTACCGGATCCAAGCGTTATTGATTGTTTCGGAGAGTGGGGAAGCCACCTGCCGGATCCAAGCGTTATTTATTGTTTCGGAGAATACCTTCGGGTACTTCCGGCGACTGTCAGCTACCTTCGTACGCTCTTCACCTGTCGGCTACTGGTCTGGCGCGCACCCAAATGCTACGCTCTGATTGGTTGCCTCCCTCACACGTAATCTTTCTCACTTCTGCTCTTGCGCTCGCGCCGATCAGACGTACCTTCACTTTGCTCCCACTCGATATCAGTAATACTTTAACTCTTTATTATATTTTGGACACCGTTCTCTGTACGGTATTTCGAAAGTGATATACCAAGAGTAAATCCCGTATACAGTATAATTAGTCCCTACGTTTGATTGACTGAAGTTTGAATACCCTTGCTTTTGAGCTTGTAATTCGATTTGAATTACTATTAATATCATTTAATTTTGTTTCAATATTATCAGAGATGGAATCCTACGCCATAAACCGCAATATTGTGTCCATTTCCCGTCGGTTCGACACCACAGGAACTGACCTCCTTACCGTTCTGACCGTACATAAAAATAAAATTATGTCTGAAATAAATAACCACCTAAACAGGCTCGGGGGAGTTAAATGGTACAAAACGGTCCAAATTAAATTTTCCAAAATTGTTAACAACGAAGAAATCACAACAACACCTTTCTTTCACGATAAAACTCGTCATTTGCTACCTTCCGATTCTCTAGATGTACAATACTCTGAAGCTACAGACAAAATTTTAGAAAGCGTGGCTAAGTGGGTAAGTCAAGGTAGTGGGTGGGTAATAGAAAATGTTTTACGACTCGATTTGTTTATTGTTAAATTTCAACCCTTGTACGCCTCTTCTTTCATACCCACCCCGAAAAAAATTTCAAACTCTATGCATGGAATTGTAAATATTAAAAATAACGATAATAAATGTTTCCTCTACTCTGTACTTGCCCAATTGTACCCTGACCGAAATAGACAAGTAAGTTATTATAAATCCTTGGAACATAATATAAACATGTCCGGGATTAGCTATCCTGTCAAAATTACCGATTTAGATAAATTTGAAAAATTGAACCCCGCTTTATCTGTAAATGTATTTGGATTCGAAAAAGACGAAATTTTTCCCCTAAGAATAACAAAAGAAAAATTTAGAGTTCATCACGTTAACTTGTTACTTCTGACTACCGACACGACCACTCACTACTGCTTGATCACTAACTTGTCCCGACTTTTATCCCACTTAACTAAACACAATGGTGTAATGTTCTACTGTGACTACTGTCTACACAGATTTTATACGTACGACGCACTTACTAACCACTTACCTTTGTGCTTACCTCACGGAGCACAAAAAACTAGACTACCGACTGATGACGAAAAATACATGGCCTTTACAAACTATACACTTACTCATAAAGTCTTCTTCACCATTTACTGTGACTTCGAGTTCTTCGTTGTTCCAATCGACACAGCACTGAATGACCCTACTACTTCACATACTACAAACACTACCCATCACGTCCCCTCTGGCTTTTGTTATGTAATCATTGACAGTAATGGCAAACCAATAAAACAACCTAAAGTCTATAGTGGCCCCGATGTTGTTGATACTTTTCTAAAGTCTTTGATTGAGGAGTCTGAGGAACTCTTACCCATTATTAAAAAGAACATTCCGATTAATATGTCTCCATAAGACAAAATTGTTTTCAAAAATGCTACCACCTGCCACCTTTGTAAAAAACCTTTAGACGGTGACAAAGTGGCCAACCATAACCACTTAACGGGCAAGTTCTTGGGACCCGCCCACAATTCTTGCAATCTAAATTATAAAGTTCCCGATCATATCCCAGTCTTTTTCCATAACCTCAGAGGTTATGACTGCCACCACTTGATTCAAGGGTTAGGTAAATTCAAAAAAGAAAAACTGTCATGTATCGCTACTACTAGCGAACGGTACATTTCAGTCACTCTTGAATCTTTACGATTTTTGGACTCACTCCAATTCCTTAACGCCTCTTTGGACACACTCGTGTCCAACTTAGTTTCTGACGGGGCATCAAAATTCCAAATTTTAGGGCAGTGTATGACCAATACTGAACTACTTCTACGCAAAGGTGTCTTTCCCTACTCTTACATGACAGACGAATCTAAATTCAACGATACTGAACTTCCTCCCAAGGAGGCGTTCTACAATAACCTTACACAAACACCAATCATCGATGAAGACTACATACACGCACAAACTGTATGGTCAACCTTTGGTATGACAACCTTGAAAGAGTACCATGACTTATACTTGTTGACCGACGTACTATTACTTGCCGACGTTTTTGAAAATTTTAGAACTACTAGTATGACTTACTACGGTATTGACCCATGTAACGTCTACTTTCCCCCCGGACTGGCATGGGATTCCATGCTAAAAATTACAGAAGTAAAACTCGAACTACTTACAGACATTGACCACCACCTCTTCGTTGAGTCTGGGATCCGGGGCGGTGTCTCCATGATACCCAATCGGCACGCCCAGGCTAACAACCTCTACCTACCCAACTTTGACAAAACAAAACCGACTAATTACTTACTTTACCTAGACTGTAACAACTTGTACGGAACCAGTATGTCTGATAGACTCCCAGAGTCTGACTTTAAATGGATCGACCCACAAGAAATTGACTTTACAAAAGTACCCGACGACTCTGATATAGGTTACATTTTAGAAGTTGACTTACACTACCCAGACCATTTACATGACTTACATTCTGACTTTCCACTGGCCCCCGAACGAAAAGTAGTGACAGATGATATGCTTTCCCCCTACTGTAAGGACCTACTTCATGAACTTGACTACAAACCGCCCAAGACCGAAAAACTACTAACTACTCTATGTGACAAAACAAAATACGTTGTACACTACAGGACTCTAAAACTATACTTACAACTGGGACTTGTACTGACCAAAACCCACAGAGTTCTTAGTTTTAAACAGTCCGCCTGGTTAGCCCCATTTATTAACTTCAATACAGAAAAAAGAAAAGAAGCTAAAAATAATTTTGAAAAAGATTTTTTTAAATTAATGAACAACGCTACGTACAGGAAATCATTGTAAAATGTTAGGTCGCGCATTGATTTTAAACTAGTAAATAACGAAAAACAATTGGTCAAATGGACAGCTAGTCCCAGACTTAAAACATTTTTCGCATACAATAAAGATATCGCAGGATTGGCTTTGAAAAAACAAACGATCTTTTTAAACAGACCCATTTATGTTGGATTTACAGTATTGGAAATTTCAAAATTAATAATGTACAACTTTCACTACAACTGGGCAATTGCAAAGTATGGGAAAAACATAAAACTTTGTATGACTGACACAGACTCACTATTCTACAACATATATACTCCCAACGTTTACGCAGATATGAAAAACGAATTATACCTTTTTGACACGTCCGACTATCCACCTAGCCACCAATGTTATAGTGTAGAAAACAAAAAAGTGTTAGGAAAATTTAAAGACGAACTAAATTCAAAACCTGCTAAAGAAATAATTGGCTTGAGAGCGAAATGCTACTCCGTTTTAAATTATGATCTAGAGGAAAAGAAGGTAGCCAAAGGCGTCCCCCGAGTCGCAATAAAAAATCAATTAAAACATGAAATGTACAAAGATTGTCTTTTAAATCATTCGTTAAAAACTACATCTGCTTTAAACATCCGTAGTGAAAAACATAAAATTTACACACAAAATATTTCTAAATTATCACTTTCCCCCTTTGACGATAAAAGATACATTTTGGAAAACGGCATTGATACACTAGCATACGGTCACCATTTAATTAGTAAAAAACGAACTTTAGAACACGATCATGATTTCATTAATAAAAAACTAAAACTCACCCATAACTCAAACATAAACTTTGAAACAGAAAAACAATAATCTATACACTTCAAACATAAAAATTAATAAAAGAACAACTAAAATTGTATACTGTCAGAACGTCTTTCCAGAACCGTTAACCTCTGACTGACCACCACTCCCTCCCCCCACCACATCCATCCTTATCGCACTAATGACGTCGATCCCACTACATCGGAACTTTGTTAACCCTTTCTAAAATATTTACCACAGTATCATGTTGAAAATGTAATATTGGACAGTTTCTTTGTATATATGAAGATTTGTACATAACTTATCCGTTTGGTTAGATTTTACTTTGTAAATAACCGGGTTCTTTAGCAGTTTCAATGTACATGCAAAGTCTACGAGTAATACTTTGAGCAGTACCACACTGTTATAGGTTACTAACATGTTCGTAGAAACCCAATTTACGACATTGGATGGGCTCAACCCGTCCGTAGTGCAATGTAAAAACCTCGTACTAGACGAACCTTCTTCTTAATTACGGTAACTCCTACGCCAGGTAAGTAATGTTAAGTTAGATTTAAGTAAACTCTTTTACCGTCAACCTTTAAAAAATAATCTGTAAAATATATTCTGTTATAATATGAACACTTTTGTGAGTTCACATAACTACAATTTATTAACGGATATCTCCAGCTCTGTGTGAATTTCTATAGAATACCGTACCATCGAGGTGAGGGCGGCCCAAATTCAATAAAAAAGCCCGACTGTTCTCTAAGGCAGCCGTAAAACGCATAAGTCCTGACGCGGTCCTGCAGCTTGGGGCTGGGCTAATCCCCGTAAGACCTTGAGTCGCAGTCCGGGCCCTCGTACGGTACGTGTATTTGGATGTGTGTAACACTCTATGGCTGGCTTAAACTCTGTAAGTCCAGGGTGTGGGTAAGGGATATTTTTAGTAACAAGAAAAATAAAAAAATTAAAAAAAAATAAATAAAAGCCCTTTGTAAGTTTGTGCGTCACATTGAAAGGCTTCTCCAAGTAAAGTGGCGGCTAGACTTATAGGAGATCCAAAAAAAAAAAAAAAAAAAAAAAAAGTATAAAAAAAAGAAACACAAAAATAATACTGGGAGGTAGCAATTTTGTTATGGAGTGGCTATCACCGTAGCTTGCGATGGTTGGGGCAAGTTACATTAAAGTAAGTGGGATTATGCCTACTGGGGACACCCACTATAATAAAAAACGCGCCAATGCACAAATTGCTATGACCTTATACCCCTTGGGTGGTGTGGAAACTTGGGTCAAGACTTGTCTGGACAGGCATTGACTTGATAGTCATGGTCTTGTCTGGGAATGCAAGGACAAGTGTTACGACTCGTGCAGTCTATCATTGCGGGTTGGGCTAAACCGGGTTAAATCAACGTGGGTTAATAAAACCCGGGTTAACACAACGTTGGTTATTAAAGCCCGGGTTTAAACTAACTCGAATAGATCAGATGACCCAGGATATACTTTACCGTCAATCAAGATGTTATTTCCTTCAAATTTAACTGACTGTGTACCCATTTTAAATTGTTCGCTTCCTTTATCGAAAGTGATATAAAGAAAAACAGAAAAACAGAAAAAAAGAAAAACAGAAAAACAGAAAAACAGAAAAACAGAAAAAGAGAAAAACAGAAAAACAGAAAAACAGAAAAACAGAAAAAAAGAAAAACAGAAAAACAGAAAAAAAACAGAAAAACAGAAAAACAGAAAAACAGAAAAACAGAAAAACAGAAAAACAGAAAAACAGAAAACAGAAAAACAGAAAAACAGAAGAACAGAAAAACAGAAAAACAGAAAAACAGAAAAACAGAAAAACAGAAAAACAGAAAAACAGAAAAACAGAAAAACAGAAAAACAGAAAAACAGAAAAACAGAAAAACAGAAAAACAGAAAAACAGAAAAACAGAAAAACAGAAAAACAGAAAAACAGAAAAACAGAAAAACAGAAAAACAGAAAAACAGAAAAACAGAAAAACAGAAAAACAGAAAAACAGAAAAACAGAAAAACAGAAAAACAGAAAAACAGAAAAACAGAAAAACAGAAAAACAGAAAAACAGAAAAACAGAAAAACAGAAAAACAGAAAAACAGAAAAACAGAAAAACAGAAAAACAGAAAAACAGAAAAACAGAAAAACAGAAAAACAGAAAAACAGAAAAACAGAAAAACAGAAAAACAGAAAAACAGAAAAACAGAAAAACAGAAAAACAGAAAAACAGAAAAACAGAAAACAGAAAAACAGAAAAACAGAAAAACAGAAAAACAGAAAACATAAAAACAGGAAAACAGAAAAACGGCCGTTTTTCTGTTTTCCTGTTTTTCTGTTTTCTGTTTTCTGTTTTTCTGTTTTCTGTTTTTTTGTTTTTCTGTTTTTCTGTTTTTCTGTTTTTCTGTTTTTCTGTTTTTCTGTTTTTCTGTTTTTCTGTTTTTCTGTTTTTCTGTTTTTCTGTTTTTCTGTTCTTCTGTTTTTCTGTTTTTCTGTTTTTCTGTTTTTCTGTTTTTCTGTTTTTCTGTTTTTCTGTTTTTCTGTTTTTCTGTTTTTCTGTTTTTCTGTTTTTCTGTTTTTCTGTTTTTCTGTTTTTCTGTTTTTCTGTTTTTCTGTTTTTCTGTTTTTCTGTTTTTCTGTTTTTCTGTTGTTCTGTTTTTCTGTTTTTCTGTTTTTCTGTTTTTCTGTTTTTCTATTTTTCTGTTTTTCTGTTTTTCTGTTTTTTTGTTTTTCTTTTTTTCTGTTTTCTGTTTTTCTTGGGATCACTTTCGATAAAGGAAGCGAACAATTTAAAATGGGTACACAGTCAGTTAAATTTGAAGGAAATAACATCTTGATTGACGGTAAAGTATATCCTGGGTCATCTGATCTATTCGAGTTAGTTTAAACCCGGGCTTTAATAACCAACGTTGTGTTAACCCGGGTTTTATTAACCCACGTTGATTTAACCCGGTTTAGCTCAACCCGCCATGATAGACTGCACGAGTCGTAACACTTGTCCTTGCATTCCCAGACAAGAACATGACTATCAAGTCAATGCCTGTCCAGACAATTCTTGACCCAAGTTTCCACACCACCCAAGGGGTATAGGGTCATTGCACTTAGTGCATTGGCGCGTTTTTTATTATAGTGGGTGTCCCCAGTAGGCATAATCCCACTTACTTTAATGTAACTTGCCCCAACCATCGCAAGCTACGGTGATAGCCACTCCATAACAAAATTGCTACCTCCCAGTATTATTTTTTGTTTCTTTTTTTTTTTACTTTTTTTTTTTTTTTTTTTTTTTTTGGATCTCCTATAAGTCTAGCCGCCACTTTACTTGGAGAAGCCTTTCAATGTGACGCACAAACTTACAAAGGGCTTTTATTTATTTTTTTTAATTTTTTTATTTTTCTTGTTACTAAAAATATCCCTTACTCACACCCTGGACTTACAGAGTTTAAGCCAGCCATAGAGTGTTACACACATCCAAATACACGTACCGTACGAGGGCCCGGACTGCGACTCAAGGTCTTACGGGGATTAGCCTAGCCCCAAGCTGCAGGACCGCGTCAGGACTTATGCGTTTTACGGCTGCCTTAGAGAACAGTCGGGCTTTTTTATTGAATTTGGGCCACCCTCACCTCGATGGTACGGTATTCTATAGAAATTCACACAGAGCTGGAGATATCCGTTAATAAATTGTAGTTATGTAAACTCACAAAAGTGTTCATATTATAACAGAATTTATTTTACAGATTATTTTTTTAAGGTTGACGGTAAAAGAGTTTACTTAAATCTAACTTAACATTACTTACCTGGCGTAGGAGTTACCGTAATTAAGAAGAAGGTTCGTCTAGTACGAGGTTTTTACATTGCACTACGGACTGGTTGAGCCCATCCAATGTCGTAAATTGGGTTTCTACGAACATGTTAGTAACCTATAACAGTGTGGTACTGCTCAAAGTATTACTCGTAGACTTTGCATGTACATTGAAACTGCTAAAGGACCCGGTTATTTACAAAGTAAAATCTAACCAAACGGATAAGTTATGTACAAATCTTCATATATACAAAGAAACTGTCCAATATTACATTTTCAACATGATACTGTGGTAAATATTTTAGAAAGGGTTAACAAAGTTCCGATGTAGTGGGATCGACGTCATTAGTGCGATAAGGATGGATGTGGTGGGGGGAGGGAGTGGTGATCAGTCAGAGGTTAACGGTTCTGGAAAGACGTTCTGACAGTATGCAATTTTAGTTGTTCTTTTATTAATTTTTATGTTTGAGGTGTATAGATTATTGTTTTTCTGTTTCAAAGTTTATGTTTGAGTTATGGGTGAGTTTTAGTTTTTTATTAATGAAATCATGATCGTGTTCTAAAGTTCGTTTTTTACTAATTAAATGGTGACCGTATGCTAGTGTATCAATGCCGTTTTCCAAAATGTATCTTTTATCGTCAAAGGGGGAAAGTGATAATTTAGAAATATTTTGTGTGTAAATTTTATGTTTTTCACTACGGATGTTTAAAGCAGATGTAGTTTTTAACGAATGATTTAAAAGACAATCTTTGTACATTTCATGTTTTAATTGATTTTTTATTGCGACTCGGGGGACGCCTTTGGCTACCTTCTTTTCCTCTAGATCATAATTTAAAACGGAGTAGCATTTCGCTCTCAAGCCAATTATTTCTTTAGCAGGTTTTGAATTTAGTTCGTCTTTAAATTTTCCTAACACTTTTTTGTTTTCTACACTATAACATTGGTGGCTAGGTGGATAGTCGGACGTGTCAAAAAGGTATAATTCGTTTTTCATATCTGCGTAAACGTTGGGAGTATATATGTTGTAGAATAGTGAGTCTGTGTCAGTCATACAAAGTTTTATGTTTTTCCCATACTTTGCAATTGCCCAGTTGTAGTGAAAGTTGTACATTATTAATTTTGAAATTTCCAATACTGTAAATCCAACATAAATGGGTCTGTTTAAAAAGATCGTTTGTTTTTTCAAAGCCAATCCTGCGATATCTTTATTGTATGCGAAAAATGTTTTAAGTCTGGGACTAGCTGTCCATTTGACCAATTGTTTTTCGTTATTTACTAGTTTAAAATCAATGCGCGACCTAACATTTTACAATGATTTCCTGTACGTAGCGTTGTTCATTAATTTAAAACAATCTTTTTCAAAATTATTTTTAGCTTCTTTTCTTTTTTCTGTATTGAAGTTAATAAATGGGGCTAACCAGGCGGACTGTTTAAAACTAAGAACTCTGTGGGTTTTGGTCAGTACAAGTCCCAGTTGTAAGTATAGTTTTAGAGTCCTGTAGTGTACAACGTATTTTGTTTTGTCACTTAGAGTAGTTAGTAGTTTTTCGGTCTTGGGCGGTTTGTAGTCAAGTTCATGAAGTAGGTCCTTACAGTAGGGGGAAAGCATATCATCTGTCACTACTTTTCGTTCGGGGGCCAGTGGAAAGTCAGAATGTAAGTCATGTAAATGGTCTGGGTAGTGTAAGTCAACTTCTAAAATGTAACCGATGTCAGAGTCGTCGGGTACTTTTGTAAAGTCAATTTCTTGTGGGTCGATCCATTTAAAGTCAGACTCTGGGAGTCTATCAGACATACTGGTTCCGTACAAGTTGTTACAGTCTAGGTAAAGTAAGTAATTAGTCGGTTTTGTTTTGTCAAAGTTGGGTAGGTAGAGGTTGTTAGCCTGGGCGTGCCGATTGGGTATCATGGAGACACCGCCCCGGATCCCAGACTCAACGAAGAGGTGGTGGTCAATGTCTGTAAGTAGTTCGAGTTTTACGTCTGTCATTTTTAGCATGGAATTCCATGCCAGTCCGGGGGCAGAGTAGACGTTACACGGGTCAATACCGTAGTAAGTCATACTGGTCGTCCTAAAGTTTTCAAAGACGTCGGCAAGTAATAGTACGTCAGTCAATAAGTACAAGTCATGGTACTGTTTCAAGGTTGTCATACCAAAGGTTGACCATACAGTTTGTGCGTGTATGTAGTCTTCATCGATGATTGTTGTTTGTGTAAGGTTATTGTAGAACGCCTCCTTGGGAGGAAGTTCAGTATCGTTGAATTTAGATTCGTCGGTCATGTAAGAGTAGGGAAAGACACCTTTGCGTAGAAGTAGTTCAGTATTGGTCATACACTGCCCTAAAATTTGGAATTTTGATGCCCCGTCAGAAACTAAGTTGGACACGAGTGTGTCCAAAGAGGCGTTAAGGAATTGGAGTGAGTCCAAAAATCGTAAAGATTCAAGGGTGACTGAAATGTACCGTTCGCTAGTAGTAGCGATACATGACAGTTTTTCTTTTTTGAATTTACCTAACCCTTGAATCAAGTGGTGGCAGTCATAACCTCTGAGGTTATGGAAAAAGACTGGGATATGATCGGGAACTTTATAATTTAGATTGCAAGAATTGTGGGCGGGTCCCAAGAACTCACCCGTTAAGTAGTTATGGTTGGCCACTTTGTCACCGTCTAAAGGTTTTTTACAAAGGTGGCAGGTGGTAGCATTTTTGAAAACAATTTTGTCTTATGGAGACATATTAATCGGAATGTTCTTTTTAATAATGGGTAAGAGTTCCTCAGACTCCTCAATCAAAGACTTTAGAAAAGTATCAACAACATCGGGGCCACTATAGACTTTAGGTTGTTTTATTGGTTTGCCATTACTGTCAATGATTACATAACAAAAGCCAGAGGGGACGTGATGGGTAGTGTTTGTAGTATGTGAAGTAGTAGGGTCATTCAGTGCTGTGTCGATTGGAACAACGAAGAACTCGAAGTCACAGTAAATGGTGAAGGGGACTTTATGAGTAAGTGTATAGTTTGTAAAGGCCATGTATTTTTCGTCATCAGTCGGTAGTCTAGTTTTTTGTGCTCCGTGAGGTAAGCACAAAGGTAAGTGGTTAGTAAGTGCGTCGTACGTATAAAATCTGTGTAGACAGTAGTCACAGTAGAACATTACACCATTGTGTTTAGTTAAGTGGGATAAAAGTCGGGACAAGTTAGTGATCAAGCAGTAGTGAGTGGTCGTGTCGGTAGTCAGAAGTAACAAGTTAACGTGATGAACTCTAAATTTTTCTTTTGTTATTCTTAGGGGAAAAATTTCGGCTTTTTCGAATCCAAATACATTTACAGATAAAGCGGGGTTCAATTTTTCAAATTTATCTAAATCGGTAATTTTGACAGGATAGCTAATTCCGGACATGTTTATATTATGTTCCAAGGATTTATAATAACTTACTCATCTATTTCGGTCAGGGTACAATTGGGCAAGTACAGAGTAGAGGAAACATTTATTATCGTTATTTTTAATATTTACAATTCCATGCATAGAGTTTGAAATTTTTTTCGGGGTGGGTATGAAAGAAGAGGCGTACAAGGGTTGAAATTTAACAATAAACAAATCGAGTCGTAAAACATTTTCTATTACCCACCCACTACCTTGACTTACCCACTTAGCCACGCTTTCTAAAATTTTGTCTGTAGCTTCAGAGTATTGTACATCTAGAGAATCGGAAGGTAGCAAATGACGAGTTTTACCGTGAAAGAAAGGTGTTGTTGTGATTTCTTCGTTGTTAACAATTTTGGAAAATTTAATTTGGACCGTAATGTACCATTTAACTCCCCCGAGCCTGTTTAGGTGGTTATTTATTTCAGACATAATTTTATTTTTATGTACGGTCAGAACGGTAAGGAGGTCAGTTCCTGTGGTGTCGAACCGACGGGAAATGGACACAATATTGCGGTTTATGGCGTAGGATTCCATCTTTGATAATATTGAAACAAAATTAAATGATATTAATAGTAATTCAAATCGAATTAAAAGCTCAAAAGCAAGGGTATTCAAACTTTAGTCAATCAAACGTAGGGACTAATTATACTGTATACGGGATTTACTCTTGGTATATCACTTTCGAAATACCGTACAGAGAACGGTGTCCAAAATATAATAAAGAGTTAAAGTATTACTGATATCGAGTGGGAGCAAAGTGAAGGTACGTCTGATCGGCGCGAGCGCAAGAGCAGAAGTGAGAAAGATTACGTGTGAGGGAGGCAACCAATCAGAGCGTAGCATTTGGGTGCGCGCCAGACCAGTAGCCGACAGGTGAAGAGCGTACGAAGGTAGCTGACAGTCGCCGGAAGTACCCGAAGGTATTCTCCGAAACAATAAATAACGCTTGGATCCGGCAGGTGGCTTCCCCACTCTCCGAAACAATCAATAACGCTTGGATCCGGTAGGTGGCCGCCGCCGTCTTGGGTCCGGGGCCGTCGTCTTGGACAAAAAAAAAAAGTTCATTTTATATAGTATAGCTAAGCTAAGAGTGTATTTTATATAGTATAACATGGTAAAAGCTGGGTTAAGAGTGTATTTTATATAGTATGACGTGGTAAATGTTAGGTTAAGAGTGTATTTTATATAGTATAACAAGGGAATTTGGAGGGAAATGTGAGGTTAGGAAAGTGAGGTTAGAAAATTTGGCGGCTACTATGGACGCTGCCATCTTGGATGACGTCACAAAAAAAATGTACCAATCAGAGTATAGATTTACTATAGAGTATAAGAGAAAATAATGCATTTTATATAGTATAACAAGGCTAATAGTGTATTTTATTGTACAAAAAAGGAATTTGAGGGAAATTTGGGAATTTTAGGGAGGGAAAATTCCCAACAGGTTGGCAGGAATGAGGGCAGCCATCTTGGATCCGGGACCGCCATCTTGGATCCGGTCACGTGACCTTACCCCACCACCGACTCATCATTTGACGAAAACTCATCATGGGACGGCGTAGAACCCCCGTTTCCCCTCTACTGCCACCGCCATCAAAATCAATCGAAATCAAATCAAAGTCAATCAAAGTATCGATTAAGGTCACGTGACCCGAAGGTACCCGAACATGGTCGTCATCTTGGATCCGGGAGCCGAAGATAGCCGAAGATACCTGAAAATAGCAAAGTGAGTGTCGCTCTCTCATATTTTATCTACTCATACTGTTTCCTTATGCTCTCTGAAAGTTCTTTTGACACAGAGACCTGCAATCTCTCCTCCACGTATGGTCTGCCTAGTTGTAATCCTATATATTTTAGGAGTGCCTTGAGTCATTCATCTCACAGAATTAGTCTCTAAATAAGACTATAGAATTGACCCCAGTCTGATCTAAAATTACAAAAAAAGAATCCTAGAGTCATCATTAACCTCTGAAAGTACCTCAGTATTGTCTTCACAATCACTTATATATATATCACCTTTTACATTTCCCTCAACAAAGTTAGAGAAATTAAAGAAAGTAACTGCACAGCTATTCATTAGTAACAATAATAATTAAACAAGCAAACTAATAAAAATAACTGAAAACAACACTACTGAACAGCGAGAAAAAAAATGTTTAATACAGAAATAACATTTCAAACACACAGGTAGGGTTCTACAGCACCCAATTTATATGAAACTAATAAAATATCACAAGTAAATTTAAATCTCGTGTACACAGTTAAACATACTACTAAATGAGAATACACAAAGCATAAAGTAAAAACGGTGAAAATAGCGTCTCTGGTGCAGAGTTTAAGAACCGTTGGGTTACATATATAAGTTCATCTAAATCATTGTGGAAACAATAACAAATAATACTATTCGTTTGTAAACAACTTATTTTATTTTTACTTAAATAAAAATAGGTGATCATGCTTTATTATTTGATACATTTTTTAGACAAAATATTTGATTATAATCTAGTTTTGTGCAAAACAATAGGTAAATAGTACATATAAGAACGAAAAATGAGTTACCATTTGTTCAGCAACATACTAAACAAAAAGCAAATATCATTTAATGAAACGAGCCCTTAAGTATAAATTATTACAAGTATTTAGTCTGTATACATGGTCACTATTATCAATCAGATTTACATCAGTATAGGTAGGATTTCTTAAATTCTAAAAAAATAATGCTCACTGAAACCCTGAATTCGAGAAAAGGAATTTTAGCACCATGATGAAGAATGCGGTTGTTTAAATACCACCTGAAATATCGGTCATATAACTTTTGACTGGAATTTTGGAAGAATTTGGACCAACTACGTCTCCTGTCTTGGTGCACTGTTAAATATTTCACAGCATTTACTTAAGGTATGAATGCATTATTCAATGACACTGGAGGTCACGTGTATTGTTTCAGTATAAATGTTACATGAGCTAGATTGGTCGGTAGCGTAGTTGGTTCAATCCCAGCTTCATGTGCTAAAGGTTCTCAGTTCGATCCCAATCAGAGTCAATACATTTTGAGAAGGATCAGCTGATAACCACTGGCTGTTCATTTGTCATTGGGCTGTTAATTAATGACACTTTCTAAGGAATAGTCGGCCTTAGTTTGTAACAATGACTACATTCGTTCATTTACATTCATCACACTCATTCGAAATCCATATTCGCCCATATCTTGACGATCGGTGTCTTATGAATAAATAAATAAATACCTTCATGAACTCTTATACGTCATTTTCTAATCAAGTTCGATAAGAAGTGTATGGGTCTGTTGCATTCGTAAAGTAGCCACGTTGTATTAATGGGATGCAAAAATGGCTGTGTTGTCTGCAAAATTTGCCATGTTAGTTATTTCACCTTTTGGAATGTCTGAGGTGTAAATTATATACAGAATGAGGCCAAGAACACCACCTTTAAGCAGCCTGATTCAATTCTGTGAAAGGTAAATAAAACATCTTGAAATTTTATTTTAAACTATCTATTGAAGAGGTAAGTTTTGATCAATGTGTGAAAGAGCATGAATTTTTTTATAATTATGGATACTTTAAGTTTTCTGTTATAGTTTGTGATATTTAGAGCTCTCTCCTCTTCATGTTTGATGGCTCAGCTCCATATGAGCGTTTAGTAGATATTCAGTGGAACTGACCCACCAACTATTCTAACTTCTAAGGCTTAGTAACTGGCCCATACACGTTCAGTGGAACTGACCCACCCGCCCGCCCATACACGTTCAGTGGAACTACACTGTGTCCTCCAACAACTTATCATTAAAATATCTGGATAATCAGCTATTCCTATAATAATTATGTACTTAGTATTATAAAATTATAAAATACATTTTTTATAGTTCCTTCAGGTTGCAGGATAACTAGACGGTCAAACGAACTAACTTTGAACAGGCGACATAAACTTTTATCTTCTTAAAAAAATGTTTTGTGTCAAACCTTGTCAAATGCTTGACTGACACCCAGGAACACAGCAGAGCATTTCTGTGTTTTTTCTCTAGATCTTGATACATTAGTTAATTTTTCCCTTAATACATTTTTAAAAACTATATATATACTAGCTAGTACCCGTGCTCCGCAAAGGTCAATGTCCAAACAATTCAATCTAAAGGATATAACAATGTTTAATTATACAGCATGTCATCAACAGTAAATATATGAAAACCTATATAATTACATCAATTAGCTTAATACGATCGTGTAGGACATGAAATACATTTACTATCCAACTAAATAAAAGAATAAGAATTTATAATCAAACGTTCACTCGTTGGGGTACATAAAGTTTCTCATAGATGTTTAGGCTGTCGGTTGATTTTATACTGTTGAGGTAGTGTAGTTGAATTTAGTCATGTGCAATTAATAATATTAAATAAATATCATATGTTGTATTAATTATTAAAATAAGATAAATGTTGTTATTTTCACTTTACTTGGCTTGATTTATTAATTGTTAAGTTTTAGCACTATTTTCTTTCAATTACATTTTATCAATCATTGAAACAGTTCATTACCAACAACTTATCATTAAAATATCTGGATAATCAGCTATTCCTATAATAATTATGTACTTAGGATTGTAAACTTGTAAAATACATTTTTATAGTTCCTTCAGGTTGCAGGATAACTAGACTGTCAAACGAACTAACTTTGAACAGGCGACATAAAGTTGGCCATGAGAGAAGCAGTCACTCTTGCAACTTTTAAACTTTGCCCTTATGCTTTATTAATAATTACAGCGTAGCACACTTTACCTGGAAACTGGAGCCGTTTAAACTGGAAATGATAGTTTGT
Organism: Stictocephala bisonia; assembly: GCA_035578905.1. NCBI lineage: Eukaryota > Metazoa > Arthropoda > Insecta > Hemiptera > Membracidae > Stictocephala > Stictocephala bisonia. The sequence goes on from JAQJVL010000081.1 coordinate 1,433,600, forward strand.
CGATATAAGAGGGATCCGCGATATGAAAACAGTTTCACGTTGGCTAATGCCAGTGAATATTGTAGCTTTTTTTGTCATGTTTATAAAGTGTTTTTACCTATAGGTTACCATTGACGTGGACACTACAATGGCATTCTGGGGTGTCCAGTTGGATGATAGTCAAGGTTCAGATGTTGTGTTGGGAAGAGAACTGAATAACAAACGTGTCAGTTAGCTAAAAATCACCAACACTTCGTGGTTCAGATTGCACGTAAAGCTGTAGGTCCCTTAGTTGCCCTGGCTGTGGGACTATAAATAAATTGCCCTTTCCGAGGAACACTTGAACTCAGTTAGTAACAAGACTACATCATCCTACATTCATATCACCATTAATATTCGCCTTAAAATACACACAGTGTTGTGTCGAGTTACATGAGTAAGGTAGTAAGAATGTAGCTTGGTACTGTTGCTTAGCTTGGGTGGGTTTTAAGATTGCGCAATATCATGATACGTGCACCAACTTTCAGAAAAAGGACATGAGGTGGTAATCCGGAGGTGTCAAGTGAGTGAAGAAACTTAACAGAATAGTTGGCTGTGTCCTCGGCCTCTACCACGGAGTCTATAAGGACATGCGATGGTAATCTGGAGGTGTCAAGTGAGTGAAGAAACTTAGCAGAATAGTTGGATGTGACTTTGGACTCTACCACGGAGTCTATAAGGACATGAGATGGTAATCCGGAGGTGTCAAGGGAGTGAAGAAACTTAACAGAATAGTTGGCTGTGTCCTCGGCCTCTACCACGGAGTCTACAATCACATGAGGTGGTAATCCGGAGGTGTCAAGTGAGTGAAGAAACTTAACAGGATAGTTGGATGTGTCCTCGGCCTCTATCACGGAGTCTATAAAGACATGAGATGGTAATCCGGAGGTGTCAAGTGAGTGAAGAAACTTAACAGAATAGTTGGGTGTGTCCTCGGCCTCTATCACGGAGTCTATAAGGACATGAGATGGTAATCCGGAGGTGTCAAATGAGTGAAAAAAACTTAACAGGATGGTTGGCTGTGTTCTCGGCCTCTACCACGGAGTCTACAGGACCATACCTTACCGACCCTTGAGGAAACTTTTTCAACAATACGTCGTTCATCCCTTTGATTCTCCATACTGAGTGACCAGAAGTTTGGCATCACGATATATTTCAAACTCAAAAGGGAAAATGTTTCCCGCCGCCTTCAGCTCATGTGAAGTATCGTAAGTCTCACATTTGGACATTTCGGAAATGTATCCTATTCCATTCATAGTGAACGGTTTGAACCTCTGTTAATTGTTAAGATACGTGATTTACGATAGCTACCCGCACCCGAGACGCTAAACCTTGAACAATGTAAGACAGAGAGTAAAATAGGCATGCACCAACCCCAAGATTACACGGTGAGGAGCATTATCGCCATCTACGATAATTCACAACTTCAACAATGTCTTAAAAAAGGCAAGAAAAATGAATCTGAGTTAAATAAAAATATAAAGGATAAAACCTCTCTTCCAGAAAATCAATATGTACACGGTAACTTAATTTACACAAAATCCAGAAAAGAGTATTTACTTTAAAAAATAAATAAATAAATGAAACTTATTAAAAGTAATACGTTAAACATATTAGATGTAACATATTTTGTAATGTTTGTTTTTTTTAGTATTAGATGTTTTAAATAAATTATCAATTAAATTAATTCCAATATTATTCTTATGGAAACAATGGAAATGCTTCTTCTATCTATTAGAAATAGAATGTCAATAAATCATTTCTTAGTGGATCTCTATGATACAAAAGCTAACTCACCTTAAAATTTTATCAAAATGAGAGACTGGTATTTCGCTTATATAGATATAGATTTAATTTAAAGATGTTGCTATGAACAGACAGAGATACTTTGTTTGCTAAAACTCATATATTTGACACATCATTTTAGTAACTCGGAATAACAGGACACTATTGAAAAAGTTACCAATGCTGATATACCTATCCAACGGATGTGGTATTTTTTGTCAGTTTTGTTTCCATATCGCATGACCGAATTTCCGTATTAGAATGAGAAGCACAGGGTGATTTTTAACCCTCACTTTGGTTCAAATATATACAAAGTAAATATTTTATTTATTGAAATATAAAGCTAACCCTCAATGCAAAATAATAGTTTTTTTAGTTTGCGTTCTCATAATCTACTATTATTTGCTAGATTATGGTCACCTTTAGGCTATCTCTAAGGAGTATTAAGCAAACATAAAAATAAGAATAATATTTGTCCGTTCTAATAAGTAACTTTCTTTTAAAATAATGTGCTGATTTGGTTTTTGAGTAAAATTGTTGCTAAAATTATAGAAAATAGTATCTTGATTACCTCGTGAATAGTCTTGGTTAGTAATAATAAAAGGAAAAGTGTATTACAAAATATGATCGACCAAATTGGATAAAACAATTAACTCACACATTTTCTTGTGGTTGTTGACGTATATACAAAAATATCTTTTTCATGGAAAATTCCAACCTAAGTAAGATTGAGTATTCAAATATATTTCGCAGGGTCTTTAGAAAAACATTGTAACTGCAATTGAGGCATTATTAGCATTGCTTGGGATGATAATTTGGACCATGATTACCAAGTCCACAATAATCAGCTTGGATCAGTTGTCCTCAATATTGGTGTACCCAAGAGCCATAACAAAATATACTGGACTTTGATTTCCCTATCCTGATGTTTAGAGATTAAAACATATGTATCGCTTCATATAACTAAACAATGGTTGTGTTAGTTTATATCTACGAACATTCAAAAGAGAAAATGAATACACTACAAGGTTGTACAGCGGAATTTAAAATAATTTCCGTACCTGAATTTCCCAATTTTCCACTAATTAACTTACTTAAAGGATCATCTGGAAAAAGGTTATGTTTTCTTAGGTTTGGAAATGTAACTAAGCTAAACCCTCTATAACCTTTTGTACGTTCAGGTTTTTCTTTTTTATGGCATCTAACTTTTTAGTAAATATTTTTCGATTAGTGTACAGATTATTTAGGACAAACAAATTAACAGCCTTAATAATTAGTTTTAAAATATTAGATAACATTACTTTCTTTAAAAGTAAAATAAGACAACCTTTAAACCTTTCAGTGACAGGTTTATGGACTGCTGAAACCACCTTCATCCTGTGTTCTAAAAATATCAAGGATAAAGTGTATGCACTTCGGGATTGAAATGTCGGTACTGATTAAATGTTACTACTCAAATAAACTTAGTAATTAACCTATTCCTTCAACTTTTAAAATTAAATTAGACAAATAAACCTGTGAACAATAGAATGTACTAAGAAATAATGTTGTTGAATGAAAAATGGACTTACTATTTGAAAAAAAGAACATGAAGTTTATCATAACAATTTCTAACAATATTTATTTTGTTTCTTTATAGTTTGTCAACCATCATTTGTGCTAATTTTTTTTAGTTTCCAAAGTCCTTTAGTCTAATAAAATGAGCAAGAAAAATATAATCCAATAATTTGTACATTAGTGAAGGTTATATATTCATTTCATTAGTTATACTAAGAGAAAATTAAGAGGCTTAACAAAGATTTCGCATAATGTAAAGATATTCATACTTAAAAACTTATATTGAACACATAAATCTAATTAAACAGCAATATTCAACGTATTTTGTGACTAGTGAAAGAGGCCAATTTCTGTTCAGAATTGTTTTTGGTATGACCTTGCTGGTGTCGATGATTGGCTCTGGTAATATCCGCATCTTTACCTGGTTCAGCTAGAACCTCCTTGTCTTCTCTTCAATACTTTTAAAAGACGGTGTTTCTCTGTTTGCAATCACGTTTTCTATGACATATCCAACAGCTCCAACGACGAAAGCCAAAGGGACTGTTACAATTGGCGGAAACGACGAAATAACACGACAAAGATGCGGAAGCACCTTTCTCAGTAATTAGGTCTTATTCAAAATTGAATGCCATTTAATATTTATTTTTGTTGAATTAACTGATTAATGCATATATTTTACTTTCCCAACCATATGCATGGGACCATATGAATTACATTGGAGGTTGGAGGATTAGTGATGAGTAACTGAGAGCTTTGCATTTTATATATAGAGATAATTTTAAAAGTGAATTATATATAGAGCCCATTCACTTAAAAGTATCAAAAGGCTGGCTACTAAACTATTCAACAAAATATAATATTTTAGTAGTGAAAATATATGATTATTTTTTTTAAATACTGTTTATGTTGATAATTTGGTAGTTTTTCTTTTAAATTCTATATCCTATTTGTGTTTAACAAGTAGTGCAATTTTATGTGTGGCAACATATTAAATGGTAACAGTATATGGTATAAATAATCATAGGGTACAAGAATGGTCGAAATGTTGTAGCATGATTTAAATATAAAGGTGAAATAGCAAATATTATTATTCATAAATTATCTCTATATATAAAGGGCAAAGCCCTCACTCACTCATCACTAATCCTCCAACCTCCCATGTAGTGAGCTGAAATTTTGTACACCGTTTCTTTAGGTCTTAAATAGGACAACTAAAGTATGTTCATCTTGATAAAGTACTCCTAAGGAGTCGAAATCGTCCTTAAAAGATTGTCCCATAAGAATAACTTTGGGTTGATTTTACTAAAATAACAACTGTTTTGAAAATAAACATGTTATTTATCAGCTGAAAAAATCATTATAATATTGATGCGTTTTTAATATGAGTTTATCAGCTGATAAACAAAACCAAATTAAATTTCAATGTGTGAAATAGGTTAAGTAATACCACTAGGTATTTATACTAACTAGAAGACATTCCTGCATGCTTCGCGTGCCAACCCAATCACTCGCTACGCTGGTGACGCCTCGGCCTTCGGCATCGGCATGTAACTTTTGACATCAAATATAAGTAGTTAAATTATAATAAGTTAAATCACATTGCTTAAATTAATTTACAGTAGCTAATTCACTGAACTTGATTCGCACTTAATTTATAGTGTGATAATTATAAACAATAAATTTTATTACTAAGACTATTTTTAATGTTTTCATTTTATCGGCTCATGATAACATACACACAGACATACATGTATTCGCTCTCTTATAATTATTTAATTGGATATTTTACTGTGCTGCTCTCTATATTTAACCTAACAAATTATTTGAACCAATTTACATTGTTTGTGCCGTCAGCTGGTCAATTAAAATTAAAATTAATCTCCATAGTAATAACATTACAACTTTGTCGTCGTGTAGGACAAAACCCTATGGGAATTTCAAAAATCTAGATCTATTACGACTTAGAAACAAAATAATCTTGTGATTAACATAACTCTTATCAATATAGGTTGAACCGAATAATAAGTTCAGAACATGAGTAAACTAAATGACCCGATTGTTTTAACATATAGGATAAATAGGTCATAAAACAAGTAGTGTGAGTGAGATACTGTAAATAAATTCAATATTGTGATTTTACGTTATACAGCTAATTTAAAACTATTTGTAGTCAAAAGTAACACGCCGAGGCCGAATACCGAGGTTTATCGAGCGCAGTGAGCATCAGGTTTGGCACGCGAAGCGTGCAGGGATGTTCCCTAGTGCAGCCATATATGTGACACTTTGCATTGACTCTCTTGTTTATTTTTATTGTCAGAAACGTATATCAGCTAGTTAAATATATATTCCAGTTTTAAATTTGAGTATCGTATTGAATGTGAAACTGTTACCAACACATTCAAATACTATTACACACTCTTTTGAAGCTCAGCTGTTTCAATTGCCAACCATGCAATTGAACGCTAGCGCTCCTTCCTAATGGTGTAGCAGCGGCCAGCGTGGAACTTATAAGCATGCTGACAAACTTAGCTGACAACTGTAGGATTCCCAGAAAAGTCTTGTGAGTTTGCAAAGTTTTCTTTGGTGAAACTTGCCGTTAGAATTGCAATAAATTACATTATACATTTGCTAATTAAAACCTGCATTATAAAAAAGAAAACCACATATATTATTTATACTAGTTTAATTTGACAAAATATTTAGCCAAGCTTATTTTAAATTATACTCATTAGTTATGAGTATAATTTATTATTACTATTATTTAGTTTTAACTACTTTCAGATCCTGAAATACTCTATGACACAATTGTTATTTTGTAAAATTAACTACAGTTCTTAATTTAATAAAACAATTATTCAAAATGAAATACCTACATTTTTAGACTAATATTAATATATATATAATCTGACGGTGGTTAATTTTAAATTATTTTTTCTCTCTTACTTGATTATTATCAATAAACTTAGCAATGAGATTTTCTTTTGTGTAAAACTAAACACATTTTTTACCCTTATGAAAATATAATGAGAACTGTTTTCAAGCTAAAACGTTACTTAATCATATAGCTGTCCATATGACTAAGTAACGTAATATATTGCAAAAATAATATAAAAACTGTAACAAAATAATATATATGTAGGCTACAATATTCATAGGTTTATCAACATGTTAGCCTACAAATAGTTATTGTATAACTAATGTAAAATATAAAACGTATTATGTTTAGTAAAGCCTAATGCAATATAAAATCTATTTAAATGTATAGCTTTTTCATTTTAAAATGTTAATGATTTATCCAATCCAATCTACCGTACTAACTTCCATGCCAACATATTGTGAGATGCCGTAGTTTCGTTTCACGACCACTATGGGGGTGTGGCATAAGCTTCGCGACTGTTTGTTTTATACTGTGATATTAATCTAGTTTGATACTTAAAGCTTATACCAAACGGAAAACCGCAGGTTTCAGGACACCAAGGATAGAAGTAATAAGCAAGTAGGCTTATACATTAGATTATTTATTATAACAACATTTCGATATATTGAAACACATCAGTTAAATGTAATAACAACATAATTAAATGATGCTACTTGCCTATTTAGGATCCGGGGGAAGCTGAGGGATGTAATAACTAAAACTGCAACCCACCATCCTGCAGGACATAACACATTTGTCAAGGCTACTTACTATAAAATGTTTTAAATAAAAAAAGGGTTTTCAGCAGTTAAACAATTATTGTGATTTTTTATATTGGTAATTTTATGGGCGAGAAGAGTTAGTTTTTGATCTGTATTGTTTTTACTAACTGACGATACTACTTGCCGTGATATTCTTTTTAGGCAATTTTTGACATTTTACAAATAAGACAGCTTCTTACTCTCTCGCTAATAATAACATTCAGATCTGAACTATGAAAATATTCATTAATATTTTTCTGGGTTTTTAAAACACCCAGATGCCTCACAAGTACAGTATTGTGGAAATATGTAAATATCAAGCACTTATCTAGCACTCTAGCTAAATATATTCTACCTTTAGTTTGATTTAGTTTCTTAAACTTCAGTAGATTATCCTTAACATAATAACCAGAGTGATTATACTATTTTCAATACTATTTACAATATCTATACATTCTAAATCATTGTTTTGGTGCTTACTTAAATCTGTATAGGCCAATGGAGGATCAGATACTAAGCTATTTACATAAATATCATCTTTATATCTCCATATTTATTAGAATTCGTTTTCCCCTCAAGCTGGGTCTTATTACATTTAGGTGTTGGGCACGACACTCTACGGCTATATTCCTCATTATCACTCAGGTTAACAAAAACAGGTGGACGGACAACTGGGATCGGCTCAGAGGTGATTGTATGAATGTTTAAATATTGCTCCTCTTCCGCGTCACCGCTGAACTGTTCGTGTTCTTCAGCAAACAACCGACTCAAGGCATCAACTACCTCGTTATCTTTACTACAGTTTTGCGGTGTTCAATTTTGAATGACAAACTTAATAATTGAACCACCCACTTGCCTAGGTGTCCCATTTGCGATTTCCTGTTTAAAATAAAACTAAGAGCTGCATTATCAGTTATTAGATGAAAACTTTGCAACTCTAGGTACTCTCTGTATTTTCAAATAGCTAAAATTGCACTTAAACATTATTTATCATATATAGAAAATTTTTGCTCCGCCAGATTAAATCTTTTAGAATAGTACGGTTCTGGAAGGAGCTCACCGTTATATCTCTGCATCAAACAGGTCCCAGCCACTACATTACTGGCATCCGTCATGAGAATAAATGGAGGATTGTAATCTGGTATATGTAAAACTAATGCACTTATTTAATTTTTGAAAATTCTTCTCGAATTCTGCAGTGCAAACAAATTTGGTAGGCTTTCATCTACGTTCATTAAGGGGATTATAAAGAGTTGCATAGTCTTCTATAAACTTTAAAAATACAGTACAGTTCCTCAGAAACTGACTAATATGTTCAGCCGTCCTAGACTTTTAAAGTTAAGAATAGCCATAGTCCTCGGGGTCTATGGATACAGTGCTATTACTATGTTTCCTAGAAAGCAGTTTTTTAAATTAGCAGTGAGATTGTCATCACATAAGATTTTTAACACTTCCAGGTACTGAATATGTGTAACTTAGAGTATACATCACCAAATTAATAACATATTTGAATTTCAGGTGACCAAATAACTTATCTAAATAAGAACAATGAACAGAGCTACCTACGTTTAAACCGAAACTTACCTTCTTAAATTGCCATGATCCAAAATAAGTTGAAAAGGTAGTCAAAGGCAGACTCTCTGGAGCTAAAGGAACTTGTAGAAATGAGCTCCTTAAATCTATCACACTGTAATGTTTAACTTTACTTAAGTGTCTGTACATGTTTGCCAGGTCTCCCATCGGATAGTGCACCTCTTTTCAATTGTTTTATTTACTTCATTGTAGTTGATAACTAATAATTTCCCCTTCACTAGGAAGCTAGGAGAAAACTTAACTAGTCACTAAACTTAATTAGTCTAATACAAATAAAAATGGACTAACAACGACACTGACAGTTAAAGAAGCGGTAGGATGTAAGTGAGACTTTTTAAAGAACTCCACGTGAAGCTCTCATGTTTTTCTGTTACGGGAGAGGTTACAGTAGGATGTTCCGAATCTGCCACGCACTACCGAGCCCGAGCCGAGCACCGAGCCGTAACTTCCCTTTGATGCGTCGGGGAAAAACCGACAACAGACAGTTGAGGGCTCTGCTCGTCAAAATGCTCGCCACCACCCCTACACACTACCGTAACACGTCAAAATGTTACGTGATGGTGCTTGGTTCGGTGCACGGCTCTTCGCTCAGTTCGGTAGTATATGGCGGGCTTAAGGGCTGCCCAAGTGTGGAATTATTGCACAATGTAAGCCTTATCGTTAATTTTTGGACGCCTCAATCGTAAAAATTTATTGATAAATGTAGCAGGAGTTACGTTGACTAAATTGTATTATATATAAGGATACTTTCTTTACTGTTAAACTCACAACACAGTTCAGAGTGATAAGTGAATTGTAAGTTGTAAATACTGAACAGAATGTGTTACCTGTGTAATATGTATTATATATAAGGATACTATCTTTACTGTTGAACTCACAACACAGTTCAGAGTGATAAGTGAATTGTAAGTTGTAAACACTGAACAGAATGTGTTACCTGTGTAATATGTATTATATATAAGGATACTATCTTTACTGTTAAACTCACAACACAGTTCGGAGTGATAAGTGAATTGTAAGTTGTAAATACTGAACAGAATGTGTTACCTGTGTAATATGTATTATATATAAGGATACTATCTTTACTGTTAAACTCACAACACAGTTCGGAGTGATAAGTGAATTTTAAGTTGTAAATACTGAACAGAATGTGTTACCTGTGTAATATGTATTATATATAAGGATACTATCTTTACTGTTAAACTCACAACACAGTTCGGAGTGATAAGTGAATTGTAAGTTGTAAATACTGAACAGAATGTGTTACCTGTGTAATATGTATTATATATAAGGATACTATCTTTACTGTTAAACTCACAACACAGTTCGGAGTGATAAGTGAATTTTAAGTTGTAAATACTGAACAGAATGTGTTACCTGTGTAATATGTATTATATATAAGGATACTATCTTTACTGTTAAACTCACAACACAGTTCGGAGTGATAAGTGAATTGTAAGTTGTAAATACTGAACAGAATGTGTTACCTGTGTAATATGTATTATATATAAGGATACTATCTTTACTGTTAAACTCACAACACAGTTCGGAGTGATAAGTGAATTGTAAGTTGTAAACACTGAACAGAATGTGTTACCTGTGTAATATGTATTATATATAAGGATACTATCTTTACTGTTAAACTCACAACACAGTTCGGAGTGATAAGTGAATTTTAAGTTCTAAATACTGAACAGAATGTGTTACCTGTGTAATATGTATTATATATAAGGATACTATCTTTACTGTTAAACTCACAACACAGTTCGGAGTGATAAGTGAATTGTAAGTTGTAAATACTGAACAGAATGTGTTACCTGTGTAATATGTAGAACCTGGAGTAAAGTTGATTATGTGGACCGGTTTTATCTATTCTCTTTCTATTAATAGCAGATTTATTTAAGAGTTACTGATTACAAAGTCAATTGGTCATGAGCTTCCAGAACATTAAATGTCTTTCAAACATTTTGAACATTAATTTTGAGACGAAAGTCATATTATGTATTTATGTAATATATACAGTTAACTCTAGGATTATAGTATGCTTCACGTAAGTACATATCCTTATATATAATACACAAACAAAATTTTATTTTATGAAAATTATAAGGTTTTCAACAATCTTATTGAGAAATAGATAAATATATATGTGCGATATCCAATCTGCAAGCAATAATTTCAGTACGGAATATTTAAGAAATATACGTATTTTTATTGGATAAACCATGCCTGTATGATTTATTTGAATACTACTGTACGGTCTACCAATACCTTTTAAAATACAAAGGCCTGACACCTACGGCATGCGTATGATGTAGACAAAGATGGGTTACATCCACTAGCAACACTTCTTCCCAATAACCTGACTATCGAAAGACTGGTTGAGTGGTCTGACCAATACTCGAGTATAAACATTTTAGGTTCATTCAAGTGCTAAATATAGCATTGAAAATGTCTAATAAACTGTATTTCTACCATAAATCAAACATAATTTATAAACATATTTCCTATATGCTTATAAAATGGAGTTACTCTTAAACAAAACATAATCTATGACTGTTTTCTTATCATTTGGCCGCACTGAGTTATAGAAATAGATAACAACATAAAGAGTTTATCACCAGTGGTTGTATTGCTGTCTGATCACTTAGATTAACATAGATCCTTAGTTAAGCTAGTGCTTAGTTTGTTACGAGTGTATTTTGGTTGTCGTTCTTCTATTTGTGTAGAATATTAATTAGATATATAATTCATTTTTCTTCTACAAACTTTTAGTTATGTTCAATTAACTTTTTATATTTGTGTACAGTTACAGATAAGCAAAATATTGAAATAAAAACTATTAATTTTTTTAATTTATTTCCTTGTTAATAATTCAACATTGATTAAAATCATTGTTACTTTTCAAAAATAATTCTTAGGGAACAGAAATAATAGTTATGTTTTCAAAGTGTAATATAGTCATAGTTCTGTTGTGATTAGGAATTTAAAATGAAAATTATTTAAATATGTTCATTATTACACTTTTTGCAAAAATTACATTTTTATTTTTCATAAATAAAATTTTTATATCAATTTCAATTTTAAAAGACCACAACCTTCTGGATATTTTTTTATTTAGAATAATTTTGAATTCTTTTGTAAAAACTTGCAGAAACCTGTATTTCGCTACAAACCTTTCAGCAATTCAGTTCTTATATGGTTTATTTTTTAAATGGTATCCACGAAAAGTTTAAAATTTAATTTGATCTTAAAAGGATTTAATTAACTGTAATAATAAAAAGTATTCCTAAACATGTGCACTTTATGTATGTACTGTTATATTATTGATTATAATTTGTCCAATTGTAAGACTGCAGTGCGAGGTTACTCAAACTAAAGAAAATAAATGTATTGTGGTATTAATGAAACTAATAAAATTATTTAAAATAATTTCTTTGTGAGTGGTTTAAATGAAAATAAAAAGGTTTAAATTTCCAGAATACCCGGGAGAACATCTCCTTTGTTAAAATAATAAATGCAGAATATAATAGGCACACCCCCTTTCAATACCCTTCCTATTATAATGGTGAACATTGTACTATTGTTCGTTTTCATAAATACGGTGACTCCCTTCCTCAAAACGTTATCAGCTCCTTCTTTTTATGGACATTCTAAAGATGTCCATAAAAAGAAATTAAAAATGTACTCTTTATAAAACTATATGTATTATAATTGTATTTACTCTGTAGTATAATGTTAAATGTTATTATATTATAGTATTAAATATAACGGATTAATAAAACGACTATTAGTAAACCTTAACTAATCACATAAAGTTTAAAAAAATCATTTGATAATGGAATATTTGATACACGAATGTATTAAAAGATTTTTTTTAAACAATCATGATTTGGTGAATATTTTAAGGTTATCATTGTTCAGCATAATTGTATTGTTCAACTCGTTCAATTAACACTCAAAGTGCCCAACACCGTAATGTAAGTTATTCTATCTAGTTATATTCAAAGCTGGCTTGAAATACTAAAAATAATTATTTGACATTTATTAATATATCTGTACCGTACTTTTTTTTGGATTTACGTGGATCCCTTTAGTATATAGTATTACTTGAAGACGTAACAAAAACTAAGAATGCCAGATTTAACTAAAACATTGTTTCACAAAATGAAGTTTACTCACTTAATGTACATGTTTACTGTCTTAACTTTTCGATTTGACTTAAAACAGCTCCTAAAGCAGATGCTGGAAGTACAAGGAGGTTACGAACGCTGATTCTTTACCTACAAATTTCCCATACCAGTTCTTTTGAATGCATGGCTTTATGCGTAGGTAAATATTCTGTATATTTTGTATTCCCTTTTTAATAATGTTCTAGATAATTATTATTTTACTAATTCCATATAGTTTTTATAAAAATCTAGCATAATAAAACATTGTTAAATGAATGGATATATGTAATTTATCACACGTATTAAAAGCACAGTTGTAATTAAAAAAGAAAACATTTAAATCTGTCAGTGATAGACAAGTTATGAATTAAGGAACTAAGGTAAAATTATCAGTTTAAGACTACTGAAAAATTTTATAGAATCGGAAAGAAACAAAGGCTACTTAAATAATACTAAACCAAATCAGCCTACATAAAATAATTATTCATTTCAGCCAAGTGAGTTGCAGATTCTTCATTATAGTACAACTTTACTTTCAGCCTTAAAAGTTGAAAAGAAAAAAATAACCAGTCTTTCTGAACCAGTCTACATCGGGTGACGTGCTAACTATTCTGACATGTACTATGATACACATTACGTTACTTTTCCACTCAAAATTTAACGTAGTCCTGGGAAAATGCTATGCTGTTTACATTTTGGTAGTTACAATTCTTTCATACAGGAAGAGCTACATTTTGAGAATTTGCAATAAATGGTCTAATATGCCAATTTTTATAACATGGGCTCCCCTACCCACCCATGCATGTACAGTGGTGATGGCCTTATCATCGTTCCATACATATCCATTTGTGATAATGTATGGATGGCATATCCACTCACACCGTTGTAACACATATAATGACGTAACTCAAATACATATGGTGGCAATGATCCACCCAACCACCTGTACACGTACAGTGATATAGAACCACGCACCCTACCATAAATGTACGATAGTATTGACTCACCCACCCACCTTTACACATACAGCGGTTAAAACACACCCGTACAGCGGTTAAAACATACCCATACATGTACAGTGATAAAGAACGACTCACCCTCCCATACACGCATAGTGGTATTGACCCACCCGCCAATCTTTACACATACAGTGGTATTAACACACACAAACACTCATACACCAACAGTGGTATTGATTTCCAAGAAGGAAATCTATTTGCTTTGTTATAGATTTATCTTTGTATGACTTATATTTAATCTGTTTAATTAGCGTCTCTCTTTCATTAGTGATTTTTCTGATATTAGAGTTATTATTATTTTTTTTAAACATTATCATCTTTCAAGCCGGGCCTAGTATCTACAACTTATTACTGTATTGTTATATTTATTTTTAGTTGATAATGAGTATCTGTATAGTAATGTTCATGTACATTCGATATTTTAAAAACAGCCAAACTACGCTATGTTTAGTAAAATGGTACAATGCCGTATATAAGAATAAATAAATAAATAAAATAAAATTGCACTTTAACATCATACGTAAAGGGTAAAGTATGACTAATTTAGGGTTAAGTTCTGTGCTTTGGCCAGAATATCCCAGCTTAAGTGGATCTACTATGCCTTTTTACATGAGGAAAATAACATCTTGAATATAACAAAAGTTACATGACTATTTGAAACTGTTGATCCGGAAAATATTGTGTATGTAATGATCCTATCTACACAATTTATGAGTTTAAAACATATATTTTTCTATCTAAAAACGGGAGTGATATGAACACTATCCGTCAATTTATGAGGTATTGGAATGTTATAAGACTTGAATTTCACGGTCCATATGTAGCTGGAATGTCAGTTGTATTCAATGTGTTGTGTGCTTTGGCAACAATGTCAGAGGGTCGTTGTTCACAGCTAAACGATGCTTTTGTCATCGAGGAAGACATAAATCATGTCGACTATGATATTGAATCTCACCTGTCACACTAATAACACTCATCTAACAGGTTCTCTGACACAGAAAATATAACTACTGTTTGTTAAATTTATGAATAGAGATTATTTAGATCTTAAGATGAAATATTTTAACTAACATGTGATACTAAACTCAAATCACTATAAATATATAAATAAAATTAAAAAGAGTATATCACTCCATTGCTAAAGTGAGTTTTATAAAATTTCTAACTATGAGTTACTATCTTATACTTTACGTACTGCAATATCTAAGTCTGTCTGTATAAAATAATACAATGGTCATCAGTTGCCTCAACAATTTGGTAGGTACGTTTTATTCGTATTGCAACGTGAAATATGTAACAATATGCAGGTATTTATTTTGGAGTTACATGATTAATAAGTATGATATATCAAGAGTTGCTATGTATAACAGTTTTGTAATAAATGATAACAACAACACTGAATTTATTAGATGTTAAGTGAGTAACTAGATATAAGAACAAATTGATCGTTACAAGACACAAACGAGGCTAGTCGTTAGTAATATAAGTGCATAAAATAAAAACAGTCGGATTATTGAAATCAAAGTTATACTTTCAATATATATGAGAAGAAATGTTCTAGTAAACTTTATAGTTCTAGTAAAAATAAACACTCTCTCTTCCAAAAAAGTAAAATTTCTCATATAGTGGTAATTATCAAATTTATCTGTTTAAACCATGGAAGTTTAGAATTTAGAAATTAATGTAACCAAGTGTTTTTAATGTTCAGTTCATTAAGAAAACAATAAAAGCTTTTCACATTTCTTACTCATTCATTCAACTGTATTACAAGCCGTAAACTAGAAATTATCACTAATACCTTTGACAAATGGAAGCAGTACATGTTATTAAAGCATTAATTTTCAAAATAATCTATTATTGGTATCGTTTGTAAGCTCTTTAGTGATTCTGGAGAAATTAATGACTTAATGTGGTTCTTGACCTACCCGTATTGATGACATGCAAATATTACCACAATTGTGCCAATATAAATTAATATTTTATTTGTTTATAACCACATAATTTATATTTTTAAAGAGCTATTGGACTGTTTTTGTAAAACAATTAACCACCAAACATTATTATTCGATTTTGTGGATAAACTCAAGCCTCAAAATTTAAGAGTTCCATTTCACCTTTTCAATTTTTATTAGAGCAATCAACAACTCAAGGAAAAATACCTTAATTAATTTATGTTATTGCGTTTGATTTTATTTCGTTTCACATGCAAATGTGTGATCGAAATATAAGTTTATATTTTGTGTTTTTTTATCTCGTCAAGAAAAATTCATTTGTCTTGTAGTGATTCCCCTCCTGAGATTGGTCCAATATTAATCATGTAGTTCTATTTTTTTTCACCTAGTCATTCGATCGTCATTGATATTGTGTTAATTTCTCTCTTAAAATAGGCCAATAATTTGCATTCTGTGTTTTCTTACCTGGTCATACAAACGTTATTGGTCTTGTAGAAGTTTCCTTTTTTTTTTTTTTTTTTAGAAGTTCCTCCTTTTCTAGGACTGGTTCAGTATTAAGCATATAAATTACTATGTGTCTCGTATTTGGTTGATAAACAACTGCAACCGGCTCCAATATGAAGAGATTCAATAGATCGAAACAGCGAAATACCTATTCCAGTTAGTTAAAATTTTCAGACAAATTCCTAGACATTTTCAGAAATCCTAGACCTAGAATGCATACCAATATAACGGGTTAAGACATTGTGTATATTAAATTCACTGTCACCAAAACACTCTGCCAGTACCAAACGTCGTTCTTAAAAACTTCGCTGCGTGGCACGGACCAGGAGGCGACTATCTGTATTCAAACAGATAGACCCCTCTTGCACTACAGGGTATTTATTAATGGTTGTCCATCTTCCAGTATAAAACACGTCCCAGAACTACTGAATCGTCTTAAAGCAAATGAAGATAATTACAAGAGAAGTGGGTATACCGATAATCTTTGCACAACCTTCTCTCACAGTATGGACTTTCTAGCCACTTTGTTCAGACTTCACAGCCAGTACTCTTTACTCACTCAGCCTATCCATAGGGTCATAGTCTCATTAGGTGCGCAATTTAGCGCACAAAAATGTGGAGATTGATCTCTTATATCGTGGCGAGCATCTGCTTTTTCTACCAAAAGGCTGGATCATTCTAGAACCATTATTTGAGTGTGATTCAATATTAAGTTGAAATTGTTGATCGATTTCACCTTCCACTTCTGAGCTTCATCAAACGAAGTAAAAACACTGTAGCTGTCATAGGTTTATATGTACACGTGAATTTTTATGTTACTCTTGTTGATTGTGAATAAATTATTCAAATTAACTATTATCTGATAGTATAATGGAGAAAATATTGTCATTAATTAAGCAAAGAATGTTTTTTTTTTATTTATACCCTATTACATGCAGCCATTGATAAAGTGTTTTAATCATTTCCTCGTCATTTCGTAAATAGTTTTAAGAACATTTAAAACTCTCCAAACATAACAAATGTTGAACACAAACAATTGTGTTTTACCTTATTGAATATTATTTTTAAAACAAGTTGTATAAAATGGCATGTGCTATAATTTACGTGATTGCTAAGTTATGTAAGAAAAACTCCTACTATGGATTCTTCTTACATTATCCACAATAGACGCTGTAGTAAGCCTCGTTACAGAGGTAGTGGAGAAATTGGAGAGGCGGGAGTCCACTTTGGGTGTATTCATTGACCTTTCTAAAGCGTCCGACTGTGTTGACCACAGCATACTACATCACTATGGCATTCGAGGAGTACTACTCTCGTAGATCAAATCATACCTATCAGGTTGAACTCAAAGGGTTCAGGTAGCAAATCAATTATCGAAGTCAAATCAAATGAAATTTGGGGTCCCTCAGGGATCTGTTCTTAGTCCTCTCCTTTTCTTAGTTCAAATAAACGATTTATATTCAGCACTACGACATATGAAACTCGTGCAGTATGCTGATGACATGAATCTATGCTTCAGTGAAAAATAAAAATCAGACTTGGAAATTCAGACATTCACTGACTTAAATAATGTAGTGCAGTATAATACAAATCTAAAAGTCAATCTCAAAAATCGAATTACGTCAGTTTTAACTTACGCCAAACCGACTTAGACGGTACTCTAACCGTTATCTGCATATATATCTGAAATGCAGTTCTGCATGAATCTCTGCTTTTTAATTTCGAAATAATTCGTACTGCTTTTTTCTGCAGGCTGAATATTCGCAAAAATTCTCTATTTGGGCATCAACCCCACAGTATCACTCCATATATATATATATATATATATATATATATATATATATATATATATATATTGGAATCAATTACTTACTGCATGACCAAATGCACTCTAACTAGAGGCACCGACATACACGGACACAACACAAACATACCGAACTGGGCAACACAGGACGGTGTTACATGGTTTTAAACAGCTAAGCTAAAGTGTGGGACAACAAATGGGTGAGTGCTTAGCTAGATGTAAATTGTTTTGTGTAATGTAGTTGTAATTGGAATATTACAGGCTGCTTTGTAGTTTACCTACCAGACCAGTAACACGTTATGGTACTTGGTTATACTGGATAAGGAAATAAACAGCTAAGCTAAAGTGTGGGATAACAAATGGGTGGGTGCTTAGCTACATTTTAATTGTCTTGTGTAATGTAGTTGGAATTAGTATATTATAGACTGCTTTGTAGTTTACCTACCAGACCAGTAACATATTATGGTACTTGGTTATATTGGTTAAGGAAATAAACAAATTACTTTAACATTTTAAAAACAGATTGTTTAGGTTTGTGATCATTGTGATCTACTAAAGCCACAAAACTAAAAATACTTTTTTTTCATTGCCACAATTAATAAGTATTGAATAATAAGTTACAAAAAACAATGTTTGTAGAGTTTATATTTTTTACTGTTATTTTCTAGATATCTATTCCACTAAACTTTATTCATCAAACTCAAATAGCTTTAAGCTTTTTGTAAAAAAAGAATGTTATTGGTTCATACATGGTTTATTTGAAATGTCCACTTGCCACAAGAATAGTCCCTTTTAGCCTCCTTGGTAACGTAAAGGAAATAACCACTTACAAAGAACTTAATTAGACACAGTAAGGTTAAAATGAGACAGCAAAACATATGAGTAAAACGATTGCAATGACAGTCTAGTCACGTTTACTCAAATGTACATAGCTAATCACCTGAAACATAGGATGATTTTCTTGGTTGAAAAATATATATATTTTCATATAAAAAATGGTGCTTTATGATCCAGCCCATGATAGTAGAATCCTATGCTACCAATTAAAGGTCTTATTATTAAAAGGAATGTTAATTAAACGAGGTAATTTTTGTACCTCGTCATCATTAGGCCTCACTAAATAAAATATGGTAAACGATATGCTAGAGCGTTTTTTTGTACTAAACATTAAAATCTAGACCATGTTATAAAATTAACCTGACGTCTGGAGAAGGGTCTGTGGGTATATAATGAAGTCGTCCAGAGTGCAGCACCAGCGGCAACAAACACTCTCATCACAAAGTGCTCTCCATCACAAAGAGCTGCTTAGACTTTTCTTTTATCATGCAATAGTAAAACCCTTAATTTACATTTTTACTACAAGGTATATCTTAACATACTTTTTGAGATTTAGTAGTTTGATAAATATAGTAAAGAAGGTATCAAGTTGGTTTTTAATACTTTAGTTCATTGTTATTAATTCAGAGTTCTAAGTTAAGTTCTAAAATTTTTAATTATTTGTTATTTTAATATCGATATACAATAGATTTCCTATGTGTAGGAATATAATTACCTGACAACTAAATTGCTAGCATTATGAATTTAAACTGTTGGATACATCTTTATGGAATCATATACAACGTCAAATAAGAGATAAAAATTTGATTAAATCTTGGTTCTGCTGATTAATTTCACAATGAAGGGAAATGAAAACTCTCTATTAAGGTTCTAGGATTAATAAATTTTCATTTACAATAACTTTCAGTCACGTAAAACAACCCCTTGGGGCTTCTATATATCAGTATTCCTCTACGCAGAACGGTGTATGATGATTCGGCTACACCTCAATCTTGGCTTTTAACTTGGTGTTTCGAGTTATATCATTCATATATATCTGAAGTCACGGAATATCACAACTTTTTAGGATTGCATCTTGATGGGAGGATTACATCGTTCGTTCACTTATTTATTTATTTTTATCGACTGGTCGTCGAGGTATGGACTAATATTATAACATTTTGTGTTTATTTTTTTCTGTTGTAAGAAATAATAGTTTATGTTTATTTAAAAACATTATTATATCAAAACTTTTTCACTCATTGACGTGTAAAATAATACATTTAACCAAATCTTACACCATCCTAGTGCAATCCTGATAAATACTTTTTCATGACGTATGCAGGTTTTTAATATTTATCTAAAAGCAATGTTTAAAGATAAATATATTTCAATTAAACGTAAACACTTTAATTACTTAGGCCAATATATTTTAATCATTAATGTACCACCAATAGACGATTTACAATGGAAGCGTACTTAAAAAATATTTACTTCAGCACTGCAGTTAACCAAACCATAAAACAACCCTATTTACAAACCCTATTTATTAAGAGAAATTGTAAATAAATAGTATTTTAATGCACCGATGAAAAGTGCATTAACATCAGCATACAAAAGCCATTTATGGCTTTGACCAAATCAGAAACATTGTTTATACACATAAATCATTTTGGAAACACTTTTTATTTATGATTACATAGTCCAAAATAATCCTTTATTGATGGACCCAGAACCT
This sequence comes from Stictocephala bisonia, assembly GCA_035578905.1. NCBI lineage: Eukaryota > Metazoa > Arthropoda > Insecta > Hemiptera > Membracidae > Stictocephala > Stictocephala bisonia. The sequence goes on from JAQJVL010000081.1 coordinate 1,454,236, forward strand.
TCTAACTGCAGACACGTATTATAATAGTGGCAACAGTAAACCATTTCTCCTCCGTTGTGATTATAATACTTGGAACACTATTCAAAATGTTGTTGAGAAACCGCAACTTATTCTTAAAATAAATGGTATAAGTAAAGATATTATTTTAAGATTGTAGAAAAGGGAGCGTGAAATAACGTATGCTACTTAACCTTTCTGAAATAAAGCATTGCTAAAGTTACCAAGTATTCTTATACTGGCATTCCACTAATTGTTCCAGGTTCAAACCCAGTTCACGAAGGATAATTTAATACATTTCAGGAAGGTCCATATGTACTGATGATTTTATCTTAAAATGTATTCTTAGATATTTTATGGAGTACATAAAATAGCCAATATTCTAAATTTTATTCTGTCGCATATTGAGGTTTTTTCTAATTGTTTTCCAATGAAATGTGTCATAAGTACACGTTAAGAGGAATCCAGATAAATCCTTAAAATAATGAATCAGAACTAGACTAAGCTACACCTCATATGTAATAGAATCATTTTGTTACAAGGAATTCATATTGTTAAGAATTAAACATTAGTTTTCTTTACTATATAATATATTTTACTCTCAGTTTTGTCAAATGGACGATGTCAAGTAAAAAACAACACTTATTGAATAACTTTAACATGAGAACAATGTTTCAAACCAATAAAAAAATTAATCTGTCTAACAAAACAAAAGCAATTTAGAAAATAAAATGGAAAATCCAAATATTACTGAAAAGAAATTTAGGATTTAATAAAAAAAAAATTAAAATACATGATATAATCAAAGTGAAAATATAAAATGCAAACGATAAAAAGGATGAAAATAAATATAACATCTAGTTGAGAAATAAAGAAGGCCCATCCCCTATATAAACTCGGGAAATACAATTCAAAAATAAAATTTTAAATATTATAGCATTCAATCTCACCACGGAAATTTAAATAAATGGGAATCATGGTATTTTAGTAAAGCAATATTTATTAAAAAGAAGAACAGGATCCATTCAAAATTCCACTTTCCTTTTAATACTACCTAAACAGTTCGTTAAATATTATAACTGTAATTTATTGAAGATCACACCAAATTAGTGTCTAAAATATTATATTAATTTAGTCATTTAACTTTGACATTAAATTTACATGTTTGTGTAAGTACAAAATGTAGTACAAAAAATATGAACATATATTTATAGGTTATATGTTATAGTTTAAAACTAGAGGGATTATTTGTAATTTTTTATTAATTTTAAGTAAAGCTGGCGAATATATTTACTTTATTAACATAAAACTTTCAGAATAAAACCTTTTTTTAAACATCTCATTCGTCAACACTAAACGAGTCATAAGTATATTGAAGCCTCCTAAATCCTTTATAGATGGGTTCACCTCTCAGAATGTTACGACTGATTACTGGAAACATATTATTCGTCAATATTCAACGAGTCATAAGTATATTGAAGCCTCCTAAATCCTTTATACATGGGTTCACCTCTCAGAATGTTACGACTGATTTTTGAAAACATATCATTCGTCAACATTCAACGAGTCATAAGTTCTATTGAAGCCTCGTAAATCCTTTATACATGGGTTCACCTCTCAGAATGTTACGATTGTTTTTGAAAACATATCATTCGTCAATATTCAACGAGTCATAAGTATATTGAAGCCTCCTAAATCCTTTATAAATGGGTTCACCTCTCAGAATGTTACGACTGATTTTTGAAAACATATCATTCGTCAACATTCAACGAGTCATAAGTATATTGAAGCCTCCTAAATCCTTTATACATGGGTTCACCTCTCAGAATGTTACGATTGATTTTTGAAAACATATAATTCGTCAACAATCAACGAGTCATAAGTATATTGAAGCCTCCTAAATCCTTTATACATGGGTTCACCTCTCAGAATGTTACGACTGATTACTGGAAACATCTCTTTCGTCAACATTCAACGAGTCATAAGTATATTGAAGCCTCCTAAATCCTTTATACATGGGTTCACCTCTCAGAATGTTACGACTGATTACTGGAAACATATCATTCGTCAATATTCAACGAGTCATAAGTATATTGAAGCCTCCTAAATCCTTTATACATGGGTTCACCTCTCAGAATGTTACGACTGATTACTGGAAACATCTCTTTCGTCAACATTCAACGAGTCATAAGTATATTGAAGCCTCCTAAATCCTTTATACATGGGTTCACCTCTCAGAATGTTACGACTGATTACTGGAAACATATCATTCGTCAACAATCAACGAGTCATAAGTATATTGAAGCCTCCTAAATCCTTTATACATGGGTTCACCTCTCAGAATGTTACGACTGATTACTGGAAACATCTCTTTCGTCAACATTCAACGAGTCATAAGTATATTGAAGCCTCCTAAATCCTTTATACATGGGTTCACCTTTCAGAATGTTACGACTGATTTTTGAAAACATATCATTCGTCAACATTCAACGAGTCATAAGTATATTGAAGCCTCCTAAATCCTTTATACATGGGTTCATCTCTCAGAATGGTACGACTGTTTTAGTCTTGCTTCACTTAAACGTTGAAGTGTAATAATTCACGTAATAGGCATTATTTAAGAAATTTCCATAAACAATGATGACTTTTATTTTTGATGATGTTTTCAGGTAAATAATATAAGAAATTCAGTTTGTGATACGTCTTGTGTTGTATGGAAATACATCTTATTGAGAGTTATATGGAGTCCAAAGCTTTATTATATATACAGGGTGTCTTAAAAGTCCCACCCCCCCCTATTAACTTTCTTATGAATACAGATAAAGTGATTTACTTCTGGGAATGTTTATATGACCAACTAAGGAGGTTTTTTATGAATGCAAATTTTTTACACCCCCTCTCAAAAGGGGGTAGTTTGGGGGTAAGTCAAAATTGTTAAATAGGAACCCCTATCAAATGACACATCATTTTAAAGGTAATATTAAAAGAAGAAGAATGGCGGAAACTAGAGGTCTCTAACATTAGTCTATCAAATTTGGTGGCAGTTTAAAGTTGGAATTATTTCATAAAACCCTCACAGCTTGTTACATTTAAAATTGTTGTAAGGCAGACAAAACATTCACCCACCAGTTAGTTTTGAGAACTGATGACACCTAATCGTAAAACAAGTTATTACAAGAATCAACAAACACCAAAAACCACAAATAACATAGCATTTATTTGGTTTTGGTTTGTCTGAACAAAGTCCCAGGTTGCCCAACTGGACTTTGGTCAGACAAACCAAAACCAAATAAATGCTATGTTATTTGTGGTTTTTGGTGTTTGTTGATTCTTGTAATAACTTGTTTTACGATTAGGTGTCATCAGTTCTCAAAGCTAACTGGTGGGTGAATGTTTTGTCTGCCCTACAACAATTTTAAATGTAACAAGCTGCGGGGGTTTTATGAAATAATTCCAACTTTAAACTGCCACCAAATTTGATAGACTAATGTTAGAGACCTATAGTTTCCGCCATTCTTCTTCTTTTAATATTACCTTTAAAATGATGTGTCATTTGGTAGGGGTTCCTATTTAAAAATTTTGACTTACCCCCAAACTACCCCATTTTGAGAGGGGGTGTAAGAAATTTGCATACATAAAAAAACTCCTTAGGTGGTCATATAAACATTCCCAGAAGTAAATCACTTTATCTGTATTCATAAGAAAGTTAATAGGGGGGGTGGGACTTTTAAGACACCCTGTATGTTAAGGTGGCTTGGTAGTTTGGTACAGTTGACTGCAGAGCTTTTATACAATCGGAAAAAGTCCCAAATGTTAAACCAGCAATGTGGAAACTACTGCTTCAGTAGTGAGTGAATCCTGGAAATGAAAGCAGCAGGTACTGCGCGTAGAGCTCGATGTGCTTGCCACACAAAGGGTGCTTACATCCAAGGGCAAAAACGGCGTTCAGGACTTGACTTGTTTGGGTGACCATTCATGAATAATTAATATACATGTTAAAACTGCTTGTATTGTTTAGTATACAATAGTATATGGTCATTTATACATTATTAGTTTTTAAACTTTACTAAATTACTCTCATCTATGCACTGTTTAAATTTAATTCTAACATCATTATTATATTTATTTGTTAAGAAATTGGATTTTCACTATTCCTGCAGCACATGGTAGCGGTTAATGCTCTTTATTGGAACGTAATACTATAATAACAGTCCTTATAAGCTATCTCATTTATAAATTGATCGTAGTTTATGATGATGTAAAATAAACATATGCCGTAATCCTTTTTAAGGTGCGCGTACACGAGACCGTCAACTGCACGGACCGACAACTGCACAGACCGTCACGGACCTGCAAGTTTGAAAATAATTGTCGCGGGAGAATCCCAACCAGGAAGTTTTGTGATGGTACGTGCCGTGCAGGTGTAGTGTGCGGTGGCCCACCGGCACCGATCTCCACGTACCGTCAAAAGCTACCCGTTCGGGCCCAGTCATTAGCTTTCGGAAAAATTCGGCTCGGTGGCTTCTTAATTGTTTCATATAAAAACCACGTGGTAGTCTGTCGGTCTGCATTGAGATGGGTGAAAAGCAATTAATTTTATTAAAGGAAACATTTCCTGAGTTATGGGATCAAACAAAAATTTCAACCATCATAATCAACCAAAGAAAGCCATTCTATGGGAGAAACAGCATTTTTTATATTTCCTTCATAAAATATGCAAAATGCATTAAATTTTTTAGCAGAGTTTAAAAATTAAATTAATTTTTGTAGAAAACATTGATAACATTAACATTTTTATAGCCTTATCAAATATATTGTTATGGAATTTATACGACTATTATTTAATTTTAAAGTTTAAAAATTTGTCAATTGTCATTTTCTGCCCCCCAAAATCCAAACTATTTGGTGTTAGATTACTAATCAAATAAGTTCAATACAGTATTCAATGTTATATGACTAAATTAATTGATTTAGGAAAGAGTGCTGTCTTGTAACAGTAGATCTGTTTTATTACAGAATATTTACATTACACAATATGATTTTTACTGTAAATACCTGTATTATAGTTACTTTATACCTATTAACATTTAATATTTTATTAATCAATGCATGTTCAAATCCTAGAATGCAACACATGATATGTAAGCATGTTCAGTTTTATAAATTGACCCAAAACAAAATTGTTACCATATGTTGGAGAAAATGCATGTTATGTTTATTGTAAACGTGTACATTTGTACGAAGATTTCCAATGATTCAAGAGTTTTTAAGAAATAAACGCACCATTTCGACAGGTATAAAACTCCTACCGTTCTCAAGAGATACTTACTTACTATCTTAGCCTAGATTTAAAACTGTTTTTATAACCAACCCACATCAATAATGACGTGCTTGTTTAATGGTTGTTTTTACATAGATATGGGTTAGTTAAAAAAATAGTTTTATTATTGGTACCATCCGATTTCCAAGATTTTTTTTAAATGATCAATAATAACCACACGACCACGAATCCGTGGCAATGTTTAATCAGAAATACCAATTTTGACAAAAACATAAAAAAAGGATAAAATACCGTTTAGCTTTCTAATATTTATAGTACATCAATCTTCTGTAATTTCCTCCCCTAAAAACAATTTTTTTTTCGCGGAAAAATTTTATTTGCCGGTGAGTTCATTTATGGGTGCGATGCCGTGGCAGTTGCACCCATAAATGCATCACCAATACACGTGACGTGGCATTGCAGGTACGTGCCGTGGCAGTGCAGGTACGTGCCATGGCAGTGCAGGTACGTGCCGTGGAAGTGCAGGTACGTGCTGGTCTAGTGTGCACAACCCTTTTATTATTATCAAATTAGTTCGTTTCCCTCAGCTATGAACACTTATGACATCCCTATATATAACTATCTCGATAGAAAACTCGTGATTTTGCTGAGTAGATTGCAGCTAAATATAAGTTAATATTTTAATTCCTTAAATTGAGAATATTTTTACTAAACAAAAAGAATTTATTAAATAGAAATATACCGGTATATAAATATATGTACAGGTGTAAGTATTGATATAAACTCTCATATAATCCACTATTTTAGTATGCAGTATTTTAGCTTTAATTCTATACATTAAAGTCAACTGGTTAAGCTATAATCCCTAAACCAAAAAATTACAATAAAGTATTAGAATATTTTATTTGGTTACTTCATTACAGATATTTATTTAGTTTTCTGTTAAAACACAACTGTATTATTAGTTTAATTACTAAGAAAAGCTATATGCTATAAATTAAAACCTTTAAAAAAATCTATAACAATTTTAAGAAATAAGTAAAAAAATATATATATATATATATATATATATTCAAAATCAAAATGAATGTAGTCAATCATGTTAGAGGATTTATTGAATTCCGAGAATGAATCAGAAATACGCTGTCACTTGCAGATAACAATATCTCAAGTATTAAATGTGAACAGACAGCTGATATTGAGAGCCAATACACAGCTTTGTCTCTAGATACTGCACTGCGGAGTTTGACTTTATGAAACTGTCAAGGGTCCTAAACTATGTGCATATTTTAAAATCCTAAATTTGTATTGAAACAGGAGGTTGGCTGGCCCGGGCCTGATGTAGTGCACATTAAATTAAAGCTCTTCTAATATTAATATTTTGCTAGTGACATAGTTTTCAATTCAACGTCCGGGGTTGATGAATGGTTAAAATTAGTGTTTGGGGTTTCCCGGAAAGTGCTTACACGCCCCTTTTATGTGAATTATATTTATAGAACTCGTTTTCTAATGACCTAATGCCTTTAGAGTTTAGCATCGACGGCAGGTAGGGAAGGGTCGTGTCGCCTGCAGCCAAGTTCGCGCATGCGCATTGGAAGTACAGGTCTGGCTGTGTCAAGAAGCAATATCCCTGAGGAAGGTATTTCCCTGCTAAAGTTTACTAACTAGCTTATTCGGCTGCTTACACTATCTATGAGTGAAGCAGCAATTTAAGTGAGCCGTCGTCAGATTAAAGAACTGGGCAGTTGACCGAGTCGCTAGGGCGGCTAGTCATCTGCACCTTTAATTTCCAGACGACAACTACACACTTAACTGTTTTGCATAATTTTGGGCGTGTATCCTTGTTATCAATAAACAAAATAATTATTCATAATTATTATTTCTGTGTAAATAACTGTATTATTGTTTTGCAGTTCTTTAGACTTAATGCAATGAGATCGCATGGAGCAATTAATTGATTCACACTGCTGAAAATAATATTGTTGGTTTAAAGAATGAGTTGATAAATGAAGAAGTAATCGAAATGGCAGTAAATCTTCGATGGACAACAATTTCCACAAAATACACCAATGATGCTATTGCTGACTAATTACCAGAAATCACAACAATACTAAGTAAATGGGATGCTTCTCTTAAAATTATTAACCATCTGAAGCAAATTTTAGTTGACTTAGAAGACGAAAATAAAATTATTAAAGCACTTATGGAAGCCGAGCAAAATAAAAGAAAAGAAATATTTGAAGAATCTTTAACTTATGAAAAAAAAGGTCGAAGAAGAAATAAAAATATTAAAAATAACTATTCAAAATCTGAAAGCTACTGGAAAGCATTTACTTGAAGATATAGACACAGAAAATAAAATAATTGTCTTACTCAAACTAGAGAGTAAAAATAATACACTACAAATCTCTAAAAACCAGACAGAATTTGTACAGAAAAAAACTCACAAACCACAAAGAGAAGCCCCAACTTTCACATTGAACACATAGTGTAGATTTTCTTTACTGTCTTCACTAGAACCGGACCATGAAGTCATACATGTAGAAGCACAAGTGCATAGAACAGATCCACCGTCTATCTTAGGCTTCACACGTACGACAAGTACACCTCCTGCACAGCCCCTGCTCGTAACCTGAACACCTGCACAAGTTCACATCAAGCCAACGTAAGGGGCGAGTGATTGTGATAGCGGACATCCAGGGAAAGGAGTTCTTTCTTCATTTGAAATAGTTGGAAGGTAACTTCGAGGTTTTTGTTTATGCTAAACCTGCTGAAAAAATAAAACATGTCGTTAAATATGGTCTGCAATTTATGACAGGAAATTGCCGAAAAAAGACCACATCATAATATTAGCTGGATCCAACGATGTTGCTGACAAGGAGCCAACACAACTCACAATCCACCAAGGAATAAAGTTGCTCCTCTCGAGTAACTTAGGAACCAACGTTGAGGTTAACGGTTAACAGCATACCTTGACGGAATGACAATCTTTTACTCAATGATGCTTATCCACATAGAGTGCATATTCCACTCTAATAATAGTACCGCTAATCTGGTACATGATTATGAGGGAAATATGAACATGGTAAATGAAGATACAAATTATTTTATCCAGAGTTATCATTGCACAAAACATGGGCTTCATTTCAGTAGACGGGGGAAGCAGATCCTTGGAGAACACTTTAAGAAATTGATTTATCGATTAAAAGGACAATATTCCTTAAGTTCCTCATCGGTTATGGAAAATAAAGCTCCACAAACCAACTACTGGGTGCCATGGACACGAGTGTTAGGCAGCCATCAGGAGCAACACTTGGTAAACCTCTACCAGAGTCCAGGCTTCTATGGCGTCTTCGATGATCAAGCCCTGCTCTGCCTTGTCGCAAGGTTCCCATGGATTCCTTCACTTCTGAGGAGGAAACAACGTAAATTTGTGATGAGATCCATGGATTGGAGTAATACTCGACGGCCGTTAATAGCAACCTCCGAAAACCTCTACCAGAGATGTGGCTTTACTGGAAACTTCTGTGATAGAGCCATTTCCTGTCCCGTCACCTGATGGACCAGTAGGGACTTCACCTATGTGATCAGATGGAAACTCATCATCTGATGCTTCTCAAGTTCAGTCATTTTGTAATCAAAACTTTCTTCCTTTAACTTCACTTAAACCGTAAACAGTGCAGTTTTTTTTTGCAGATTAGCCAGGGCATCTAAGGGACCTTTAGCTTTACGTGGAGTCCAAACCACGTAGTATTGGTCTGACTAGCCAACAATCAGTTTTCCCTACACAACATATTTTGACTAACACCCAGCATTGAAGCTTCAGATTGCTCTAGTAGTATCCACGTCGATGGCAACTATTGAGCAGACGCTATACTAGTATTAAGAGCATAGAAGTTTAGGACTATCATAGTAAATATAATGACCAGAAGACCAAGAAAGTCAGACGAACCAGAGATTTCTTGGGTTCAGACATTAGCGACTAAATAGCTTTTGCAGACTACTGATTTAGTTGGCATTAATATAAAAACCAGGCCGCTGATTAGGCAATATATATATATATATATATATATATATATATATATATATATATATATATATATATATTACCTAAATTCAACCATAAACTCCTCGATTTAAAAGAAGAGATTACATACACTTTGTTCCATTGAAACGTTAGAAGTGCTAGTTATAAAATGTATGAGCTGCTTGCTTCATGGTCCAAAATACCAAATTTAGTTTCCTTAACAGAGCACTGGCTCAAAAAAGATGAACGCCTTATTATACTGAATTTTAGCTACGTGGCAAGATTTTGTTGAGAGTCAGTTTTGTGTGGAGGATTAGCGATTTACTCTGGTAACAGCTTTAATTGAGAATAGAAACGACTTAGTGGATAAGTTTTGTGATATGAATATTTCTGAATATTTCATTAATTTTATGACATAATTTTAAGTTTTATTTGTCTTTTCCGAAAAAAATCTCCCAGAAAACGTAGATTACAGAAAAGCAAAGTAAAACTTAGTGCAGAGTTGAAGGCGCTTGTGGACGTCAACCAGACGTGGATTTAGGAATCTTGGCCAGAGATACGAATGATCCTGCTTTAAAATCATACTATAAAAGTAGAAAAAATATTCAAAAACTCTTATTGGAAGAAAAAAATAAAAAATTATGCATGAGGTACAAAACTCTGACTGTATAAAAAGGGCTGTCTGGTAATTGGTGAGAAGTGAGAAAAGTGAATTTCGTCCCTCGCTGACATTGAATTACCAACTCAGGTACCAAACCTATTCAAAAGGCACTTCTCAGATATCTTCCCTATTACTTCATGAATAAGTTATAAGCCGTCTGCTGTTAATCCCTGTTCACCCCTTGGATCATTTGTTCTTTCCCAACCTCAACTCAGAAAATTGATCGAATAATATTATCCCTGAAATCAAAATTGTCGGCTGGTAATGACGAGATGTCAAGTACTCTTTTGAAACAGATTTATAAACCCATCCTTGAACCCATAACTAATATTTTCAATTACTCAATGTATTCAGGTTTACTTCCAGATATTTTCAAAACTGCTAAAATTGTTCCCCTCTTCAAAAAAGGTGATAGAAGCAATGTAAAAAACTATCGGCCTGTTTCCCTCTTATGTACTCTTTCAAAATGTTAAAAAAAAAATTGTTTATAGAAAATTGCTGAATCATTTGAATAAGAACGATATCCTTACGCCTCATCAATATGGATTCAGACCAACGATGGATGTTCTACAACGATGGGAGTGGTGATTTTGTTGAGGTGGTTGTTGAGCTGTTTGAGAATCGTGAGCATGCTTTGGGAGTTTTTTGTGACTTATCGAATTCATTTGATCGAGTGGATCAGGATATTCTATGTAAAAGGCTGGAAGGTTATGGCGTAAGGGGCGTTGCTTTATCTAGGTTTAAACCATACCTATCAAATCGTCGTCAGTTTGTGGAGGCAGAGACTCGTTCTGAGTTGGTGAAAACTAAACATGGAGTACTCCAAGGCAGTATACTAGGCCCTATACTTTTCATCATTTATATAAATGATATAGTTTTATGCCTTCCTTTGGGAAAGACTTTTCTATACGCAGATGAAACGTTACTGTTCAGAGGCCTGATAACCTACAATCCATGATTTATACTTCTGTAACAATGTTTCATGAATGGCTATCAAGCATCAAATTAATGCTTAATAATGAAAATACTTTTTTGCAGTTTTTAACACGCAATAAAAGTCCGTAACCAATTTATCTGGACAAATTTGGAGTTAAGGAGTGCTCTGCAGTTAAATTCTTGGGCTTGATAATTGATAGTGGGCTGACGTGGTCAGACCATATTTCAGAACTATGTAGCAAATTAAGGCAAACTTGTTTTTCTTTTGACGTATTACATCCTTTTATGGATCAGAAAGCATATTATTATTGATATACCATGGTTGGTTCTTCTCCCTTATGCTCTATGGAATAGAGGTTTAGGGTGGTTCATCACATTCATTTAGGGTGTTGATTGAACAATAAAGAGAAGTCTGTGCTATTTTGGTCCTACCCTTGTTCACCTCATGCAGAGATGTGTAAAGGACTTAGCATTTTTACATTTAATGGGCTTTATATTTTTAAGTCTATTTTATTTGTTCTGAAGTACTCCAAAAAAGTTAAAGCGGGTCACAGGTTTCCAACCAGGCATAGTAATAACCTCCGCACTCTCAGACATTGCCTTACTCTCTCCAAGTGTCAGATATGTCATGCCGGAATTTTGTTCTTTAATAGGTTGCCTATTGAAATTAAGTCATGTCAAGGCAGATTGTTAGAGAACAAACTGAAAAAATATCTCATTGACAAAGAATTTTACAATTTAGATGACTTTTTGAACAGCATTTAGTTTTTTTTTTTTTTTAAAGTACTCGTTATAAAAACTTATTTAGATAAGTTTATTACGAGTAATTGTTAGTATTAGTATAACATAGTTATAAAGGTGACGTCTGAGATATACATGTAAATTATTTATCCATTCAGAAATAAATCATTTTAATTTGAACTTAAACATTAAGATAATAAAATGGTTGACAAATAAAGATATCATAAATCTATTACTGCTGTTAATTTTGAATAAGAAGTCACAGTTCTTGTAATATGTACAAATTTATTTCAATATCATCAATTCATGCAACTCTAGGTGTTACGTTCTATGTGAGTATATAGACCTAATAGGAATATTAACGTTCATTGTATATGTATTGCTTGAAAACTAAACTGAACCATCTACAAACACTTATTTATCCAAGTATATCACATCATTTTTCCGTTCTTATCGGGTCATTTTTAAAGTATACTAAAATACAACTAGTAAGACGTCTGTTAGGTTCATTATTCTGTCATATTCGATATCCTTATTAATAGACCCCTTCGTGATTTAATATTGTGATTTTTATGGAACACAATATGATTATTATTATTCAACTTTTATTTGTAAGACGGCGATGGTAGAGATATCAGCAAATGTGAGGGGGCGAATGATTGTGATGACTGTAGATGAACGAGTGTAGTCGTTGTTACTAATTAAGGTTGACTGTTTTTCAGAAAGAGCACATTATTAATAGCACATCAGCCAGGGCATCTAAGGGACCTTTAGCTTTACGTGGAGTCCAAACCACGTAGTATTGGTCTGACTAGCCTAACAATCAGTTTTCCCTACACAACATATTTTGACTACCACCCAACATTGAAGCTTCAGATTTCTCTAGTAGTATCCACGTCGATGGCAACTATTGAGCAGACGCTATACTAGTATCAAGAGCATATAAGTTTAGGACTATCATAGTAAATATAATGACCAGAAGACCAAGAAAGTCAGACGAACCAGAGATTTCTTGGGTTCAGACATTAGCGACTAAATTTTTTTTGCAGACTACTGATTTAGTTGGCATTAATATAACAACCAGGTCGCTGATTAGGCAATGGGCCTAACAAACTGGATGGACCACACCTACGTGATAAGAAACAAATATTATCACCAATTATCATAATCTTATAGTTTAAATACATAGTCTATACCATTCCATGTTGATATTCTATCTACTTTAAAAATAAACCAATGAAATATAAAATAGTGTTCTTAAATTTTTTTATTGGGTGAATATATTTAATTTGTTAAACATTGGATGTTAAAATAACACTTCTTAACACACATTTAGTACACAAGTTGATTAATCGCCTCGGCCAACTGAGGAAAATGAAGGGGTATGAACAAAAGTAGGTCGACGATAACGAGGTATATTTAGTGCTGGTTCTGTAACCAACCCTAATTGGTGTTCAGTTACAAATAACTGGGAAACATGGTTATTGGTGTGATTTTAGACCAAAATTATATCTGTGAATAAATGTTACACCCTTGAACGAAATATCATAAGGCTACTTAGTGATAGAGTGAATATGATACACTAAAATCTTCGAACAAAATATTGTTTATTAAAAATTATATGGACATATAATAGGTTTAATTGAAGGACTAGTAATTAGTTATTGTATACCAATTATATTGAGTATTTATTTTTACAGGACTAAAAGACGTCTTTTTGAGCAATTACTCTCATCCACTTATGTTAAACATTTTCACTCTCTTTATTATGTTACAAGTATATTTATTATTATTATTTACTAAACTATGCATACATGAAGATTACATTAAACATTTTACTGAGAAATAACTGGAAATGTCCGAGTTATTTTCATACATTGGGTCACGCCTTGGCACTGAAGCTAAGCCTTTTTTGTGGCACCCTGTTTAAATGAGCTTTTTACCCGTCAGGCCTTTCTGTGACACCCTATTTAAGTGAGATATTTACCTGTGAGGACCTGACACTGGAGCTAAGCCTTTTTGTGACGCCCTGTATAAATGAGGTTTTTACCCGTCAGGACCTGACACTGAAGATAAGCCTTTCTGTGACACCCTGTTTAAGTGAGATATTTACCGGTGAAGACCTGACACTGGAGCTAAGCCTTTTTGTGACGCCCTGTATAAATGAGGTTTTTACCCGTCAGGACCTGACACTGAAGATAAGCCTTTCTGTGACACCCTGTTTAAGTGAGATATTTACCGGTGAGGACCTGACACTGGAGCTAAGCCTTTTTCAGACACTCTGTATAAATGAGATAAATACTTATGAGTAATTATCTCATAATTAATATTTAGGATAACTGAATTTTGTAATTTGAATTTAAATTATAAAAAACAGAAACCAACATTTATTTTACCTCTGGAATTGATCCAGTGTCCTCAGATACGTAAATTTGGACTTAAAATATGTATCTGGATTTCCTATGGTCAGTTATAAACTCTATTCAATTAGATACACATTGATTGACTACATATTATCATGACTATAAATACCATTTTAACCCATATATTTTACATTTCATAATGATGACAGCTAATACAATTAATATATTTATGTGCTTGTACATTAAACCAACATAATTCTAAAGGAAAATGACGTAAATTACAGCGGAGCACCAGCGCGGAAATGAAGCAATAAACTAGTAACTTTATGACTGGAAATGGTAAGCACAGAAAGTAACAGTGCACATATTCTACATAGTTAAATATTTTTATATTCATGAATTTGTAGACATTCAAATTCATTATATCGCCTGTATTCTGTATTATATTTATAACATTTAGATGATGTTTGGCTTATCTGTATAGTCAAAAAAATCATACCGATTTGTAGTTAAAAAAATTAATCTTATTTTAAAGTGATCTATCACTACAACTTAAATTTTGGCACATTAAAAAGTACATAGAAAAATTTTATCTTCCATTTAAGTGGGTTTCGATTAAAAAACATGAAACAAATAAATGTTACTTGCAAGTTTAGTTTTATAGTGTACTGATCTGTTTGGGAGTCACATTTTAGGAAAAGAAATTGAGTTGGATTTCATGCCAGTATAAAATAACAATAGAAATATTTTATTGTGAGTCACTTAGGTTCTATTTAAAATAAAGTAAAATTTTTTTGACCATAAATTATACAGAGTGTCTCTGAACTCTCTGAGGATCTTTTTAGGCATTGATTATGAGTCAAAAACAAGACATAATACCATATTTAAAAATTCCAAATCACCTCCGGTACCCGTACAGCTGCCATTTAGAATTTTTACAAATTATTTTTTATTTTAAAAACTGTTTAGCGTATAAAGTTCAAATTTGGTACATGCATTAATAAAACCTTTTTCTTGCTTAAATAAAAAAATCAAAAACATTTTTCAAATATTTTTAAATTGTGGCTTTTTTATATGTTTGATCATTGATAACTTTTTAAATTTAAGGAATTTTAAAAAAAATCACACAATTAACTTTTTTTTGCAAATTAAATTTGCAATGCCAAAAAGTAACTTTAAATGAAATCGAATGACAAACAATCGAGATTTGAGTTTTTTTTTTTTGTATTTAACGATTTACGCGTCAATGTGTACAGCCATGGTGCCATACCACGCAAGTCAACCACAACAATACATCAGCGATCTATTCTGATTACATTAATCCAAACCATTGCAATAAAGTGATGTAATTGTAATAAAAATGCCCCTAGCATGTAACAGGAAAATATTTGCAGATGATTTTCATTTCTATTAAATTAAAACTTAATTTCAACCTTAAGTAGTGCCCTAACAACTAAAATTGTTGTAAATTCTAGGTTGGTAGAATTGTTGAAGGCGTTAACTTTCCAATATTTTTTCTTTGAAATCAAATGAGATGACAACATTTTGAGCATAGTTCGTAATGTGAAAATAAATTAAATTAAAGTTTCAATTTATGAAATAACTGCTTTGCATCACAAATTAATTTTACAGCAATTTTAGTTTTTAGGGTACTACTTAAGGTTAAAATTAATTTTAAATTTCATAACAACTAAAATCATCTGTTACTTTCTTTCCGTTGCCTGTTAGGGGCATTTTTATTACAATAACATCACAAAACACTTTATTGTAATGTTTTGGATGAAAGTAATCAGAATAGATCGCTGATGTATTGTTGTGGTTTACTTGCTTTGCACGGCACCACTGCTATACATACACATGACGCGTAAATGATTAAATACAAATGTTTTCAAATCTTGACTGTTTGTCGTTTGATTTCCTTCAACGTTACTTTTATGGATTGCACATTTAATTTGCAAAACAAAGTTATCATTGTGATTTGTTGTATTCCTTAACTTTCAAAAGTTATTAGGGATCAACATTTTCAAAGATTCGCCATTTTGAAAATATTTGAAAAAGGTTTTTGATTTTTATTTAAGTAAGAAAAAGGTGTTATTAGTGCGTATAAAAAATTTGAACTCCTCTCTAAACTCATTGAAAAAGAAATTTTTCTTGAGGAGGAAAATCCTGATATAATTTGTTTTACAGTACATTCAATTAAACAAGTGCAACTTCAAAATTTGCGTCTTATAAACTAGACATGTAAAACTGGATTATGTAGAACAAATACGAAGGGGGGAGGAGTGGGCTTTTGGATTCGTTCCTATATAGATTGTCAGAAATTGCCCTGTGAACAAATAGAAGGCATTTTTGAACTGGCCGCTATTTCTGTGAAGCTTACCGGGCAATGTAAAATGTTGATACTTGCATGTTATAGGCCTCCAACAAACAATGTTACCGATTTCTTTGAATGTATCTCTGGTTGTCTTGAAAGTTATGCAAACAGACACGAAATTGTAACTGTACTGGGAGATTTTAATATTAATTTATCCAAAGGACTTTTATCAGCTAACGATTTGTCTCCATAATGAAATATTTCAATCTGATAAATATAATAACTTCTTACACAAGAGAGGCTTTGGGATCACGATCTCTGATCGATCATGTATTCACAAATGTGTCGAATGCTAGAAGCGATGTACTGGTATCCGCATTATCAGATCATTACGCCCAGTCTGTAAGCATTGAAGTTTCCCTCCATAACATAAATGAAGTTCTCTATAAACATTGTAGAAGTTTTAATTATCAGAATATATATGTATTTAAATATTATATATCGAAAGAGAACTGGCATGTTAGCTAAAGACATGATTAATAAATATGAGGTATTTAATGTCATATTACAATACTATTTTGACATGGCTTTCCCAAAGAAGAGAAAGAAAGTAAATTATAACAGACAAAAGAAAATAAAACTTAGTTTATATACTCAAGTAAACTAAAAAAATAACTGTATCAATTATATAAAAAAACCTAAGGATCTTGAATCAAGCCAATATTTACGAGTATAATATAGGAGATTAAAATGCAAGTATCATTTGGTAATAAAGTATGATAAATCAAGAGAATCAAATCATATGTTAGAAAAAAATAGAAGCATCTGATAATAAATCCAAAGTTATGTGGAGAATAATAAATGAGATGAGGCCTCCTAAAAGATAGGATTATTCTGTTCATAATTAATTGTATAGTACAGGAGTGATGATAAATAATCCCTTACAGATAAAGAGTGAATTTGATGAAGTTTTTGCCAGAGTCCACCAAGAAAGAAATAATACAGGAAATAAAAGTGAACGGACCAAGGGGTCAGTTGTAGATTCAGCAAACTCATCACCAAGCTCTTCATAAATCCTATACTTCTGAAAAGAAGTTCAAGAAGTCATTAGTTCATTAAAAAACAACAGATCAGCAGGTATCGATGAAATATCTGCAACAAATTTTAAACTCAGTATCAACTATGCTTGCAGTTCCATTCTGTCACTTAATAAATTTTTCATTTTCTTCTGCTACATTCCCAGATGTACTCAAACTTGCAATGATAAAACCTATATTAAAAGCAAGAGATAAAACATACAGTAAGAACTACAGACCAATTTCTATTTTAACGGTTATATCTAAGGTTTTTGAGAAAATTGTTTTAAACTTCCTATGCCGTTTCCTGGAGGAAAACAATATTATTTTTGAAAATCAGCATGGGTTTGTCAAGAATAAATCTACATCCAGTGCAATTTTTGCCTTTATCAACGATATAGTTAGTGCCATGGATAGTTAGAGAAAATGGAGGAGATGGGTATACAAGGACTGGCCCTTGATTAGTTTAAATCTTACCTTGGTGGAGGGAGATAGTCTGTTCTGATCCTAATGTCCACAGAACTAATGCCTTCAACTGTTATGATATCAAAGAAAATAAAACAGATTATCTACGTTTACCTGTAATAAGAGAAAATACAGTTCTCTCTTTCAAAGAACACATACAACTGTAATTGCAACCAGCTGATGTTAGGAGTTGAGCACTTGAAGCTAACGTCCGAAGAACTAATGCTTTCAACTGTTACGATGTCAGAGGAGATAAAACTGGATATCTACGTTTACCTCTAATAAGTGAAAACACAGTTCTCCCTCCCAAAGGACACATACAACAGTCATTACAACCAGCTGATGTTAAGAGTTGAGCACTTGCAGCTAATGTCCAAAGAACTAATGCCTTCAACTGTTACGATGTCAGAGGAGATAAAACTGGATATCTATGTTTACCTCTAATAAGTGAAAACACAGTTCTCCCTCCCAAAGAACATATATAACAGTCATTTCAACTGGCTGATGTTAAGAGTTGAATACTTGGAACTAATATCCACAGAACTAATGCCTTCAACTGTTACGATGTCAGAGGAGATAAAACTGGATATCTACGTTTACCTCTAATAAGTGAAAACACAGTTCTCCCTCCCAAAGGACACATATAACAGTCATTACAACTGGCTGATGTTAAGAGTTGATTACTTGGAGCTAATGTCCACAGAACTAATGCCTTCAACTGTTACGATGTAGGAGAAGATAAAACTTGATATCTACGTTTACCTCTAATGTGTGAAAACACACTTCTTCCTCCCAAAGGACACATACAACAGTCATTACTTCTGGCTGATGTTAGGAGTTGAGCACTTGCAGCTAATTTCCACAGAACTAATGCCTTCAACTCTTACGATGTCAGAGGAGATAAAACTGGATATCTACGTTTACCTCTAATGTGTGAAAACACAGTTCTCCCTCCCAAAGAACACATACAACAGTAATTACAACTGGCTGATATTAGGAGTTGAGCACTTGCAGCTAATGTCCACAGAACTAATACCTTTAACGTAGTAAGGAGATGTCATTGCTGTTTAACCTGTTACGATGTCAAAGAAGATCAAATACACATGTATGTATCACTAAACCTTACCAATGAAATAAAAGGCAATTTAGGTACATAATTGAATATGTATTAAATATGTGGCATTTATTAGACTATAGCTTCCTAATATTACAAGAACCACGTTAACATATTACATTTTATTATATTTGTTTATACGAAATATTGGTCTTCGGTAATGCACTCTGATAATGATAAGAGGTATATGGATGTTGATTTTCTCCAAAATATAATGGTCTTTTTAGTTATAATTGATGGCCTAAATATTTTACTTTATATTTTAACAGGATTAAATTAAATTAAACGAAAATATACGAAATATACTTTAAGATGTATATTTGAGTTTAGTTACGAATGAGGATGTAATTAAGCAATTTTGAATCAAGAAATTTAAAAATCTGACCTTATTGAAAATTACATTCGATAAATTGACTCGACTATATTAAACTTTATATGATTCGATATATGATTCGAAACGATATATGATTCGACTATATTAAACATTACATAACAGTTAAGTTCTATACTCTGCTAGTTGAAACCCATAAATATCGTAACAAAACCCTCTGCAGCTTTCTTGTCTTCAAACGCATATCGATGCTATTATTTATTTGTATACTTTATAGTCAAACCGAAATTGTGTCTACACATTAGAACTACTTAATCATTTCTACAATTAAGGAAAGGAAATAAAAGTAAAAATTGCTAGGACAAAAGAAAGGTTCCATGAAAATGGAAGAATGACAAAAGTCGCCTAGGTATACCAGGTGACTAAAATAACGGCTTATATATTAACCTGTCATATACATAAGGAAATTTTATAAGTTTAGGTATACTTGACTTTTTCATGTTCTATATCTATTTTCTGCGTTTGTACAACACTTTATACGTAAGATGACTTTATCTTGAAAAATTTTAATGAAGAGTGGATTCAGTATTTGTTAAAATATGAAATGCAGAGTAAAATGAGTTTTGGAGATACTCCTGTGACATTCCCTCTCAACGTCTGCTCGCTCTGTGCCATGAACTTGATGAGATATTTCACAACTATTTCCTCCAGGAACTTACGGTATTTTACTTAAATTAACAATCACAATAATGCGTCTTTCATATATTTTTAAAATACTGTTTTAAAGACTTAGTTTGGAACATATTTATTGTTCTAATATTCCATGCATTTATATATTCTAAAAGTATTATTGATTACAATTATTTACAAAGTTTGATCCTTTTGAAGTTCTATCTTGGGTAGTTTTCTAAAAGTAACTTAATTGGGATGTACAGTTTACAGTTACAATGTAGATTATACGAAACTCTAAACGATTTACGAAATGATAGTAATGATTATATTTAGGATTATAGTTATGATATAAACATTCAAGATTAACTATTTATTACTAGCACACAAATGATTATTACTCAAGACTTGAAACTACATGCTGTCCAAAATGCATTTGTCTAAAAAAAAAAACTTATATTGTACATCATGACATGTAATAGGGCATAATGCTACTGAAAAGGGCAGACCACAAGATTTATGTATTGAATTTTATAACAAACGTTATATTTTACAATTTTGTATTTAAAAAAAAATTTAAACACTACAACAATTATCATTTGATTACTTTTATCATTGATATTATAGTATTATATCAGTGAGACAGTAATGGATAACGATGGATGTACTCAAACACAGTTGAGTTTCATATGTAGAAACTCGACTAATGAACGTATTCAATAAATAAATACACCATTGGATTAAGATAATGAACTACAAAGTAAGTTAAATACATATCTTAGTATTTATGTTACGTGTTATGAATATGGGAACGACCTGAACTCATAACGTACCACCTGAACATGTGTCATAAAAACCCAAATATTACAACTGAACTGATAGACCATTGAGAACAGTAGGGGCTAGTATCAATGTAGTATTTACGTTAATGAGAGCAAGACCTAAACAATAACATGAAATAAAAAAAAGGGTTTATTTTATGAGGCTATGTTATGACCATTAACCTCATAAATAGAATACTACACAAAATTTTAATGAGTATACACAATATTGACAGCATAACCAACATCTACGTGGTTCCAAAATGTTTATAGCTGGTAAGATTCTTAACAGCTTAATTTTAATAAAGATAAAAGGTGATAACCAACTTAATCAACAATGATGGTTTTAAAACAGTTTACGCAATAATGGTTGCTAAAAATATCATAAAATATTTAACATTATTTTAAGGGAAAAAATACTCTTATAGTATAAACAAAATTCTATACGAACAAACCTGGGCTTTCAAAAAACACGCAATTCTTCATTTAAGCTACGAAAATAAGTAAAACACTACTTGATTCCTATCAATCAGCTGATAACCACCGGCTGTTCATTTGTCATTAGGCTTTATCACTAAGAACTAAGTGGTTCTTAGTTACACTTTCAAAGGAATAGTTGGCCTTAGTTTGTAACAATGACTACATTCACTAATCTACACTCATCACACTCACTCTAAGATATTCATCCATATCTTGAAGATTGGCGTCTTAAGAATAAATAAGTGAATACAAACTATAAAAAACACATTTTATTAGAATTGCTTAAATGTTTTCAAATAACAAAATTCGGATTTTAGCACCTTACTGAAATTGCAAACAATAAGGAAGAAACTCGCTATAGAAGCGTAATTTCACCAGGTTTCTCATTCGTAAAGAGTTTACTTTACATTTATCTAATTATTAGTGAAACAAGAAAATAATTTTGGTTTAAAAACAAAAGAAAGCTTTAAAACTCAAGTGTTGACCAATTTCATCAGAAAAAACTTCACTTCATCTTATTGTGACACGTGGTTTAAGTTTCCATCCCTGAACACATTTAAATACGAACAAGTAACGTAACGTAGTGGGAAAATTACGTAAAACACGAGTTTCCGCTTAATTATCGAGAACCATTGTCGTTCTAAAAAACGAAAAGCTATAAGGAAAATCTGTTTACATAAATGTCTATATTTTAACAAAACCTTTTAAATTATATAATAAAAATATACACCCAATGTTTATGCCTAAACATTTCGAGATTCGAATCCACAACTTATAGTTTTGAGGACCCTGTACATAAATTATGAGCCAAAAACTGACAATGGACTCTTCATGTTGCACGTTTTGTTTAATGTACTAGACCAAACCGTTCACCCGGGTTGTACTACACCACATGATGGGTGGTCTGCCTCACACTGATCGTATCAATCTGTTTCATTTTAATATATTTCAAGTACACTAAGAAATGTTAATATCCTTATTATAAATAACTTGACATATGTTTGTTCAGATCGATTGTTTTAATTTTAAAAAACTCGGCCCTGCGGGCCTCGCCAGGGGGCAAGCCCCCTGGACCCCCGGATCTTTTTGCTTAGAGCCTACGGCTAAAATTCAAGAAACATGGAACATGCTCCTTTTTAATAATTTCTGCAAATGTATTTCTCCGAAAACAACGAATTTTAGATTTCATGTAAGGAATTACAAAAAATATAAACATATCTTAAAAATATAAATATATCTTTACTTTTTAAATTTTATTGTTTCGCGGCTCAGGTTCTTACTCACGCGATGACTCATTACCACCTTGAAAGGAAGTTAATTATTATCTTATATAATCCTATAGACACAAAATGGATTCTCTAATTAGGACTTAATTTTGTATATTTTTAACAAGAGTTGTCATGGAAACTAAAGATGTACTTTGATGAACGCTTGCAAATAAAATCATTATTGAAGTCAACACTGATATGTCATTGTGTTTTCATGGTTACGCGTCACCCTCCCGCGTAACGTTTTCAGACAGTTAGGTCAAGACTAAAGCATGTTCCATGCTAATATATATTGTTGTGACCTGCTACAACACACATTGCGTTTGTTTTTTTGCCTTGGTTGTTAAATAGTTCTAGTTTATACTATCTTGTTTCATGTCTAAGTTAAAGCAAACAGGAAAGGTCAAACATGTTATCCAAGGTGATAGGGTGTTGGATGGAAACAAAACACAAACAAGGAGAATCTGACGTCACAAACTGTGTTGTAGTAGGCAACTTCAATCACCTTTGTACACTTTTTATATATTTTTTAAATTAAATACAGCAATAAAATCACATGCAATCTATTACCAGTAAATCGATAAAGTAAAATTCTCAATTTTAATAATATACTTGAATAAATAATTGGAATATCCATTGAGTTATTGAATATTTTTTAAATCATTGTATGTAGCTCTGGAACTGTAAGATAAGGCATAAACTGTTACAGTGTCTGTCAAACAGATCCAATGTATATTGGTTTTCAACTTCTGTTTCGTAAATAATATTTCATTTTCATGTTCTTATAAAGTAAAAATAAAATAATTATCCTCAATGCAATCGAAGGTTTGAACATGAAATAAAACAAATAATGCTGTAAGCAAATGATGAATAATAAAGAAATACTTTAATAGGTAGGTTTTAGAATATTATTTGAGTAAATTTGAAATCGGAAGTGATTTTTATAATTTTATGTAATGTTATTGATTATTTTACTATTACTGTTGTTTTTTACTATTACTCTGCATTAAATATTGATTAAAAATAAATTGTGTTTGTTGGAAATTTGAACAGTTCCAGGATATTTTTTTTAAAAAACTAGCACACTGGACATCTTACAATAGTATAAAATTTATAAATGTTCACAAGAAATAACAGGTAATGACATTTCAAATAAAAAACTTCAATTCTGTCCATTTTCAACATTCAATGCAGTTCTTGGTATTCAGATAAAGACAAAATCAAATAGTGAAATAATTAATGATAGCACAAGAAATGATAAGAATTTAAGAACTTAGCCAGCAGTCTCAAATTCACATAAATCACAGTTTAAAACCTACCCATCAAAATATTAATTCATTCATAATCACATATTTACAACATTATTCATTTCGTTAGATGAAAAAACATGCCATCGCAGTAAAACCAATTTTATTTGTAGTCTATATGAACCTGAATCTATAGAGAACCAACTCCAGAAGATGTAGTTGAACAATAATTAGCATTGGATCTGTTTGACAGGTATTATATAAAATATTAATAAAGCAGCTGTCCAGTACCTTTTAAATGACAAAATACCTAATTATCCGTCACCGACTATGTAAAGCTTAATATTCTATGGAGTTCCATAATAAATAACAATCAAATTTGGTATCATCTTATTTATTGGTTGTTAGTATACTATTAGTACATATACAAATACAGTGTCTATGTATTAAAGGTATAGTTCTAAGACAATCTTATACAACTAAAAATAAGGTTTAAGTTACTAATTGTTCAGATATTAAGATTAATCATATAATTTTAATATTGAAGCTGTAATTTTAAAACATGGCTAAAACAACGGTATATTATAGCGATTTAAACTGATTAAAAACTTATATGTTAGTAAATTTCATCGAAACTTTAGTAATATCTTCAATCATTTTTTACTAAATAAATATTCAGTAAAACACATTTTTGTGTCGTCAGGATTAGAAAGGAGTTTAATCAAATAACAATCATAATCTTTTATAAAATATTAATAGTTTTAGAACATTATGTTAAATAAGAATACTATACTTTTGAGTGTCATGAAGTATCGTTATCAAATGTGGATACATTATCGTTTAGTTGTTGTTATTTATTTCTTATTCCGTTATCAGATGTAGAATTCTAAAGGTAATAGGCTGAAGAAGAGGTGAGTTTTACACTTTATGAGAGCAAGCTATTATGTATAATTTTTAATTTTCCACGAGACCAATTTTAATAAAACTAAACAAAGTTTGATAAACACTTTAACACATTTATACATCTTTAAATATTACTTAATCACAACTGTTTCTTGTGTTAAAATTTATTCCGATGTCTCAAGTCAAGTTACATTCGCACAGTACTTCTAAGAAATTTATGTAAATACTTTGTATATCAATAGAAACAATTTGATCCAGCTGAGAGAAGTTTAGACATCGACTTCCTCTTCATCGACTCAAGGATGAGGAAGGACAAAACAGGGGTCACCTAACTCGTCATCAGACAAGTCGTCAATTTCATATCCATTACTGAAGTACGGCCTGTCACAAAACTCTGGAAGCACATAAAATAACTGCCATTAGTATGCCACTGTAACTTTTTTTGTAGAACAATTTTCACAAGTAGGCTTTAGAAATTAATTTGTTTTGTTTAAACATTTGTTTACTAATTTTTAACTTTCATTTCATTTAGTTAGTATTTAAAAGTACTTTAGGTATCATTAAACACAATAAATAAAGTCAAACATTGATAAAGAAATGTTTATGTAGAAATAAAAAACTGTTAATGTTATGAAACCGAAAAGGCCAAGTCTCCCTGTTTCTAATGAGAAACAGTATATTGCACAAAGCCATATTGGCTAAGAAATACTTCTGAAGTAAAAACCAAAAGCACCATTAAATAATACAGTATATCAAATAAATAGTAATTTGTTCTAACTCAAAATATATACATTTCATATTTTAATAAATTACTTACATTGAGAAGATCGTTTACGCCTGAAAATGGGCGAATCCACCATTTTCAAATCTTTTCAGACAACAACAAGGCCAATCAATAGTGATATAGAGCAGATCAGTTAGGTGCTGGTACCTAGCAGGAACAATTAGAACTACTCGAAACTGGCCCTATTAGCAATACAGTTTCACAGATCAAATCATACCAATGTTTCTTATAGGAAACAATGGGTCTGAGGAGGTTGTGACCTGTAATGGTCAACATGTATCCAGGTTCTTGAACAATTATGTTCTGTCGTGGGCAACTTGTGTCCGGGTTCCAGACCTAAAGTGTCTGGGCAATATGTGTCTGGGTTCCGGACCACTTGTGTTTTGTTATGACCAACATATGTCCGGGTTCCTGACCACTTGTGTTCTGTCATGACCAACATATGTCCGGGTTCCTGACCACTTGTATCTTTTCATTGGTATAGTGTGTCCCTGTGTTATTTTCTGCACCCTGTGCTCTAATGCCTTTCTTACGCACACAAGTTTTGTATGGCAATCCAGACTGTCTCATTAGCTCCCTCAGAGTTTACTGTATAATTAAATCTCCTTTTATCAGTAGGAAGTGGCATTCAAGTAATAAATAACTATGCAAGGTGTAATTATTTGATAAATAAGTATGATGAAGAATAAATCATTGATTTGACACCCTCTTGAATGTCTCCAGAAATATGTTGGCATAGTAACAGCTATATTTCTTAATTAAATGTCTTCACGGTTATTATCTAGAAAATTAGAATTCAACTGTTTTATTAGGATTTCTAAATTTTTAAGACTTTGATTTGGAGAGAATAGGTGTAATGCTTTCTTTCTTTTTCTTTTTTTTTTTTTTTTTTTTGAGTTTCACGTCCTTTTTAAGTTAAAAGTAAAATAATAGTTAGAGTTTCCAAACAAACAGGTTAGTATTAGATATCATATCAGAAACAAGATATTATTATAAATTACAGTTTATTTTCATATTTAGCAAAATAAAATTAATAACTTTCGTAGTAGTAAACAGTATGTAAATATTGTTTAATTTTACTAATAAATGCACATACAAAATGTTATGGACCAATGATGGATTGTTTACGTTTTGGATTTTTCAGAGATTTCCAATCACGTTTGGTTTAAAAACTAACAACATATGAGGATTTAGTAAAGTTCTACTATCTAAAGCTTATTTGAACCCAGCCTAGTAACCTAGTAGTAAAAAAACACACTATCATTAAGAATGCCATTAATTTACAGTATAATAAAACAATAACTCTTTATAAAAACTAAAATCCACTTATTTGACAAAGCAGCTTAATGGACCTTGCACTTATGCTAAAATATACCACCGTGGTTGCTCTTCTTTATTGTTTTTTATCTTATTGTTTTAAAACATACTTTTATTAATACATATTTTATTTTCTTTTATTATTTATTATAAATTCCATGCACGGAATAAATTGATGAAGAAATTTATATTAAATATGTGCAGCAAAAAACCTTTTGTAATACATACATTTAACGTGATAGAATTTAAAAATGAACATCACAAAATATATGTGCTTTGTAAAATTTAAAGCTATGTTTACAGATATTTGCCATTTTAAATGTACTTAATAAATTAAATGAAATGGTAATTTTTATTCTGTCGACTTTACATATACTTTTTGTTACAGTGACGATAAAAATGTAGGTCTCACTTGTAACAGACCTGCTGGCGCCTCTCCACCATTACACTGAGTATCCCAGAAGTACTCTCATAAAATGTAGGTCTCACGAGTGATAGGCACCACTCTACCAGTACACTGAGTAACCCAGAGGTACTCTCATAAAATGTAGGTCTCACGAGTGATAGACCTACTGGCACTACTCTACCAGTACACTGAGTAACCCAGAGGTACTCTCATAAAATGTAGGTCTCACGAGTGATAGACCTACTGGCACCACTCTACCAGTACACTGAGTAACCCAGAGGTACTCTCATAAAATGTAGGTCTCACGAGTGATAGACCTACTGGCACTACTCTACCATTACACTGAGTATCCCAGAAGTACTCTCATAAAATGTAGGTCTCACAAGTGATAGACCTACTGGCACCACTCAACCAGTACACTGAGTAACCCAGAGGTACTCTCATAAAATTTAGGTATAACGTGTGACAGACCTGTTGGTGCCTTCTACCATTACACTGAGTAACCCAGAAGTACTCTCATAAAATGTAGGTCTCACGTGTGACAGACCTGCTGGCGCCTCTCTATCATTACACTGAGTAACCCTAAAGTACTCTCGTAAAGTTGTTTGAGTATCGTAAACATGTTAACATGAGTAACATCTAGCATACATTTTGCACTGGGAGAAAATTATCTGAAACTGATATAATCAGTTGAATTGAAGTAACGTAGAACAGTGTATAGGCTATAAATCATACATAATTTATGAACACAAGTTATTATTATTATATATTTGTATCCTCATACAAATATTTTTCCTGAACTGCTTTAAATTTATTTAATTACTCTTTCCTACATTAAATTATCTATTTGTTCCTTAAGGAAATATCTGTCTAAATATAAAATTTATTTACCATGGTGACGTGTTTGTCACTTCTATGTGCCATTAGTCAGACTACCATATGCTAAGTAAATTCCGGCAAACATATTACTAAGTACTTTGTTAGGCGTTGTATGCAAGGCTTTAATAACTATTAATCGTTGTACGTTAATTTAATATGTTACTAATTTTGATATAGGGTTAACCATTTTTATTTTTATAAATTAGTTACAGTAATATTTCATTTCTAGTTAGTTGTAATCAATAACTGTTACTTAGAATGGATGGGCTTTCTGTAACGACATTTTTACAATATTTACTATTACAATAAAAAGCTAATTAACTTTAGCGACTTAAAGGCAGCCATTTCTTAAAATTCAACACAAGGACACTGTTTTGAGTTATGTATTTCCCATCCTTAATGTAGATTATTTACAATTGATTTGCAAATGCGTAATTTATAAGGATGATTTTCGAGATAGTCATATCTCTTTTATAATGTATTATGATATTAACATGTTTAATAACGTTATTATATACGACTATTATGACCTTCATGCTGTTAAAAGTTTAAAAATATTCTAATAAAAATACCGAATACATGTAAATAATTAACAAATATATGATATTTTCATTTTGTTATTTGCTTATGTAAATAATTAACAAAGATATGATATTTAATTTTTTTAATTTACTTTTGAACATAGGTCTAAAAACCCACTGATATATGTTTTTACTGAGTCGATAATTTGAGGAATTAATTTAGCTATATTTAAGCAGTATGTTTCATGATTTAATCTACAAATATTGTATGGAAATAGCATATTTTAAAAATTTCTAAGTGATTTACTTCTATGGAGATTTTCGATCCATCACAAATTGTATTTGTATTTTAATACACCCGTTCTTTAAGGTAAATATTAATTAAATAAATGCTGACTGTATTAGTTTTAAAATGTAAGTCACACTATATATTAATTATTTTAAATACAAAATAACTGTTTTTAACATATTCGTAATTGGTTATTTTTAAAATTAATTGGTAATAATCTTTCGGGTGGTATATTAGTGTTTAGATAATCGTCGCCCATACATAATTTGCGAAAAAGGCGATGCCTGCGATATGACGCCCGCACACGGTCGTACGAAACCGGTGGAGTGGGCCATCGCCCGCCCGCCCGTAATTGCACTGGAAATCGCTAATATCACAAAATAACTGCTCATATGTTGTGCTATTTTTGCAAGTTACAGAATCAAGAAGAGTTGCTTATTATTTTATATTCGATAGCAGCCGAGACTGTTGGATAATATTCAATAGAATAAAGTTTATTCATCAGCTGTGCTCCTGCCGATGTCAGTCTAGTGAAGGAGTTGTTTGTTTATTGTTATTAGCAAAATGTTTGAAGTGTGAATAGTGTTGTGTTGTTTTATATCTTATTTTGTATAGTATAATAATTTTACTATTTTCATTGTGTAATGATACATCACTAAAACGCCACTAACAATTTTAAATAGTGTAAATAATTACCTATGACAAATATTCAAGATGTAAAATACAAAATTTCACCTTTTGGAGGAACTTAGTAGGTCTAATAATTTTACAGCATATTAGATTTATTTTTAATTTTTATTAATATTCATATTCATATCTTTATTATCGTCCAACAAGTTGTAAATGCATTGGTAATGTCATTGTATATAATCTACAGTCTTAATTCACAAAAATGCGTCATTCCTAATAATACAATCTAAATCGCTAGAAGTTAAGATCGCTATGGTCGAGCAAGTACATTTCATCTAAAGAATAAAAGGCTTTACCTTTCAACCATTTAGTTAAAATATGCTTAAAATTTGATATGCTTATTGTTCTAGCTGTGGTAGGTAACTTATTAAACAGTTGCACACCTTTATACATATACTTTTGTTGTGTTTTACTAATCATAAAATTCCTTATATCTATGTTGTTCTGAATCCTGGTATTATACGAATGTATCTGACTTTTTAAATTAAACATGTTAAGGCTTTCTTTTACAAAATCCAATGACTGCAAAATAAAAATGCAAGGAAGCGTGAGTATTTCAAGACTTACAAAATGTGGCTTACACGAATCTGTAGATTTGATACTCATAATGCTACGGATAGCTTTCTTTTGGGATTTAAGAACTTCTTTCGCTCCAAATGAGTTACTCCAGAGAATTGTACCATAAGAAATGTGGGAGTGAAACAGTCCATAGTAAGCCATAATGAGCACATTACGACTAAAACACAACCTTAACTTCCTTGTGGCAAAATATAACCCTTGACAGACGAGAGCAAAGAGAGTTAGTATGAACTTTCCAATAAATAAGCCCTGGGTCCAAACTAATGCCAAGCAACTTAACAAATTTTCCAGGGTCAGATATCCGACGTAAACTAAAAATAATGTCATCTGTCTTATTATCATTAACAACTAAACCATTTTCTTCAAACCAGAGACCAGCAATATAATTAATAGTGCTTTATTTCATATAATTAATAGTGACCTTATTGAGTTCAGATTTGCTGTTTGAAGTCAGTAAAGTTGTATCGTCAGCATATAGAATAGTTCTGTCAGGCACAAAGTTAGGAAGGTCATTTATAAAAACTGTGAACAAAAAAGGACCCAGAGCAGAAACTTGGAGAACCCCACTAGTTACATTTAGAAGACTGGATCTCTGATTCCCCAGCTTTACAAATTGATAGCGGTCAGACAAGTAAGAAGATAAAAGTGATAATGCATTGCCTTAAACGCTATAATAATACAATTTTTCTACCAGTTTTTCATGATCCACCAAGTCGAAGGCTTTGCTCAGATCCAGGAGTAATGTTGAAACTTCTTCTTTATTTTTAAATCCGTCATTAATAAATGAAACTATGTTATATAATAGTACATATATTAAGCACGAGTATAAAGCTAAACTTTACATTTTTACAATGTTTTTATATTTTTCTCAGCTAAATCTGATGAAATTTCTTACTAAGCTAAAGGACTGCATTTGAAACAAAAAAAGAGGTTTCCTACGGTTAAAATATTTATTGTGCCATAATTTGTAAAAAAACAATGTTCCTGTGTTTTTCAATTTTTTTTCTATAAATATATATATATATATATAAAATGTGAATTGTATGTATAAAATAGATAATAGTTCACTATTTTCTGATTGTCAGTTTATAAAACTTAAAAACAATACCAAAAACTTTGTGATATTCCTATTTTTAGTAATTGTATAGTATTTTTTGTAAATGCTTACATCAAACATAACAAACTCTAATTTGCTGCAGTCTTTTCAGTATTCTAGGGTCTCCTATCACAAATCTAAAAAATTAGTCACCTCAAAAAAATTAAATTTTTGTGTAGTCCTAAAAGGGTTAGGCCTAATAACTGCTACAAAAGAATACAAGGACTGGAATGTTGATCTTAATTCACAAGAGTTCAATTCGTTTTTGTGAATTATATCACAAAATAATTCTTCAATATTTAAATGGCAAGATTGATGAAAATTGTATTCCGTTTTGATCAGTGTTCAATAGGATAATATGCAATTCCCTATTTAATACAGTTGTTTAAATGCCCTTTCCTTTAAGAGAGGTTGGTTGAAATATGTATAAAGTGTAATTTGTCACAACTTTGTCTATAGAAAAACCTCTTTCAAATGAACAGTAGCACATAACAAAATCGTTAGAACGAACCCAATTCGGTGAGCTGATTGGTACAGCAACAAATTGTCGTATATCGGAGGGATAACCACAAAGCAATTACATCAAGCTTCCATTGGCAGTGATAAAATCCCAGCGTTGTTTGGAATGGAGGGGACGCTACCACATTTCATTTGGAGTAAGTTTAACGAAGCTTCCTATCGCATCCAAATGTTTGTACCTAAGTTTACCGTCAAGTAAATAAAAGCGTTGTCTGCAAATGACCAGAAATCATATGATAACTTTTCTTATATAAACTACCATGCTTAATTCTGACAGAACATTTTCTAAGGTTTTAATATTGAAATCTAGACCACAGAGAGTAATGGTAAAATATTACATTTGTGTTATTGAAATTTAAGAAATAACACTGAAGTGGGTCAACACTTTTTATATTTAATATTTAAGACAAAACCATATATTTATTATTTTAAATAAAAATTCTATGGCTATAAATTTTGTCAATTGACAAAAAATGTTTTAGCACACACTGCTGGTCTAAAAATGAAACACTAGTGATTGAAATATATATATATATATTATATATACTATAAATGACAAATATGGAATAGTGTAATATAGTTAAAAGGCTCAGGGAACTTTTAAAATTGCTTCACGTGTATCAAAGTGGCCTATAGTGTAACATTTTCATGGTGATACATTTAGACAGTAAACATGACAAGATATTAGATTAGTATGAGATTATCCAACAGTGGTATGTTTTTACGATCAAGTGGATTACAGTGATGCATGGTCTGCAGAGATTTTACTGCAAAAGCTGCTGCAAACACATGCCTCTGTTGTGCACCCTGTCTACTTTAGTATCATTTGATTATTTCGAATTGTGATGTAAGCTGCTTTATGTCATACTATTCCATCAACTAAATACCATAAATTTATTATCATGATTTAAATAAATAAAAACTTGTTATTTTTACACCGTAATGAAATTTTACATTTTTAACAAATTAAAATAAAGGTTTTAATCTTTTTGATTTAAAAAGGAACCATATAAACTTTGAAATTATTGTTAATAATTAAATCATTTTAACCCATAATGTCCTTTGTTAACAGTAAAATATGGAAAGCATATGTATTAAAGTGATATAATCAGCTTAGTGGTTTTAAAATTTACATTGATTGTATTTCGTAATTTGATTATTTTATTCTTTTAATTTGCTGTAATTTATTTAAGTGCTTGTAAATAAATTGAAAATTTTACTCATTAATATTCATGACCTAATTCTTTGTAAATAACTAAATGACTATTTTAAACGGGACACTAAAGACATATGTTCAGAGTGTACTACTAAATTCTCTTGACCATTGATAAATGTCACATTAAAATAATAATAATAACGAGGAGATTCTTTTGTATTTGTGTATATTAAATTTGAGTGAAAATTTACAGAGCATTAAGATTAAATGCATATGTATGATTTCTTATAAAACCATGACCCAAAATGTCCTAACACTCCTACTTTAAATGACAATAGGAGTTTTATCATACAGATATTTGATAACTTTGTCACTAAACATAACCATTTGTATATTCCTATTGTATTCTAATAATTCGCTCCAACACCTGGGAGAATACTTAATGATCTCTCATAACCGTTGAAATAATGTGAGACATATAAGGAATAAATAGCTTAAATGCGTGTTATTCATTCCTTATAATCTTTGCAGTAGTGTCTTATTTTATATATTTGACAGTGCCTTAGTAGTAAGAGTGTGTTGCTGTGTGACATCATCATACGTCTCTAATTACGTGTATATGTGTAAAAGTTAGGCGAAATTGAGTGAAATATCCGGGAGTTGGTCGTGTTTGTGTGCAGACTCTGGGCGTCACTTGTGAGAGAAGAGAGTGAGGTTTCAATCTGTAGACTTGTGCTCGAGGTTTTAATCTGTAGACCTGTGCTCAAGATTTTTTGCATTGTTGTGTGATGTAATTTAATGACTAATTACTGGTGAGTATCTTAAAAAGTCAGGTGAATGTTTGTGTGAAATATCTGGAAGTTGATCGTGTTTCGTTTTGCACGCTAAGCGACACTGGTGGACTTGTAATAGATTATCCTGAATGTAATCTGTGATATCCTTTACCTCATATGTGCCAACCAGCAGTTTGATTGTTTGCCCACAATCCAAATGAAACACGTTGTTCGACTTGTCCACATTTGGTATTGAATTGTACGACTCGAAACTGAGCATACAAATCTCATAGTCGGCAGCCTTGTTAAGATTCACTATGATCGCCTCCCTCTTCCATGGCCACCTGGGCAGATGGTCTCGCATGAAAATGACCCTAAAGTAGGGTGTATATTCAAGATACTGGCGTATCGCCACAAGTCACCTGGTATAGTGTCCTGTCGGGCAGGAGCTTAAAATTTTTTTTCCTTGATTCGAATATGGTATCATGTACAATCCCAGTCCTTTTTTGTATGGCTTTAAATACAGTCCCCTGCCCTTGGGATACAAAGCTATGGCCTCCATAGTCTGATTGTGCTGCTGCAACTCTGCTAGTTTTTGCTTCACATCTCTTGTTTCGTCGATCGCCTTGGCCACACCTGTGGCACCACCTGCCAGACTGCCGAGGGCACTGAGTCCTCAGTATATGGACAACAGTTGTAGTATGCCGCCTGACTTAGGTTGCAACAACACTAGCTCTTTTTGAAGTGCTGCCAATCTTTCCTTTCCTCAACGTTTAAACCAATCTCAGAGTGCTGAGTACAGCGTGTCTGAGTCGTTTGACATTATCGGCATCATCTTGCTTGAGTTCGGCAGCTCAACTGGCCCCTCTGGCATAC
This sequence comes from Stictocephala bisonia, assembly GCA_035578905.1. Classification (NCBI taxonomy): domain Eukaryota; kingdom Metazoa; phylum Arthropoda; class Insecta; order Hemiptera; family Membracidae; genus Stictocephala; species Stictocephala bisonia. The sequence continues at coordinate 1,488,815 of JAQJVL010000081.1, forward strand.
TGCATGAGTCTGGACAGTGTGAGGTCAGAGCGTCGTTTGTTGATTATTGAAAGAAGCGGTGTGTACTATCGTTTTCTACCGCTTCTTTCCAGCAACGGCCATCCCTGTCGTTTTCTTCTTCTTCTTATTCCCCCCGATTGATGCCACTCTGATTTAAACGACTATGTAGACTCGTGCCAGGCCCACAAAAACTTAAGTTTGTAGATGTAGCTCAAAGGGAAGAGCGTTTATCAAGCTGTCGAGAAGACCTCTTCCACCCGTCGATTTTCCTGTCATACTAAATGCAATCATATAATATTTCTGTAATTTATAGCAAATAGTCAGTACGGACTTAAACGTAGTCACATGAACTATACTTATGTTATTTGCCTCACTTTCACTTAAATATACGTATCCTTTAAGCGTAGTTGTGAAGCCTGGATTCCTCACACCATTATTTTTCCGTTCGATTGGATTTTTTTAACAATTACATATTGGAACTTTTCCTGTTGTGATAAGGTTTCACTGACCATGATTGTTTTGTAGTTTTCGGCAAAGAGGTATACTCGTATAATTCCCACGTTCGGTATGTGATTGGAACGCTTATGTATCGATATAAATGTCTCAATAAGGCAATCCACTACTTGTTACTGAGAGTGGCATGTGGTATTCGCCAGTTGATTTTATCCAGTTTGAATTTACAGACTCTTTTGTCCAAACGATGGTGATATATCTAAAGATAACTGCGTTCTTATTACTAGCAGTTCTAATTAGGATTAGTTCTTGACGAGCATTCACAATGATCTTTCTATGGTCTTCGCTAAATCTTAAAAGGTTTATCAACGGAATGCATAAATTAAAATTGCAATCACTGTCCGTCACCGATGATTCATACGCTTTGCCTAGACAAATCGGGCTGGATATCCATCCCGCATTACGTATGTTCTTCACCTCGTATTCACTCAAATATACTTATCCTTAAAGCGTAGATGTGATGCCTGTATTCCTCACACGATCAATTTCCACAGTGTTCAATTCGTAGCGTATCTCGTCAATGAGAAATTCAAAAGCTTTGATCCCGTCCTCAATCGTGAGTTTTCCCTCGACGTAGATGTAGCTCAGAGTGGGCCCCACGCAAATGTCTTGCTGCTGAATTTGTATTGAGCAGCCTGACTCTTTTGAGTTGAAGACATGTTGTACAGAATCTGCGATGGCGGTCGAGTGGCAGGAAAGCACGGTGCTTTGTTGCCTGACAGAATTAGATGTATAATATGTGGCCCATCAGGATGTGATAAAAGAAATTTGATGCAAGTCTAATAACGGACGAAAATGGTTTATGATTTGTTAATTTTTACATTTTTACAAAATCAATTATTCAACCAAATTACCTGCTACTGGCACAAGTATTGCTAGACGTTCCAGAAATCAGTTACTTCCCCTATAAAAGTAGCGCAAATGTACCCAGTCCGGAAGGAGTTCACCCTTAATCGGGTTTTTTTCAACGTTATTTCTTGCGATGAGCGAGACCGTACCAGAGCATACTTCAGCTTGGGTAGACATAAGACCGTTAGCTGTTTTTACTTGATTCAAACGGATACTCGAGTTTCGAAACACTAGTTGCGTGACACTGCCAATATGTAAATTGTATTTAAACAGGATGAAGTGAATTTGCATCTGTATCATGAGCATGTCAACACCGACATGAGCTATAATAGATTCATACAACTATGCAATGTATGCTAGAATGAAAGCACAATTTTGTAACAATATGTAATGACTGTGATTTGCAAAACGGACGCTATCGTAGTGGATTGGATACGTTTATAAGTGATATAAATGCTGACTAACTGCTCCTTTAAAACCTCACCGTGGCGCGTGACCACGCAAGAATAAAACCCTACATCAAGAAGAGATAAAACAAGAATAATAATAAGAAGAAAAATAAAAAAATAATAAAAAATAATGCTTGGGATGCATGTGAGCGTGCTATTAAAGAGGAGTCAAATTGACGATAACGGTTCGCAACAAGTATAAGGCGTTAAAGCGTGAAACGGATCATACGCAGCGGTATTTTGAAGCTTCGGTAGAATCTCCTCTGACTCCACTACTGAAGACTGTTGCAAAAAGTATGAAACAAGCCGTCGAACCCACTATAAAGGACGAATTGATAAAAAAGAAGAGAACACGTTTGATGAAAGTGAGGAAAAATATGGTATTTGATACGTCCACGCAAACTGAGGATATTGTTCAGTATTATTTGAAAAAACTTTCAATGCCTGAAAGTGTGAGCTAGGCATGGTCTACGGCGTAAGATTAGACGGTAAAAGTGGTACACTAATTGGTAATTCAAAAATCACTTTTATAAAAAAAGAAAATTTCCATTCCACAAAAGTCTTACGATGTCACCGAAGGATTACTTGAGCTTTTGTTTATCCAGCTTCCCAATAAGAACCTTACTGACGAAGGAGATTTGAAAAACTACAAGGATATTTAACAGCGAACAAACGCACATAATCAAATGTATTCAGCAGAGAAAGTACTGAATGCTAATCGAGATAATACATACATATCTGTAATTTCCGTTCTGTTCGGCCCCAAAAAACTATTGTATACTCGGCTTTTGACGAGTATACAAGAGTTCGACTTGCTGAGCAGACCACTTCATATGCAAAAGAAACTCATGACCTCCGATTTATAAACGAAATACATGTGCAAAAGTGGATATATCTTCCTCGTCAAGAGCACATTGGGACAAAGTTGATTTTAATAAAGTACAGAATGAATTAGCAACTGACAGGCACAATTTTCACCAGGCACTGGAATTAGACTGAATTCCATACGGCCGCAACTGGGTACTGAAATTTCCATCTCATACTGTGTGAATATGATACGATCGTTGACGTTTGGCGTGGGAAGCAAAACTGTGCTAGTATTGAATTAGCCACATGGTGTCAGATACTCCTTCAGCGATGCCTCAGGATTCGGCTTACAGTGAATGTCAAGTTTGTATGTAGAACAACGATTGCAAACGGCAATCTTGTTTGTTCCCTTAGTCAGTTGTGGACTTATTAGTCTGTCAAAGTTTTGTATGTAAACAAAATGATTTTCATTTACTCGACTTAACTAGCAACAGGTCCCTGTGTTCCTTGCATTCATACCCAATGCGAATGGGACACACGTCTCCTGAATCGTTAAGCTCAAACACATTGACTGAAACACCAGGATTTAATTTCTCAAATTTTGCAATATTCTTTACACACATGAGAAAGGACAGTTTTCAAAACTTTACTTATCTAATAAGGCTGCAAATGAATCTTCCGTCAAAAAAGTGTCATACCACACTTTAGGTACATGTTTAGTTAACATACTATACAAAAAAACTCATACAAAAAGTTTATTGGCTACATTTACTGTATCACATTTATACATGCTTTTCTTTTCAAAATGTGCTTTGGTAGGGCCACATGGCTACTACACTTTAACCTTTTTGGCTTTTTTTAACTGATTGGCGGGAATTTGGGTCTAAAAATCTTTAAGTGGGCTAAGACAGGTCGAACGACTAGTGACGTGGAGGTAAAGTCCTAGTGGTAGCAGTTCCAAGTGGTTGTGGTGGGATTTGGCCGTATAAGGGATAAATTAATAAAATGCATTATCCTCAGATCTTGTGCTTAGTTGTGACTGTGCTGTTGCCTTAGCATATTCTCCCTTACTGCCAATATTTAAGTTTTAATTACTATAATATTTTTTAATTGAAATATACAATTGTATACCACTTATTTTGCGTTTTAAACTTTTTGAGAAAAAAATCAATTATATACTGCTTATTTTACGTTTAAAACATTTGCCAGAGAATACTATCCTCTTGTTTAAATTTTTACTCCAGTCGGATTTTACGTTTTGATTTTCTTCTTTCATCAGTAGCTTCGAGCAAGACTTCATTGAAGTAAGTATTTCCTGTTTCCTTTATTTTAGGCAGCAGCAATAATTGTAAACAGTAGAAAGATAAAAAAATCATGCTTGCTTATACTTACGTTATAGCATTATACATGTTCAAAGATATAATGTTAATAAATGCACTTACATTCTAGTCTAAATGTTAAGCAATCCAATTTTTTCAATTTCAATTTAATTAAAAAACTTATAAATCATTTATTTTGTTTTATTTCAAAAAAAATTATTTATTAAATATTTAATCTGACAAACAGTTGAAATGACCATTTAAAATTTACAATGGAAGCATTCTTGGCTATTAAATGCTTATTTTAGTACAAACGTAGTCTTTGTTACTTTTCGTTTTATTTTTTCATATTAAGGCATATGGTTGCATATAATATTTTAATCATTTTTAAATTTATCTTAAAGCATATAGTTAAATAATCTTCTTTCTACCTGTAATTTTCAGTAAAAAACGAGAATATTTAAATATATCAATCAAGAGCCTTAAATATACATTACCTTTTTTATGAAAATATTTGTTTTGATGCTTATTTCAACTTTAATAGAACTAAAATAAAAATTTCGCCTTTAAATAACGAAAATAAGTCATGTGACACCTTAGGTTTATAACCTACTTTGTCTCCTGACACTAACTTTGAGTACATGTCAGGCTCATATTGTTGTAGGTAAAGTTTGTGCATGAGTTGTATGTTGAGGTCTGGTGCCAAATAGTAGCGATTGCTGTCCCTCCTACTATAATGAGAAACTCTTTTTGGGAAACTTCGGATATGAACATCAACCTGCTCTACTATGTCATCAGGTACCCGATTAGGCCTATTGTGGTGATAACTCTTTGGTCAGTTTTTGCAGTTATGACCTTTTCCTTGCCAATGTGGGATGATATGGTTTGCACACGTTTAGTGCCAACACCATGTGTGGCGGCAAAAGCCTTTTTTGCACACCTTTTGAGAAATTGAACCGATTGTAATGGTATATTCGTTAGAAAAGTTTCTACAGGGCCCCCCTCCTTGTTTAGGCCTACGCCTAGACACCTCATGGGATTTAATCTGACCGGCCAAGTAAATATACTGCTTGTGTTTATCACCTAGAGAGTTAAATTTTTTCAATATATTTTTCTTTAGATTTTCACTTACTCGTTCAAAACATTTATATTTGCAATTGCAGTTTGGTCCTGTGACCCTAGGCCCAACTGCATTATTCTGAGAATTAATATGGGCTTTACCTTTGGCAAGCATTCTTTTCTTCACATTTCTTTTCCATTTAATTTCATTTATTACCTTCCTTTTCTTTTTTTAACACTACTTGTTCCTCACCACTTTGACTATCACTGTCACTGTCACAAGAAGGTATATACATCTGAAGAAACAGAGCTGAAGTCAGTTAGTTCATCACTGCTTGACATGGTTCTGTATAAGATTTAAACCATTAAAAACTTTATTTACGTTTAAAGATCTAGAATATAGTTGACCTAACTGAAACTGAGTGCCTACGAACAACATTAACTAAGCAGGCCAAACAAAACAATAAACAAACATAACCTGTGAATTTAGATTACACAAAAGCAGGTTAGCAGGAATATTGAGACGGTCAGCTGGCTACAGGACCCAGCTGTCATCATGCCGCAACCAAATACCTCACCTAGTTGGAGCAAAATGGGTTCAGCTCCAGGAGCTGGATCGCTTTTGGCCCAACCTCCGTAACAACCGTATCTATTGCTCCCTATAGCAACCATACTACTGGTCGGAGCTACACCGTTGTTGAACCAATCGACGCAGAATCTTTCATTGTTGCTGCCAACATTATAATCCAAAATTTGAAAAAAAGTGGAGCCAAACCCTTCTTGCTGCAGACCCTTCAATTTTCTTTTTATCAATTTAAGTTACTGTAATATTTTAGATAATATTGTTAATTTTTAAATGTCTCTTGAAATATTTATAATTAATACGCTTTGTTTTTAGCTACAAACTGAAGTACAAATGAGGAAGACTTACATATATAATTTACAAAGCCAAATTTACACATCGTCAATACTTATTAATAGTCAAGGCATTTAAATGCTTATTCTGTCATTGTTTTACTTTTAATGCACGTAACTGTATGCACAAATATTATTTCTCAATATATGTGAGTTAGATTTACAGTTTAACGTACTTTTTTTAGTAATTTACACTAAAAGAGCACGCTAAAATGTAAAATGTAGGCACATAGAGTAAATAACTGATAGAGTAAAGACATTCAAAATTTTAATTTTATTACAAACATTAACTTTTTTTACCATGTATATATAAATATTTGGCCAAATTGAAAAAATATAAGTTAAATCATGCTTGGTTGAACATTATCAGCATTACATGATAAAAGATAATGTAACAGTATTTAAATGTATGATGAAAATAAGTGTGTATACTTATATCCTTTAAAACAATTAATAACATTTTTGTATTCTTACTTTTTTATTAGATTAATTGTTCATAATTAAAGTAGTAAAATAACTCATCATATATTATAATTTGTCTATATATTTAATTATATAAGTAAAGATAAAGAAAGGCCAAAGAAACATGATAATAAGGAGAAGTAGAAACAAGGAAGGCAGTTGATTTTACTCAGGAGAACTTGGCGGACTTTGACATTCTAAGATCGGGAGTGGGAAATCGCCAGTTGGAAGGAGCTGTTCGAAACCTTGAGGAGGCAGTGAGATATTGTGACGAAGAGGTTGAACTGTAATCACGGGGATAGGATTGGGCCAAACTGGAGGGGGAGGAGTGAACGGGTCTTGATCAAGGTGGTAATTCATTTGAGGACAAATATTGATACTGAACAACGATGTGTCTTCCTTTCATCACGTTCTTCCAAAAATTAAAGAATGAGGACCTTACCGAAATAAATGAGTCAGAAAATTTTAGGATTTGTTGTACAAACACATCTAAACGTTCTTCAGATGTAAAAATCTGGAAAGCTTAGGCTTTAATTCATTTACTCTTTTTTATTTGAGCTCATAATAAAGTGTCATTTTCGAGATAAGCATACAGACATGTAGCATATTTATGGAAAAGTGATTATTAAAACTATTATATATTTTATAAATAAATAAAACAAAATGAAAGTGAAACCATGCAATACATTCCAGTGCACATACATATCTTATAAACAATGATTAAAAACAAATAAGCATATTTAAAACTCAAATTAAACTATTTTGAACAACCATGTATCACTGATTGCTTAGTGAATATAAATTTCATATAAATGAGATAATTATGACGTTTACATGAAATGATTCAGCATGTTTAATTGAAATAAGATAGTGCAGTGTAAATTGTAAGAAATATAATCAACAAATATATATATTATAACAGATAGTTAATTGAGAATTTTGCGATACCAAGGTGTAAAACTTTATATAGCCTAAACAGTATGTCATTTACTCTTGTTATTTGAGTATATGATTAAATTATAAATTTTCAAATGACTATAAAGACATGTATTTATTATTTAATTTGTATTTACTTTAAAAAGGTATAAAGTAACATACTATCACTGTACCATAAATATCAAAGGAACTATGATCATCACTCAATCATATTATCATATCACAATTTATAATTGCAATACATTTTACAGTTATTGCAACACATATATCTTAATAATTTAATCACATGACTATAGATATTAAATGCTTCAGTATGTTCTATTAGAATAAAGTAAATAGTGTTAATGTAGTGTAGAATTTAAATATCAAGCTTAAAGAGATGCAATAAATGTTGATCCGATTTGTCTTATCATAATAATAAAGACAGATCAACATTTTAAGACAGGCTTTGTAAAACAACTGATCAGTGAGTCATAAATGTTCTTTATCCTATAAATAAAGCAAATAAAAAGAGCTAAAGTAAAATGCTACAATACATTCCAATTCACCTATATCTTATAAACAAGGAGTTAGGACTGATTAGGATATTTGAAAATTAAATTTAAGTATTTTAAAAAACTATGTTTCGCTGATTGCTTAGTGAATAAATTGAGATAAATATGACATTTATGTGTAATTCTTAAGAATGGTTATATAGAATAAGGCAAATAATGCTAATATAGTATAGATTGTAAGAAATAAAATCAACAAATACATATATTATAATGTATAAATAATTGAGAATATTACTAACTCAAAATGTAAAACTTTATATATTCTATACAATATATCTTTTATTCTTGTTGTTTGAGTATATGACTAAATTGCAAATTTTCAAATATCTATAGAGACATGTATTTATCTATCATAAAAAGACAATTTGAAATGTTAAGATAAGCTTTGTAAAACACTTCTTTAGCGACATTTTACTTATTCCAAATTATATTTGTACTGTCCTTTATTTATTTTTATAAAAAAGAACAATACATTTCATTTCAATTTAATATATGAGAAAGGGAAAGTCTTATAATTTTATTTGTTTATATTTAAAAACAAAAACTATATATAAACAGTATATACGTGATATTTTTTCTGTAATATCACATACCTTGTTTAGCCTCGAGAGCTGACATCACCCTCAATAGTTCATCAATATCTCTGGTAGAAAAAGATAGAAACAACCTAATAGATTCCATCATAATATATAGAGAAAATATAGTTATTGGTTAGAAATGTCATTATTAAGAAAGGGACTTGGTATTTTACAAGTTTTTTTTTATTTTTGAAAGTGATACTTTCATATTTATAGAAGGATGAAAGTAGCACTCAAAACAAACGAGGGAGATGAGAGCTTGCGTATAAACTTCATACTTTATAAGTTTTACTTTTTTTCTTTTTAACAGTCAGCTGACCCCCAAGAGCCAATTGCAAGCTGGAGATGCAGCACAAAGTATCCCCCTCTCTTAAGAGAAACCGCCGCTTTGGACTACTCGTACAAACTGGGCATTACTTTGCCATGAATGCTGAGTACATCGACTTTAAGTGACTGGACATTGAATCTTTGAGTTAATGTTCTGCCAGCACGAAGGCGAGGCTATAAAAACCATAACTCAGGCTAGAACATCGTAGTAAGTACAAAACCAAATCTTGCTTGAGACTCACATTGCAGCAACCTCGAGTTAAATATTCAGCTGCCCGCCAGACAAAAACAAAAAGGAGAATGGATCGTTGCCCACACTTGGTGCATCCAGCCGTAACATCACCGCCCGACTTTCCTAAATACAAACACTACAGACTTCAGAATATTTTTCAACACAAAAGCAACTGATTTCTCAACATTTGCAACTTCTAATTCAAAGTAATTAAATTATATACCACACAAGGTTCCAAAATATCGCTTACACCACTCACTCGATTCCCTCACACGGACGAACTCAAACACGACCAACTTCCTCATATTCTCACCACGAAGTCAGTTGAATTCTAGACATTTGACACTTGTTATCAACAGTGCTAAGAATGTAGCAGGCGACAGTTTTGATCAAGAGGCCGAACGTGATGGCACAAAAAGCAGCAAACGTTCGTGAGAACAAGTCCACCAGTGTCGCCTAGCGCACAAAAGGAAACACAATCAACCTACAGATATTTCACACAAACATTCACCTGACTTTTCAACATATTCACCAGTAATCAAAGTCATTAAATTACATCACACAACGCTGCAAAAGATCTTGAGCAAAAGTCTACAGATTGAAACCTCACTCTCCTCTCCCACAAGTTCCGCCCAGAGTCTGCACACAAACACGATCAACTCCCAGATATTCCACTCAATTTTACCTAACTTTTTCACATATCCACCCGTAATTAGTGACGTATGATGATATCACACAGCAACACACTCTTACGACTGGCCTTTAAATGTTATGGCCCACTAAATAACCTATTTCAACTAAACGGTATTAAAACTTATTATAATTGTATTTACTTGTTTATTACTAAGGTTCTTACTTGTTTTGTAACTTTTTTAATCATGTCATGGCCATTTTTACTACTAGAGTACCGTTGAACAGTTTCTTTGTCTCTGATATAGCTCTCTTTCTCTATGAAGGGTTTCGTTTTAGTGCCCTGTGAGTTTCGTTCCGTTCCTCCCGGTCAGCCTTCTTACCATTTTCGGTGTTTCCTTCCGTTGCTACGTGGCAGACTTCTTGTCGTTTTCGTTCCGATTCTTGGTCGTCATTTTATTCGCAGCCATCTATACTAGTTATGTCTGGCTGAGGTTTAATTAGTATTAGGCTCCAGGGTCCAAGAGTGAAGAAGGACCGTAAACTCCTTCTACCTTAATATCACCTGGGGACGCAGAGTAAACCTACAAGCTGGGCCGACCACTAGGTCTTCTTTGTGGCCCAGAAAGGGTAGCCACCTATTTCTCCCTTCCTCGCTGCGATTTTGACTTTTTCTCCAGGCAGAAAACCTCTGCATGCAGGTGACATCCACTCCTTTTCTAATTAATTGGCCCATTTCCGAAATCTACTGTGCCATTTGTCTTCAAGAAGTGCAGCACTGGTATTTTGTGTGTTTTTTTAATGGAAGTGATACTGTAATGACATTTGGTATATTTCTTTAATTAGAAGAAGAAGGCGGAGGAAAGAGTTTGAAAAAAAGAAAAATGTAGATTTTTACTTTATTTAATTTTTTGGTTTAATACTTTTCCTTCTAGGTGTAGGGGTTTTAATGTAATGGAATTCTCGTAGCTGTGATTACTTTTCAAATTCCATTAGAAGCCACCATGTATCACCCGCAGGATTCGATGGAATCATTAACTTAAATATTTTGATTAATTTTCGTAATTTTTCCAAATTGGCCAGCTTCCAAAATTTTCTTGATCCAGAAGCCCCATACTGTAGGCTGCCAAAATTTTAAATAGTAGTTTTTTAAATGTTTCGTGTTTTTGTGTGCGAAAATAGTGTTCATATAACACTTGAAGAACATTTATTGCAGGTACAGGACGTTTCTGTAGTATATGAGTTTAGGGATAAAAGTACGTTTTTTTGTGAGCACATTATCTTGTCGTGTTGGTGACAGATAAATCTTACTTAGGTCCCAAGCCCAAGATTCAGGGAAGAGAGTGACTTAACTTTAAGCCAACTTATGAGTTATAGCAAGTCTAAGGTGAAGATGTATTGAGGTTTATGGCACTGTAAGTTTAAATAGTGGTATTATTGTTTGAAAATGTCTTATGTTTTCGGTATAGTTATTCTTTCAAATATTATAAAAATAGGTACAAATAAACACTATAAATTTAAATCAAGAAGAGATTTGAGTTATAAATATAATATACAGTTTAATTTATTTTAGGTTTTAATATATAACTATCAGTAACTTCTAAATACTACCTGATTATTCCAAAGTAAATATTCTTGCAACGCATTATTCACATGTTAAACAACTAAGATGACATTGTATTTAACAGTTGCTAAGGGTAGCATGTATTACATTATGTTGTAAATAGTATTTATAGGAGTCAGACTTAAAAGTTACTTTTTTCCATTATAGTTATGTTTCATACAGGTAAAAAAATATGCCATTAGTATAAACAGCATTTAATATTCATAATTAGTGAAACTGTCTACCACTACAACAATAGAATATGGTGTATTTAATATTGCATAGTTATTAGATAAAACTATATTTAATATTTATTTTATAAACAGTGAAGTAACTTCATTATTTGTACAAAGTTTTTGCTATAACAAAACACGCTGCTTAAAATTTGTTAAGTGCATTAATATTACTTGTTAGAGTTAATAAATGTAGACAATTTATTAGTAAAAGAAAATTGGCAAATACTAAGCTATGTACAGTGAAATAACTAAACAAAACCCAACGAAGGGGAAGAGAACTTATATTGATGTCAACTTATAACAACACAATTATTTATACGCAAGGTAGGCCTTGCAATTTTAAACTAACATTTTGAGACTGAAACGAATTTTTAATGGTAACTAAACTCGTTAGTCTAAATGACTTCATTTTTATGTATTGAAACTTAAACATCAAATTCAGTCTAAGTACAGCATATAAAGTAATTTTTCACAACACTACAGTACCATGAGTTCAGCCGTTTTCGTTATGTGTTTACAACCTGCGAAACATCATATTTTCAACAGCTGTCTATTGTTTACTACCGAAAGTAACATTGTTTACAACCGAAAATTTTTCACAGTCAACAACACATGTTTTTATTCCGTAGTATAGTGAAAAGTATCGTTCAAAACTCGAGTGAAAGTGTTTTGTATGTTCTCGACCATTTGAAGTGCTTGACAAGTCTCGCACTTCAAACATATGGTCTCGAACATGCAAAACCCCACTTTCCACTCTTGTTATGAAATGTACTATTACTATTTAACTTTCATTAGGTATGTAATAGTACATTTCATAACAAGAGTGGAAAGTGGGGTTTTGCATGTTCGAGACCATATGTTTGAAGTGCGAGACTTGTCAAGCACTTCAAATGGTCGAGAACATACAAAACACTTTCACTCGAGTTTTGAACGATACTTTTCACTATACTACGGAATAAAAACATGTGTTGTTGACTGTGGAAAATTTTCGGTTGTAAACAATGTTACTTTTCTGTAGTAAACAATAGACAGCTGTTGAAAATATGATGTTTCGCAGCTTGTAAACACATAACGAAAACGGCTGAACTCATAGTTGTGTAGTGAAAAGTAATAATATGTTTATTCTATGTTATTTTCTCTCGTTTTGTTTACTACTGTATTCAGGACATTACTTTTTCTAACCTTAAAACCTGAACTTGAAATATTTATGGTATGAAAATGACTTGTAGGAGTTTCCAACTTTATCGCATGCAACGTCGAGGGTGGCTGTTCCTTGGATGGGTGAACAGTAAGCTGTCCCACAATAACATGCAGCTCCTTTGATGATGTGTTGCGTGCAGGTTATTTTTAAATATGCGGTGGTTTGAAAGTTACCTTAGAGCCATTGATTCCTATGTTAAGTGTTATTGAGGGTTTCATAGCCCTAACTTCACCAAGTAAGAAGTAATTCTTTAATTTTTGGTTAACCTGTGAATAATGTGTAATATTTGAATTAAAAATTCACCTGTAAAGAGGGTTCATTTAAATTGTAAATTTTTGTAAATCAAACAAATTTATTATTTGTCATGAGCTCATATAAAGCCTGCAAAATGTTTTATAAATTTATAATAAACCTAATAGGAAAACTATAGACCCTTATTTTATTGATAACATATACAGCAGTCAAATTTTGCAATTATATTTGTTAAATTCTAATTGTATTTATGCTAGTAAGAAAGTAGGCCATTATTCTAAAGTTCTTCGATATTTATAACACCAATAACAATATTCTCACTTCACCAATAATACAATTACATTAGTTACAAGCACTCGTATAGTTGATCAGTTGGGTAGGTAACGTTTTAGAAAATAATGTGTATACATGTAAAAATTAGACATTGTTAGCTTATAAGGACAACTCACACACATTTGTGATCCTATCACTAATCCAGCTAAAAATAATAAATTGGTCATATTTTTCTTAGGTGAATGATATTTGAATATTTCATCAAATATAGGTCAAGCAATATCATGTTTCCAAACCATTAACTGTATTCGAGTGTCTATCCAAGGATTTTGTTACGAGTTTACAAGTTGTTGTTTTTAATTTTTTTCGTGTATAGAGTTTATAATAATATAATAGTGATGGAAAAAATATGTAATAATACATTGATATTATATAAATATTTGAACAATTACACTTTATAGACAAATACACATAGTCTTAGACTTATATAATTTTAATTTAAGTACTAATAAGTTTAGTAGAAAATATAACCTGTATAGTAACACTTCTAGTCGATAGTTTTCAGATTGTCCTATGTTATTTATAAAGTACGTGTAAAGTACATTAATAGCTGTATATAAGGATATTTATTATATTTCGTTTAGTTAAGAAACATCACAACTTGAATTGTAACTGAATCGGTCTGAATATTTAATTTAAATAGCCTTCTTAAATGATATTATTAGATAGTAACACACAAAACACACTAAAGGTTTTTTATTATTTTTAAGTTAATGATGTGGTGAGTGTAGTTGAAGTATATTTACATTCAATGGAAATGATACTATTTACAACATACCGCATATTTTGTTTATTTTCATTTATAACAAATCATCATATCAAGGTTATATTTATTTATTTATTTAAGACGCCGATCATCAAGATATGGGCGAATTTAGATTTCATATGAGTGTGGTTGAACAAATGTAGTCATTGGTACAAACTAAGGTTGACTATTCCTTATTTACTGGAGTCCTTAATTATGACTAAGGAGGGTCATTAAATAATAGCGCAATGACAAATGAACGGCCGGTGGTTATCAGATCATCCCTTTCAACATTTGTTAGACTCTTAGTAGAATCGAACTGAGAAACTTAGCTTATGAAACTTACGACTAATTAATTATGACTGATGTAACTTTGCACTTGGTAAGGTAAGTATATTGTTATTGGAATTTTCATTTATTATAAATGTTAAATTATTTTGGACTAATAGAATTTTTTTCCTACTAGCTCGAATTACAATTAGAATTCATTAAAAATAACTTTTAAGTTTGACTTCAATCAACTTAGTAAGAAAAGTGCATGTACTTAATCAAAGGTTTTCACATGTATTGAAGAATAGATGCATACATTCCATTACACAACAAGTATATTATAACTAGCATATGATTAGATAAAATTAAGTTACAATGAAAATAACATGTCAATCTATTCAAGTTAAATATACCTGTTTTTATGTATAATATCTAATTCAGTTCAATTCCATATGGCTTTTAATATTTCCTAGTTCTTTTTATGTAATATTTTTACATTCCTCGTTACGATTACATGATTCTTTTACAAAATAACACTATTGAGCAAAATAAAAGTTTTTGGAAGAAATTTATCATTAAAATCAAATAACGGAATGTAATAAATCTCCGATTATAAACGTAAAAAAATGGATTTGTATTACAAAATAACAGTTAGATATATAATTAATTATTCCTAACCATCTATTTTATTATGACTATAATGAATTTAATGATTTACGAATGAGAGATATATAGGAATACAGGACGATATGTATTCCTGTGATTTTTTTCTGAGAATGTTTTTGGTAAAAAAATTGGTCACAATAATAGAAGGCTAAATACATGTTAACAACAAAAATGTATCAATTTTACAATTGGGTGTCACTATAATTAACATTAAGGTTTTATTAGCGAGAATTAGAGTATTTAAATTAATACAGCTATGTTTTAATGTCTTCAGAAGCAGTCGGGACTGTAGGCCATGTTGGTTTTAATTCCAGAACAACAATACAATTTTCGAACCGGACATACGATCACGTTTTTCCAAATTAAACAGTTATTTCCAAACTGATTTTTTCCTAACAAAGTCCATTTAACAAAGAATTAAATTGCACGTTGGAATTGCTTTGTTTATTCCTAATTAGTTTTATACAAAAAAATAAAACAAATCTTTAGTTTGCATTTTTATGTTCACATATTTTTCAAAACTAGGCGCATGTATTCAAAATAGCAAAAGATAAACCAATGCGCAATATGATAAACTTTAAAATAACCCCATACATAAGTTCTGGTCGATAAATAACGAATAAATATGGATTTGCAAATAACATCGTTCTTATAGGATGGCCTCTGCAGATTTTTAAGGTGGCCGTTTCCCAAATTGTAAAAACCACCGCATGGAAATGAAGAGGACACGACAGCCTTTAATGGTAATGAAATCTTATCGACATGCTTTGCTATTATTATAAATAGTTATATTGAACACTGTATCATTATCAAATGTCTAATATAGTGGTCCATAATTTGATAATATAAAATTTTAAATCTAAAATAGTCGTGAATGATATTTAAGGTTTCTCATATTTAACTGATATAAGTATACAAAAACACTAAATTCTTTTACAAAAAATCATCGTATGTTCCACTATAAGGTCGTCAACTCAAGTCAAAGTCACTTCAAGTGTACACGATGATTACTATTATGGACCGAATCATTGAAATAGAAACACGTTTTTGGCGTTTTCCCTTGATCGAAACACCCCCTTAAGGGATCTATATGATTCAAAGCAACTTTTTCATTAATATATATTTTCATTAATATATATCATTAATTTATTATATATATCTAAAATGATAATGATAAAATGAATATAGAAATACTAAAGAGGAACTTCTATTTTGACATAAATTGCACCAACAAATAACATGGGCATACTTAAAATATTATTCACCACACAAAACATAATATTTGGTAAAATTATTAAATAATATGTACCCTATGCTTTCAACTAATATACTGCATACTATGAAAGGTGACCTTATAGTTAGTTTACTTTTCGAAACCATACAGTGAATTCTATTACGAAATAAGTTATAGTGGAGTTCATCTTACGCATGTTTAGGTGCTGTTATTACAGCTTTGAATATTTTCCCCCTTAATATACCTTCACATATCTGTCTTAACCTTTTTGACAAGTGATTTGCTGCAAATAAAACCTTGCAATTTGTAATGTAAACATATTTCATTATTCTCTCCTATAGCATTTTTTACAAACTATAATAATAACATTTTGTATATCAATAATATACGTTTGTATATCAATTTTGTATATTGTATTTACATTTTGTATATCAATTTTGTATTCATACTGTTTCTTATTATGTATAAACAAATATCCTTATCTGTTATGACTCTGATTGGGATAGAACTGAGAAACATAGCTTATGAAGCATGTTCATTATTTACACATTGTTACTAGGCTATAATTGCTCCCTCGAAATTTTAATATCGATGACTGATGTTGAGCTCACAGGGTCCATCAGGGATTTAATTTACACTGTGATTGTACAGTGATTTAATAAACCAAAATTTAATAATTTACACAATCATGATAACTCTAAACTTAGCTAAACAATCCCAATATCTAATCCTGAAATCGACTATGCATAACCATTTAAAACAATAAAAGCTGTGATTATTACCATATGATAAGTACTGTAGGTATTAATCAGCAGCTATTGATGGCATGGACTTCATAAATGTCCATTTTATTTTTCTTATTTCCGTTCTTTAGTATTATGCTTTAAGTTTGTAAATATACTGATAATCCATGTTTAAATTGTAAATATTACAGTTTCTATAAAAAATATACCTGTTTACTTTTTTCTATCATATATAAATAGTGTAATCACCATTACACACTAAATAGGTACTAATATAAACTTGTTATCTGAGGAAGTTCGTACCTGAATATATCTCTTAGAAAGTGCCATCCTACATCTAACAAGTATATGGCATAACTAGTAGATTGGTTTAATTTTATATGTGTATATAAAGAGATAATGAGCCAGTTAAAGCTTCATGAAATAATTGTTAGACGCGATTGCCCATAGTTTATTAAATTACTAAAAACAAAACAATGCCAAATATTGTTGATGAAGTGAGCTTACATCAGTGACACTGTTTACCGTCGGTGTTGTAGTTTAATTAGTGGTTTGTTATTATTACTGTATTAAACAATGACAAATACTGTTGATGAAGTGAGTTTACATCAGTGACACTGTTTACCGTCGGTGTTGTAGTTTAATTAGTGGTTTGTTATTATTACTGTATTAAACAATGACAAATACTGTTGATGAAGTGAGTTTACATCAGTGACACTGTTTACCGTCGGTGTTGTAGTTTAATTAGTGGTTTGTTATTATTACTGTATTAAACAATGAAAAATACTGTTGATGAAGTGAGCTTACATCAGTGACACTGTTTACCGTCGGTGTTGTAGTTTAATTAGTGGTTTGTTATTATTACTGTATTAAACAATGACAAATACTGTTGATGAAGTGAGTTTACATCAGTGACACTGTTTACCGTCGGTGTTGTAGTTTAATTAGTGGTTTGTTATTATTACTGTATTAAACAATGAAAAATACTGTTGATGAAGTGAGCTTACATCAGTGACACTGTTTACCGTCGGTGTTGTAGTTTAATTAGTGGTTTGTTATTATTACTGTATTAAACAATGAAAAATACTGTTGATGAAGTGAGTTTACATCAGTGACACTGTTTACCGTCGGTGTTGTAGTTTAATTAGTGGTTTGTTATTATTACTGTATTAAACAATGAAAAATACTGTTGATGAAGTGAGCTTACATCAGTGACACTGTTTACCGTCGGTGTTGTAGTTTAATTAGTGGTTTGTTATTATTACTGTATTAAACAATGACAAATACTGTTGATGAAGTGAGTTTACATCAGTGACACTGTTTACCGTCGGTGTTGTAGTTTAATTAGTGGTTTGTTATTATTACTGTATTAAACAATGAAAAATACTGTTGATGAAGTGAGTTTACATCAGTGACACTGTTTACCGTCGGTGTTGTAGTTTAATTAGTGGTTTGTTATTATTACTGTATTAAACAATGAAAAATACTGTTGATGAAGTGAGCTTACATCAGTGACACTGTTTACCGTCGGTGTTGTAGTTTAATTAGTGGTTTGTTATTATTACTGTATTAAACAATGAAAAATACTGTTGATGAAGTGAGTTTACATCAGTGACACTGTTTACCGTCGGTGTTGTAGTTTAATTAGTGGTTTGTTATTATTACTGTATTAAACAATGAAAAATACTGTTGATGAAGTGAGCTTACATCAGTGACACTGTTTACCGTCGGTGTTGTAGTTTAATTAGTGGTTTGTTATTATTACTGTATTAAACAATGACAAATACTGTTGATGAAGTGAGTTTACATCAGTGACACTGTTTACCGTCGGTGTTGTAGTTTAATTAGTGGTTTGTTATTATTACTGTATTAAACAATGAAAAATACTGTTGATGAAGTGAGCTTACATCAGTGACACTGTTTACCGTCGGTGTTGTAGTTTAATTAGTGGTTTGTTATTATTACTGTATTAAACAATGAAAAATACTGTTGATGAAGTGAGCTTACATCAGTGACACTGTTTACCGTCGGTGTTGTAGTTTAATTAGTGGTTTGTTATTATTACTGTATTAAACAATGAAAAATACTGTTGATGAAGTGAGCTTACATCAGTGACACTGTTTACCGTCGGTGTTGTAGTTTAATTAGTGGTTTGTTATTATTACTGTATTAAACAATGAAAAATACTGTTGATGAAGTGAGCTTACATCAGTGACACTGTTTACCGTCGGTGTTGTAGTTTAATTAGTGGTTTGTTATTATTACTGTATTAAACAATGACAAATACTGTTGATGAAGTGAGTTTACATCAGTGACACTGTTTACCGTCGGTGTTGTAGTTTAATTAGTGGTTTGTTATTATTACTGTATTAAACAATGACAAATACTGTTGATGAAGTGAGCTTACATCAGTGACACTGTTTACCGTCGGTGTTGTAGTTTAATTAGTGGTTTGTTATTATTACTGTATTAAACAATGAAAAATACTGTTGATGAAGTGAGCTTACATCAGTGACACTGTTTACCATCGGTGTTATAGTTTAATTAGTGGTTTGTTATTATTACTGTATTAAACAATGACAAATACTGTTGATGAAGTGAGCTTACATCAGTGACACTGTTTACCGTCGGTGTTGTAGTTTAATTAGTGGTTTGTTATTATTACTGTATTAAACAATGAAAAATACTGTTGATGAAGTGAGCTTACATCAGTGACACTGTTTACCGTCGGTGTTGTAGTTTAATTAGTGGTTTGTTATTATTACTGTATTAAACAATGACAAATACTGTTGATGAAGTGAGTTTACATCAGTGACACTGTTTACCGTCGGTGTTGTAGTTTAATTAGTGGTTTGTTATTATTACTGTATTAAACAATGACAAATACTGTTGATGAAGTGAGCTTACATCAGTGACACTGTTTACCGTCGGTGTTGTAGTTTAATTAGTGGTTTGTTATTATTACTGTATTAAACAATGACAAATACTGTTGATGAAGTGAGCTTACATCAGTGACACTGTTTACCGTCGGTGTTGTAGTTTAATTAGTGGTTTGTTATTATTACTGTATTAAACAATGAAAAATACTGTTGATGAAGTGAGCTTACATCAGTGACACTGTTTACCGTCGGTGTTGTAGTTTAATTAGTGGTTTGTTATTATTACTGTATTAAACAATGACAAATACTGTTGATGAAGTGAGTTTACATCAGTGACACTGTTTACCGTCGGTGTTGTAGTTTAATTAGTGGTTTGTTATTATTACTGTATTAAACAATGAAAAATACTGTTGATGAAGTGAGCTTACATCAGTGACACTGTTTACCGTCGGTGTTGTAGTTTAATTAGTGGTTTGTTATTATTACTGTATTAAACAATGACAAATACTGTTGATGAAGTGAGTTTACATCAGTGACACTGTTTACCGTCGGTGTTGTAGTTTAATTAGTGGTTTGTTATTATTACTGTATTAAACAATGAAAAATACTGTTGATGAAGTGAGCTTACATCAGTGACACTGTTTACCGTTGGTGTTGTAGTTTAATTAGTGGTTTGTTATTATTACTGTATTAAACAATGAAAAATACTGTTGATGAAGTGAGCTTACATCAGTGACACTGTTTACCGTCGGTGTTGTAGTTTAATTAGTGGTTTGTTATTATTACTGTATTAAACAATGAAAAATACTGTTGATGAAGTGAGTTTACATCAGTGACACTGTTTACCGTCGGTGTTGTAGTTTAATTAGTGGTTTGTTATTATTACTGTATTAAACAATGAAAAATACTGTTGATGAAGTGAGCTTACATCTGTGACACTGTTTACCGTCGGTGTTGTAGTTGAATTAGTGGTTTGTTATTATTACTGTATTAAACAATGACAAATACTGTTGATGAAGTGAGTTTACATCAGTGACACTGTTTACCGTCGGTGTTGTAGTTTAATTAGTGGTTTGTTATTATTACTGTATTAAACAATGAAAAATACTGTTGATGAAGTGAGCTTACATCAGTGACACTGTTTACCGTCGGTGTTGTAGTTTAATTAGTGGTTTGTTATTATTACTGTATTAAACAATGAAAAATACTGTTGATGAAGTGAGCTTACATCAGTGACACTGTTTACCGTCGGTGTTGTAGTTTAATTAGTGGTTTGTTATTATTACTGTATTAAACAATGAAAAATACTGTTGATGAAGTGAGTTTACATCAGTGACACTGTTTACCGTCGGTGTTGTAGTTTAATTAGTGGTTTGTTATTATTACTGTATTAAACAATGAAAAATACTGTTGATGAAGTGAGCTTACATCAGTGACACTGTTTACCGTCGGTGTTGTAGTTTAATTAGTGGTTTGTTATTATTACTGTATTAAACAATGAAAAATACTGTTGATGAAGTGAGCTTACATCAGTGACACTGTTTACCGTCGGTGTTGTAATTTAATTAGTGGTTTGTTATTATTACTGTATTAAACCTAATTAGTTGCTCTAATGAGACTGACTTATACAGCTCAATGGTTCAAAAAGGTAATATTTGATTCCACAATCCAGTTTAAAACTATATGCTTTACTTGGAGATAAGTTGGTAAATATGAAAAATACAACTGTGACAGAGCGAGGACTAAAATGACATCTAAGATGATCATAATGTGAACATCGTCATTGTTCGTGGTCTACTGAACTGAATAACATATCGATACAGTCAGAGGTGTATTTAAAATTTTAATAACTCTTATTGTAAAATATATTGAAGGAATCTAAATAACGAAAGTAATATTGAACTGAATAATAAACAAACTATAAAATAAACTTTAGTTTAATAACAGTATTTGTCCAAAAATTACTTCATTATTATCTCTTTTTGAAATGTTGTCAGTTCTAAACTCCTTTTAAAATTTATGTTAAGATATGCTTTTAAAGAGATTTTAGTCCTTTTACTGTATATAACTTAAGTAAAAAGAAATATTAATTATGTATTATCTTATATTAAGTTATTTGTTGCTGAAGCTGCATTCATTGATGCGATTATAAAATAACTCTTTGCAATTGCACAGGTCGATGATTTATTAAATTTTTTAAAAACCTGCAATTAAAAAAAATTTATTACGGAGTAGTGGATAGTAATTGTCTAAAGACTAGTGTTTGTCATTAACCTCTTAAGTTTGGTTTTGGACTTGATTACCCGTCTAGAAAAATGTGTTTGTCATATTAAATATAAATACATTACTGTGTAAAATTGTTCTGGTTGGAAACAATGTTTATTTTAATATGATTAAGGACGATAGCAAGTAGCTTAAGGATTCATAAGGTATTCACACATTGTCACTAGTTCATAATTGCTCCTTCAAATTGGTGAAACTACAATGATATACAGTTGAACTAATATTATTAGTTCTACCACTACAAGAATTACCAGTTCTATAACTTCTTATAGCAAAAATTATAACTGTAATAAATATTTGTACTGTAACGAACATGAGCATACGTTTTTAGTCCTTTTCAACGTCTCATGTCAGTCAATAGGGAAACTAAAATTACGTTGTCCTCTTCGAAACTCTTTGTTGGCTACATTTAACTGAATAATAAGTAAACATAACAAACGTTGTACAAAGTAACCTCAATATAACTATGTATTCATTATTGAGTAATAAAATAAA
The DNA here is from genome assembly GCA_035578905.1 of Stictocephala bisonia. Lineage (NCBI taxonomy): Eukaryota > Metazoa > Arthropoda > Insecta > Hemiptera > Membracidae > Stictocephala > Stictocephala bisonia. The sequence goes on from JAQJVL010000081.1 coordinate 1,511,385, forward strand.
TGTATTACGAAATAATGAATCTATCTTTGTTTATTTTACCTTTGTCGGAACTTTCTCGTTAAGTCCCCAGGGATGTTCTATGTTTAGGAGCAAAGTACTTTGATGGCTTGAATACACTTAGGAGTTTCTGCATACCCTTTTGTCGGAACTTTCTCGTTAAGTCCCTAGGGATGTTCTATGTTTAGGAGCAAAGTACTTTGATGGCTTGAATACACTTAGGAGTTTCTGGATACCCTTTTGTCGGAACTTTCTCGTTAAGTACCCAGGGATGTTCTATGTTTAGGAGCAAAGTACTTTGATGGCTTGAATACACTTAGGAGTTTCTGGATACCCTTTTGTCGGAACTTTCTCGTTAAGTCCCCAGGGATTATCTATGTTTAGGAGCAAAGTACTTTGATGGCTTGAATACACTTAGGAGTTTCTGGATACCCTTTTGTCGGAACTTTCTCGTTAAGTACCCAGGGATGTTCTATGTTTAGGAGCAAAGTACTTTGATGGCTTGAATACACTTAGGAGTTTCTGGATACCCTTTTGTCGGAACTTTCTCGTTAAGTCCCCAGGGATTATCTATGTTTAGGAGCAAAGTACTTTGATGGCTTGAATACACTTAGGAGTTTCTGGATACCCTTTTGTCGGAACTTTCTCGTTAAGTCCCCAGGGATGTTCTATGTTTAGGAGCAAAGTACTTTGATGGCTTGAATATACTTAGGAGTTTCTGCATACCCTTTTGTCGGAACTTTCTCGTTAAGTCCCCAGGGATGTTCTATGTTTAGGAAGGAGCAAAGTACTTTGATGGCTTGAATACACTTAGGAGTTTCTGCATACCCTTTTGTCGGAACTTTCTCGTTAAGTCCCCAGGGATGTTCTATGTTTAGGAGCAAAGTACTTTGATGGCTTGAATACACTTAGGAGTTTCTGGATACCCTTTTGTCGGAACTTTCTCGTTAAGTCCCCAGGGATGTTCTATGTTTAGGAGCAAAGTACTTTGATGGCTTGAATACACTTAGGAGTTTTTGGATACCCTTTTGTCAGAACTTTCTCGTTAAGTCCCCAGGGATGTTCTATGTTTAGGAGCAAAGTACTTTGATGGCTTGAATACACTTAGGAGTTTCTGGATACCCTTTTGTCGGAACTTTCTCGTTAAGTCCCCAGGGATGTTCTATGTTTAGGAGCAAAGTAATTTGATGACTTGAATACACTTAGGAGTTTCTGGATACCCTTTTGTCGGAACTTTCTCGTTAAGTCCCCAGGGATGTTCTATGTTTAGGAGCAAAGTACTTTGATGGCTTGAATACACTTAGGAGTTTCTGCATACCCTTTTGTCGGAACTTTCTCGTTAAGTCCCCAGGGATGTTCTATGTTTAGGAGCAAAGTACTTTGATGGCTTGAATACACTTAGGAGTTTCTGGATACCCTTTTCCTTTCCTCGGGTCTGTTTTGTTTGAAAATTAAATCAATACTATTTGTTTCAAATGTTCCAGATGATCAGTCCTCTCTAATTGCTATCGATGTCGAGTACATACAAGTATTTAAACATTATATTAATATAATTTAATATGCTAAATGCGACAAACGACATTTACAAGATTATTGAACGTTGTGTATTTTTTTCAATTAAATGAAATTGTTATATGGATACATAACGTTCAAAAAGGTTGTAATTATTGATATATAGTTGATGATATTGAAACAAATATATGATCATTGATGCAATTCTTAACTTGGAAAAGTAAGTTAATATTAAAAAATATATAATATTAAGAAATTAATAAATTTTTTAAAATATATTTTGTTAAAGAATTAGGAATTTAATAGAATATGGTTAATTAACTATATAATAGAAATATTGCTCAGTACAAATAATTTCCTTACATAATTAGTACACTACCATTGCAAAAGGATATAAAGAAACTGTATAACTAGCCTAGGCGTTTGCTGTTACTTTACCATACCTCTAGCCTAGATGAAATTAAAGTATGCAAGTAGAACATATGAGGGACATTTCTATACAGGAGGAACATGTGTGGTTTAGTTGTTCTGGCATTGAGTAGTTCGCAACACAAACACCTCCAGACAAATATTATGCATGCCAACTACGTGTGTGTTTTGGAACACCCGGATCTTAGTCAAGTTGAATGCAGGATAAACAGGAAATGGCTTCGTGTAGTTTATTAGTTGAGAATCCATTAATAGTTGAGCTCAATGGCACCTCAATGGTATCTTAATATATTAATGTAGATTGCTTCTATTACATACGTTTATGATAAATTGGTTTTACACCTTACTTAAGTGAGGTTATCAGGTGTGTGCCAGATCCATGAACAAAATAGCTTGTATACGTTAAATAGGTTAAATCCACACCCTCTTTCCCTATATTAACCAACATGGAGACTTTTAACAGTTGTTATTTAATCATAAACATAGGTATATTTGCTTTCCTCATGGGAAACAAAGCCTCTATGCGGATTCAAATATCCAACTGAGCGTTTGCAAACGATTAATGCCTGTGTCTCATGTGTTATGTGCATGAAGCCAAAAATAATAATAAAAAGAAAAACACTCATACAATTTAATCCAAGTAAGAGTAAAATAAATTATGAATCTAAGCCATTAAGTTATATGATTTTTTATTTCTCATTGCACTACAGTATTTATAAATGGATATTGCAGAAAGTATTGAAATTCATAAAATTAAGTACATAATGGACCACAGTTTCCGTAATTTCATGCGAAAATGGCCTTTTTTCGTTAATTCACTACCACAATCATAACTTAGGTTAACCGAACATAATCAAACCAAACCTAAAATAACATAACTAAACCTAACCAAACCTTTCTTAACCTAACCAAAGCTGTGGTATTGAATGAACGGAAATGGTCCCGAAAATGCTTAAATTATTTACTATAATATTTGCATTCAAAGCACATCAGGTCTTCATACAGCCAATTTAGTTAGATTTCTTACTTCTGAGCATAGATTTACCATTTAAATGAGTGTCACATGTAATGAAGACAAAGAAATGTGACTGACTTGGGTTATGAAAAATTTCATTAATGGCATATTTGTGTTAAGGTAGTAAAATTAACAAAACATTAACTGGTGTCCGTAGAGATCCACAACTGATTTGACCGCTTGGTGTTTTAAGGCATTCAAATATACATTTCTGCAGCTTTGTCAACTTACCTCCCTGTTTTATTACTTTAGTAATAACATAGACAATAATTAATGTTCACTAAAATAAACAATAACAACTTAACTTAACAAACATTATATTTTCTTGAATGAAAGTTAAATGTAAATGTTAATTACAAATGAATTTACTTGATTGCATTTTCAACCAGAATCAATGTACAGTAAGCATGTGTCAAATTGTTTACATGGTCTCAATGGTTTTTATGTTGCTTGGGTTTATCAGCAGTAAGACGTCATTGCTCCCACCTCAATGCCACTGCTTATCTAACGGTACATTAATCATGATGGCTGTGATAGTGCACCCTGCCTATAGCCTGTATCTGTCACAACATTACTCAACACAAACGACAATACCATACCGGCTGTACTAGTAATAAATGAGCTTATACAATAAACAAATGTCATAAGCAACTCCTCTACGTAAAATACTAGCAGCCTGCTACCAGCAATTTTATTGAATAAAATTTCGTAAATATTTTAGAAATCATCTAAGAGAGGCCTACTTGAAAACCAAATTAAGTAGCATTCAGCAGTTAAAATAACCTCCAGAGAAACTCTTACTTCATTACAGAACTAAACAAAGCAATTTACAATCTCTATAGCGGTTAAATCAACTCTTTACTTGTCTTGGCAATCGTATAAAATCCACCTGGTTCCTGCCATAAAAGTACGTAAAGCACAACTATTTGGTTTAAATGTTTAGTGTCCTTTCTATTAACGCATTACTGACTGTTATCATTATCTGAACATCAAAGATTATTTCTTACCAAACTTCTGATGAAATTATTAAACATATCAAATAAGTAAGTAAATTTGAAAAATATAAACTGTTAAAAAGGATTAAATAGCCCATATAATTGGCTAATCAATTTATATAGAAACGATTAGATTATTTAAAATTTCAAGGAATAGTTATTGAATTAAATAAATATAAGTAACATATAAAATGTTTCATATTACCCGGCCACAATCTCCTGTGGTTGAATCGTTTGACATAGAGAGTGATACAGTAAACTGTAACCCTAACAAATCCATATGGAGAACGTCGCAATATTGTTTTTTGTAGCATTTAAAATAAGAGATGTGCCCGCAAATGAGTGTCACAGGTTGGAATCTCGAAATTTTCAAATAGCAACATAGGTCATGTGGCATATCGTTTGAAAGGTTTCTAAACGTTGTTAACAATATAGTTATAAACTTTTGAAAACATCTTAAGTCTTGCTCACATAGCAGGGGTATTTTAATTTTTTTTTACCTTTTGATTTTTTACTGTTGAACTCTTACTTAAAGTTACGAGTGTACAACTTGTTTCTTTGGAAATATCATAAGATAAGCTTCAAACGGTATGAATATAATCGCAATTTTTATTACATACCAAACATTTTCGAATTAAAAAAACTTTGTAGCCCTGTACACAAAAATTTTTAAATTAGAACATAGGTTATTTTGCATATAAAATTAAAGGTCTTAAAAAACACATTTTTATAAAGTACACTTTATTTTTATTTAAAAGATTACGAGTTATTTGAAAAAAAAACATAATATATATTTTATAAAATTCAAGCATTAATCTTATGCTTATTATTTTCTTAATTAATATTCTTTTTATATTAATTTATTAATATAATTAGATTAAATCTAATTCAACAATTTATAATAACCACGCAAAGTTTTCCTAACATTTAATTTGTAAGTAATTATAATGCAATCATAAGCCCAAAAGTCCCATATTGACGATATGCCTATAGAAATGGATATTTTTGAGATTAGATTCTGTATAAAGACATAAGCGGTGTTAAAATGGATAAATGATTTTAAAGTCGGGGACCATTTACATGTTTACCCCTGAACCAGCACGTAACTACGTCACATAATATATTCATAAAATCACAAACAGTAAAACACTCCAAATATGACTTGGGATGGTAAAATAGTCTTCCTGTGCCAATGTAGATAGAGGGTGGTCTCTGGGGAGATGTATTGTAAATATAGGACAGTAAAACGCCTTTGAATCCCTGTCGACACGGGATCTCAACCTTCACGTATTCACTAGGTTTGAACATGTTATCTCGTTAAGATGCAATTAGAATGCATTGATTTTAATTTGTTGAATTATTAAATGTACATTTTTCGTAGAATTTATAAAATAAAAAATAAATAAACAGGATTACTTTTAATAATCTAAAGTTAAAGTTAAACTTTAACTTTAACTTTAGATTATTAAAAGTAATCTTGTTTATTTGTTTAGTTAAAGTTAAAGTTTAGATTATTAAAAGTAATCTTGTTTATCACAGTTAAAGTAAAGTTATAGACATTTTATCCTTAATTTTAAATAATTCAATTCATAATAAATATGCTTTACATTTAAACTTATTGTTTGGTAGTCGTATCTCATCTATTAAATTCTGATTGTTTGAAAGTTCCCTTAAGATACTAAACGAAGAACCACACTATTGAAACAAACATAAGTCTGCATGTTTTTCATTAACCCTCAGAGTGCCATTTATAAGATGCCTATTTTCCATTAAGCACTAATTTATTGTAAAAAAATCGAAACTAATTTTTTTTAATTTATCATTTTTTTATTTTCCTGTACAGAAAAATATCATATCATGCTGTTATATGATTTTATTTTGAAACCTTTTTTAGATTACCTAACTTTTTTTATTGTATATGAATATTTTTATTACAATATAAGCACAAAATGCAGAAATATATTACAATACAAGTACAAAATGCACGAATATTATGGTGATTGATTTCGGTGAACCACGTTGAACCTTCTTCAGACCAGAGGGAATCACAAAAGAAATATGAATATGTAAATAAGGAAACTTTTACTTGAAAGTACGCCTCAGGCATAGATCACTTATACATTATTATTCAATACAAAATATTACTACTATCAATAAAATATGTATAATTGAGTACATTTACTTGTACATAAACTTATAAAGACATTAAGGGCCTGCACATAACACATATAATAAAAAAATAAGTAAATACATATAGCACTTGATTATTCGATGTATTTAGTATAATAATACCTTCTACAAATTCAAAATCGGCCGGATTATTTATATAGACATTTAAAACTAAAAATTACTAACAAATATTAAACTAAAGTAATGATAAAAGAACTAAATACATCGTTTTAAAGCTGTAAGGCGGCGGACAATCACAACTGCTCGGCTTGACAGTGGCTTGAGGCGTTGGGCGGCGAAGCGGAAATGTACACTGCTAGACAAAAACCAGTCTCGTAGTGATTGACAGGCCAACAAAAAGTCACGAGTCACACAATGTGTCTCTCATGAGTCACCGCCCATAACCCAAACGCACTAATAGATTAAATTATAAACATTACTACGAAAATAATATTTTTGTAATTATTACGCGTATATGAGCTTACGGCGTTTAGAGCATTCAACATATGCACGTATATACGCTTACGGCGTGGTAAGGGTTAATTGTCAACTTACTTAAAAATCCTATAAATAAAACTTATAGTTAAAAGCTTATTTCCACTGGAAATTATATATTCGACGGAAATCACAACATGAATATCTAAACTAATATAACAACACAAATTTTTTAAAATACCACAATTTACTCAATGTAATGTCGTCTTAATAATACTGTATGTCGATAGAACTAATTAATGTGTGAATTGCATTTAAAAATTACGCGATAATTTAAATTGAAACCAGTTTAAGTTGATTACCATTGGAACCACACATACATGAAAATACACGGGGTAGCCCTATGCAAATTAAAATCATAGAAAAATACATTCAGAGTAATAAGTATTATATTTTTGGTTTAAAAACCAAGAAATCAAAAAACTAAAACACTAAAGAATATAAAGGTAATTACAAGTATATAATCATACAGTTTACATTTGTTGTGTAAAATGCAGATGTCAAATATATTTCAGTAATTAGTTTATTAAAGTAGAAAATACTGTACATATTTTAACAAGACATAAGAAATTCATTTAATAAATAATATACAGTACTATCTACGTATAATTTTGGTTTTAGCGTACAAAATATATAAACTGCATACAACACCTTATATATGCAGGTGTTAGTTAGGTATACCTGGCACTTCACACGTCAGCTACGTAACTATTAACCCTAATCCCACCACTAAACAATGGTTTTATTTAAATTATCCTTGGACGTTGGTATACACAATATACATTTTAAATAGCTGTCATTTACAAGTTCGTTGTTCTATAGAGATGAATTTTTGTTCATTGCGTTATATTATTAAAGCCCTTTAATATTAATTTATTATTAATATTTAATATTAATATTAATATTAATAATTATTAATATTTAATATTATTATTTAATATTAATTAATTTAATATCTATGTATAAATATGCTTGGATTCTCTGTGCATTTTATTTGTACTCGAAGAGGGCTGTCCCAGAAATGGATATTAATATATTGTAAAAGATATAACAGTGGCGTCAAAAAATAAAAATGTTAAATCTTATTTTTTTAATACAGTAGAGAGAATATTAACCTGTATCAGGAGTTATTTTCCAGCCTGTAACAGGAAGACGGGCGGTATATGTTTGGAAAACTTCCATCTACCCTGAATGAATACTCAGATGTACTCTGGGCCGTAGTAGAAACAAGGTATATACAAAATATAACATTCCACTGTCAAATATTTGAGTCACTGCAGACTTCATTGAATTATAATTTTACGTTCGAAATATTAGACTTTTTTTATTATAACATAATTCTCTAAACTAAAAAATTCCAAAATTTGTTATTTTTGTTATTTAAATATCCAGATTATGTAGTATTAGAATATTCTCAATTATATATATTGTTAATTTTAGTTTATAATGGTATTTTATGTGCAGCAATTTGTAAATGTAACGTAAAGTAACCCAAATTACAATGAGATAAGTTGTATTGTGTCAACTAAACAGAGCACATATCGTGCATAATGTACGTATCTGTTAAAAAATATCGTCTATGAATAAATTCGTCAACTATAAACATACTCCAAAAACAAAGAAGACTAGATATATTCCTTGAACTCGACGTATTTGTATATTTTCAAAAATGTTAGAGATCATCATTTAGTGGGGAAAGTACAACGTAGCTGAATAAATAAATAAATTAGACTAAACACAATCTCATGGAGGGGATATATAATGAGTTACTACTTTTAGTTTATATTTAGGCTAAAGGATAAAAGCTTTAAAAAGGATAAGGGATTTAATTTTGTCCAAAGATTGTCTACCAAATATTATTTTCAGGAAACCTCAACATGCCGGTTTTTCGACATTTTTCCATGATCGTATTATGGAGACTCGCAGTAATTGTTCCCGTTTTTTTCTGTAGTAAAATCTAGTAATAATGGTTCTTGTAGAGGACCATAAGATATGTGTGACTATGGAAAACAATATGATGGATTAAAAGATAATATACGATATTAAAGTAGATGAAGTACTGTGGAGTACATGAATCTAGAACTATTTCCCTTAACATTAGATAATATAATACTTCTAATTAAATCTTTTTTGGGAAAATATCCTGTATAAAGACATACTAAGAATATGAATCTAGTACTTGTAATGTAAATAATTATTATATATGAAGTAAAATTAAAGATGCAATTAGCTATAATGTGTGTGCACACAATTTTCAGTTTCAAAGACCACTCATAAAAGCAATTAAAACAGTAATGCTACAAGTTGAGCACACAGTAGTAATATGAACAGCTTTAATAGCTCCAACAGAATGAGAAAACACTGTGTTGTAGATGGAGAGTTAAAAAGTTTATGTGACACAATATTTTATTTAAATGCTGTTTTACACGATTTGCTTTGATAATGAATAAAAGTATGAAAATAAAATCTCAAATTAAGCGAGCAAAAATATATTCAAATATATACATTTAAAATCTTTACAACTGTAATTTATTTAAAATATAATTACTATATACTGAAGTCCTATATTAGAACCATTTGTAAAAAGTAAATTATTGTTTTCGAATAAGAAATTGCATATGAAATCTAAGAAATAATTTTTAACAGAGAGTTTGCGGTAAACATTTGAGGTTATATATTCTCTAAGGGTGGCGTTAAATTTATAATTATAAAGAGATAAATGTCAAATAAACTGTGTTTGGTTTAGTTCAATTTATACATAATACCAACCACGTGCAGTGATTGAAAGACTATACACATTGGTCATGTTCACATGCATAAATTACACCACAAATCTGAACTGAGGTTCACCATTGCATAGTAATGGGCATGCCATCTGTTAGTGTTGTCCCAGACCGTCTCATAGTAATGGGCATGCCATCTGTTAGTGTTGTCCCAGACCGTCTCATAGTAATGGGCATGCCATCTGTTAGTGTTGTCCCAGACCCTCTCATAGTAATGGGCATGCCATCTGTTAGTGTTATCCCAGACCGTCTCATAGTAATGGGCATGCCATCTGTTAGTGTTATCCCAGACCGTCTCATAGTAATGGGCATGCCATCTGTTAGTGTTGTCCCAGACCGTCTCATAGTAATGGGCATGCCATCTGTTAGTGTTATCCCAGACCGTCTCATAGTAATGGGCATGCCATCTGTTAGTGTTATCCCAAACCGTCTCATAGTAATGGGCATGCCATCTGTTAGTGTTGTTCCAGACCGTCTCATAGTTATGGGCATGCCATCTGTTAGTGTTATCCCAGACCGTCTCATAGTAATGGGCATGCCATCTGTTAGTGTTGTCCCAGACCGTCTCATAGTAATGGGCATGCCATCTGTTAGTGTTGTCCCAGACCGTCTCATAGTAATGGGCATGCCATCTGTTAGTGTTGTCCCAGACCGTCTCATAGTAATGGGCATGCCATCTGTTAGTGTTGTCCCAGACCGTCTCATAGTAATGGGCATGCCATCTGTTAGTGTTGTCCCAGAACGTCTCTTAGTAATGGGCATGCCATCTGTTAGTGTTGTCCCAGACCGTCTCATAGTAATGGGCATGCCATCTGTTAGTGTTGTCCCAGACCGTCTCATAATATAACAATCTTATATAAAAAAGGTTTTATGACATGTTTTAAATGGGTCAGTAAATAGAACCGTGCAAAATATATAGTTAATTTATTCCCATTACAATGTGACATACTTTTATTAAATTATTTGAGTTGCAATTTTGTATTATTATGTATATTTAAGACATTTGCAGCATATACCGTACATTACAATAAATATATCTATTTTAAATCTAAGAAGATATTTAGCAAATACAGGTATTACTTTTAATTTATATTTTAAATAGTACTTTTTATACTACTTGTATATTATATATATATATATATATAAAGTTAAAAATTAGGGCTACTTACGTATTTTAGGATGTAATAAAATTAAAAAACTGAGTACCCTTTTTATATTTTTTATTAAAACTCAATACACAACATGTTTCAACTTTTTGGTCATTTTCAAGTGTAAATTAAGTAATTAAATTAGGTATATAATAATTCTTTAAATAAAATTGTAAAACATGTGGTTTTTGTAAATATTGATGAATATGGATAAGTTGGTGATGTTTTTAGTTATAATTTTTAATGTTTCGAATCTTATCAAAAATAGGGTTTGTATAATTGATGTGTGTGTTCATCATGTTCATTGGATTTTCTTGTTGTGCTAAATATATATGTAATTCTTCTGTTGCATTCATTTTCTTGCCCTTTTTCATAAAATTTAATATTTTCATGTTTTCTTCCATTTTTGTGTACGTGTGGTCTGTAGAGAGCAAGTGTTCTGCGAATGTGGATTTCATTGTAGTTGTGTTATAGCTTTTGAGAGCTTGTATATGTTCTTGAAAGCGTGTTTTGAATGGTCTTCCAGTTTGTCCAATGTAGAATTTATCACAGTCTGTACAATTACTTTTGTAAATACCTGATTTGCTGTAAATGTTGTCATTATTATGTTCTTTTTGAGATTTTTTATCTAAAATGTTGAATGTGTTGTTGCGTGTGGTGAAACTTGGTTTGTAATTTGTATTTTGAAAGATTTTTTGAATAGCTTTGTTTAGGCTTGTGTTATATGGTACGTTTATAAATTTGATCTTCTTTGGGTCTTGATTTGATGAGCTGTTATTTCTTTTCTTCTTTTTGTTTCTTATTAGTTTGTCTCATAAGAAGTGCAAGTTAAACTCAGATTTTAACTTGCACATCACTCATTGATAAAATACCTGCACTAGCCTGCCACCCATGTACAGGTGAGTAAAATGAAAATAACATATGTAAACAAATATTGTATTGTTAATGTCATTAACAAAATAATATACAAGTAAGGCCTGAAGTTACATTGACAATATGTTATTCAATTAGAGACACTCTCCACCATTGGTGTATGAATAATGCATTCACGAGATACGTGAGGCCTGCTCAATGCCTGAACTTTCGCACATTTCTGTTGGCAATAGTTTGTAATATTATGATAATTTATCTTTCCATTTTATTTTTATATACATAATTGATCTTAGTATCTGTGATTTCAATGTTTTTAACGATATATTTAATTGTGTTATTTTAAAATTCCGTAATTATATACCCATATCACGCCATCTTGTATAATTGTTTAGTCAATAAACTGTATACAACACATTTAAAAACCTTGCGTGTAATTTTTAGTATATATACATTTATTTATTTTTTATAGCAGTACAGTCTTTTACTTTGTATTTTAAATGAGATATAATTGACCAAACCTGTCACACTAAATCTAGTTAACTTTCTAGGATTTGAAATAATGATCCTTGCAATTCAAGTAAGAAGCCCGGCCAATAGAACAACATTACGGTCTTATATTAAACAATTTTCAATCTAAATTATAAGTAACATTTATTGTTATTAAATAATTTCTTAAAACTATAATAACAACTGAATTTAAAGTGAATATATTAGTGATTAATTTATTTTTATATTCTTGAGAGCAAAAAAAGGGCAGAAAAATCTGAAAACTAAAATGAAGATGATAGTATCGACTAAAGTGTATTAGTATTACCTAGAATTGGCCTTCATGCACTTTCGTACAAACGGAATCAATTAGCAGCAGCAGTCGTACTCAGTACATAACTTGTCTACTACACTTCCTGTTATAATGGTTGATTTTATATATTAAGACTTTATAATAAATAGCCTTGAATCGGGACACATTGATTTGACTGATTTGCCGTAGAAGTAATTAGTTTAAATACAATGTTGGTTTTTTTACATTGTCTTTTTAAATTAATATGTTTTGTTTTTTTGATTTTTAAAGTATCTACTTATTTATGACAAATTGTTGAACAATTCGTCAAAGAACCATATTCTCTGCAGACAAATATATATTTAGTTAGTAAACACAATGTTTACTTTAATTCTACATGAGATGTATCCTTTTTCCCCAGATAAAGAATTTTGCACACAATAATTAGTTTCTTGATATACACTGAAGTATTCATTGTAATATTGAGAAAACATAATTTATCGATCAAAATACGATAGTTAACATCTATTTCTTGTAATACCACTGATGTGAATTTTTAAATTAATAATAGTCATGCCTAAAATATCAATCATTATATTTCCTTGGATTGCAGTAACACTTAAATAATATGAGACTTGAACGAAAATAACGTTATAAGTATAAATATGGAGAAAGTTGTTTATATAGATGATATGTTTAAATAAAATACCTTGCTTCTTGTATTACTGGACTAGATATATCCAAGATTATGAACAAATGTATAAACTAACGTTAAGCTTTAACTGGTATATTGAAGCCTTTAGGAACCCCAGGGAATATATGTTGAAACTATTGAAGAAAGTATTGATTTATATATTAAACAAACAGTTGAATGTATTGGAAAAAGCTTCGTTCGTTTTTCTAAGAATGTTGTTATTGCCCCATTGAACCTTCTGTAACATGTGTTTCTTTAGATTTTTTTACAATCGGTATTAATGGGTGATATTTTAAATAAATGTCCATCCTAACAACTAACATGAAATTTACTAAGCCTAATAGGCTGGAACTGTTATTGCAAGATATCTTGGAAGCTAGTCCAATAATCAGTAACCATTTGGTAGAACATGGTTACGGTTAATTGGATTAATCAATTAATTGCCGAGCAATGGATATGTCCAACAATGATTGTATAGTATTGAGCTATCAGACAAATGGAGAAACTGAATTCTTAGATATCTCTGATGAAACAGGAGACGAGAAGGATACACTTATAGAAGAATGGATGTCAAATATTAATTCTATATTAGAACTGAATATAAGTGACTCAAAATTCCTCTAACCACTTAACCTAATCTAACCTAACCTAATCTAGCATTTAACCTAATCTGAATTGGCAATATTGTTCTCATGCCACAAGAAAATTTATTCGCAAAGTATACAAATCCTTTACAAAGAAATTCGACATATACTTCAAAGCAATAGTGATGTCCAAGTGAAGGAAACACCGCTAAAACCAGAGGGAACCAATAAAACGGAGGTAATGTGAGCGTTGTCCAGGAATTAAAGATAAAATATATGTACTAATAATGAAAATGACTCTAAAGACCATTCAGAAATGATTGGAACTGTCTGCTTCAAATGTCCATATATGACATAAACTGTATAAATAATACTTTATTCTATTTTACATACATTTGTACTATCAATAAATTAGTACTTTTTATTCATTAATTAAAAATAATTGCCTCATTGTATCTGGTGGCATAAAAAATATCTAACAGGAAATTCAAATATTATTCATAAAAAACACACTTTTAAAGAGTGTTAACAATAAATCCATTATATATGTAAACAATTACTATTTTAGAAATATTTAGTTATAAATTAGATACATATTGAACAATATTTATTCTTTGATTCAGTTTCAGTGAAAGTATGGAACCATAAGAAAATATTATGAAAAAAATAATAATAATCATTCTACTTTATTTATACGTAGTGTAAAATGTTACATACATCTGTGACGTTTCACATTCTTGTGTTATATATTTGCGGTTTGTATTGGGGCTGATTGTGGAACCGTAATTACAGCAGATATAATCCCTCCCACTAAACACACAATGGGAATCAATTACGTGTAATTCCCTTTACCGTACAAGAGTCCCGCCCTTCCCTCTTAAATACTTACTACAGACAGGATTGTAATGGAACTAATACTCACATAAGGAACGATCGGCTCTCCAATATTCAAAATACAATAGATTTACCTATAATAATACTGTAATATTGTTACTATAGTAGAAAATTAAATTTGCTTCTTCGAAACCTAAGGCATAAATATTTTACCTACTTAACACCTTGTGGCTTCTAACCTTATTACTATTTACTAAAGTTTGTAAACTTAGTGTAATGCTATTAAAGTTTTCAGAAATTACTTTTTAAAAAATTTTCTTTTTGCAAATTACATAGATAATGGCTTTGATGTTATATAAAGTGAAATTTTTAGTGTAAAATAAAAATAATTAAGGAAAAGAATGTTTGTCTATATTTTGGTAACAACAAAAATAGTTGTACAGAGTTATAATGAGTATTTATATACTAGTACATATAAGTAGTATTCAATAAAATTATTTGATAACACCTAAACAATAATGAAACATTTGAAGTTATAGAGTCCTAGGCTGGGAAATAATGAAATAGCAAATACAGAGTTTCAGCAAAACTGCATGAGAAAACAAATCTATTAATACAACATACATGAATATTAAATATTTTAACACAGCTAAATCCAGAATTCGTAACCTTTCAACACCTGATTCTCTGATTAAATGAAGACCAGATAATATCCCCTGCAATGGGCAGTCATTAACTATGTGATCCATCGTTTGAACTTCGACTCCGAAATCACGTGATTAATACTTTACATCTGATACTGTGATTACTATATACGAGTATAAAATAGACAATAATTGTAGTTAAATAAAAAATAATATAGAGTAAATATGCTTTGATAATTAGAACAATGGCTACTAAAGAAAAGAGTGTTGATTTTTAATCAATATGAGGTATTATTTATGCCGGCGTGGTGGCTCACTGGCTAAGGCTTCGGACTGCGGAGGGCATTTTCCAAGTTTCGAATACCCACTGATCCAACGGTCGGTACGTCAGGCTTGCAAGCTCATGTGAACTGGCTAGTGAAGTTAAAAAAAATATATATTTAACGAGATATTACTTTCATCATTATATATATATATATATATATATATATATATATATATATATAAAACTTACTTATAATAATGTTTGGGAACAAAGTCTTATTCTAAAGATTTTAAGGTGAACCCATCTAAATGCTACTCATTCATTTATTCTTGTTGTTTTTCAACCCTGAAGTTGGTTGGAACATTAAAAAAAACTCTGTTTATTTTTTAATATGGTGTTTTTATCTGTTTCCAATATCAATTTAGGACTTTTACTCATATTTCCTGTAATAACTATTTATGTATTTCTAAATTCAAATCTAGAATTTGTGTCTGATTTTATCATGACCCCTCTGGTCTGAAGATGGTAAACATGGTTTCTGAAATGAATCACCATTATAATTTTACTCTTTGAAATGAAAATTTTAATACATTTGTATTGTAGAATGTCTCTTTTTGTAGCGATTGTAGGTGACAGATTTTAATCAAGCTTTCTCTTAAAACTGAATCGGCGTCCACTCAATGGTTGTCACTGACGTGGAAACTACGTACTTCAAAAGTCAGTCAGTATCTATAAACAAATTATTATTATTCATTCGGTAGTCAAACATTTAATGAATTATAATGCATGATACTCATACTTCAGTAAACCTAAATAAGGTAATTGGCTGAGTGAAATAACTGTTTATCCAATTACGAGTATGTTAAAACTTTAAATATGACGGAAAATATATCTAAATATGTAAAAAAACAGAAAAACAAAACTATTTTCATAATTTCAATAAACAAATTTGGTTGATGTTTTACCATAACATCAACGTGAGCGACTTTCCTGAACGAAAAATAGATCCTTTCCAATAGTTAATCAAAATTATATAAATGTTAAGTTCTTCAAAAGGCTGATTGTTCTGTTCATGTTTTGTACAGGATGACGCTGACATTGTTATTGTTTACAGAGTGTGGACTAGGTTTGATGAATTATCCATTGTTTCAGTGCATTTCTATTTAAAAATTCATTATCAGTTTGAGATGTAGTTGATACTATAATTTAGCTATGCTTATATTAAACACATTGTGTTTGAAAACATGAAAAGACTATTCACCTTTTATAATATTGCAATGTTGTTCCACAAAAAAATGAGGGCTTTAGTAATTATATTACTTTTTATTATTTTACAGATTAATAATATTAATTAGTTTATTACAGTTATATTCTGTTTTGAAATTTCAACTTAATATCATTTCTAAACATTCACTGGGGTCTAAATAAATAAAGGATTGCTTTTGTTTTGTCCTGCAAAGTTAAATTAAATAATCGAATATTTAATTAGAAAAAAATAACGAAATTTTCACTGGCAGTTTTATTGTAAAACTAATTTACACATACATACAAAGTAATAAAATTCAATTAAATAAAGATTAATACATTGAGTATCCTTATTCATACAAGGATACAATTGTAGAAATTGTATAGGCCTAGGAAAACTAATTGTAGAAATATATATTTGAATACAATTAATTCTTTTCCTACTATGATAGACAGTTGGAATTTTAAAAGGAAACTTTTTATTCAATCATTAAAAATAATCACTAAGAAATTATTTTAAAATTATTATCACAGAATTAATGTAAATAATAAAAAAATAAGTGTTAAGACTTTGTAGGACAACCCTATAATTTTCTTTTAAACACAATTTATATTGTAAATTTATATAATGAATTCTAGTGAAACGTACGTACATCATCTCACATCATAAATTACCTCTCATAATTAAACTAGCTCATTAAGAATATATAAATATAATAAATGTAAACTGCTGATTGGTTGATTTCCTAAATCACGTTTAACTACCTTAGACCGAAAAAATCCTTCAGGACTGGTTTTCCAGTAATTAGACTAAAGAGAATAAGAAAATAAATAATGTTATAAATTGTTGTGATTTTCCCAGTCACTCTTAGCACAGAATATATACTGTACAGAAGCCTGTAAAGAAAATAATGAAACGGCCTTTTCATGGTATTTCTCAAAATGAAGGCTTTCAGACGTTCGCAAAGTGGCACGGCGATGCCAGATTCCTGTTCTCCCGCAGTGGAGGGGAAAAGACAGGACAGAACTCCTACCGACAGTCGAACAGGGCACCGAAGACAGACCACGGAAGACATCCGCTTACGTTTACTGAGTTGAGTGTCTCTTATTTTGACCCTAGACATCTTATTCTTTGAATTTTAGCCGAATTCTCAAAGTATAGTATTTGTAGTACACTGTGTGAATGAAACCTATTTTATGCACTTGTAAATAAAGGGGATTATATAATGTTAGTCTAATTAAACAGTTTATGAAACATTATTTATGATAGTTTATAAAATTAAATTATGAAACAACGAATTTTTTAAGGATGATAAAATAACTATGAATAATAAGAAGGCCAAGACTTTTATTCTACAGGTGACTTGAACATTATCAGTGATATTACACCACGAGGAACTATATAATATAACTGATACTTAGTTGTTGGTAGGACAGATTAACAAACAGTTTTCTATTAATTGAGGTATTTAACAAATGAATAGTGGTTGTATTATTGAATATTACAAATAGAATAATTAAATATTTAAATAAGTATAAACTTGATTTAAACAAAAAAAAATAATTTAACAAAATTAAGATACGAATGTGGATTTACTCTTTCTGAAGGAAACGCCTGGATCACTGAAGTAAGGTGTGCGACTACAGCGTTCGTCACATTTACTCCGTGAACGCTCATAACGCTACCTTAAGGAAGAAGACGGGCTTGGCTACACACTTTAACATTTAAATTTAGTATTTTTCAGTTTACTTTTGCATTGTTACGGTTTTAGACAGTATAAGATAACAATGCGGGGACAGGGCACAGAAGACGTTTGATTATTTTTTTAACACAGGGTACAAATGGCTTGAGGAACATTATCGAGGCCTAACTGATATGTCTTATTTAACAAATTTCTTTCACCTACCACAGTTCTCCACCTACTTATGTGATAGGTGTTTTGGGTACCTTAACTTAAGCAGTGTTTTTTTTTTGTATGCATTTTTAAAATTCCTCTAACTACAAACTGTCGTAATCTTTCTCTCCATTACAACATTAGGTTATAAAAGACGATACAATGATAAAACAACCAATTATATAGAAGAAAATGATGCGGGAAGTAGATGAAAACGTGATCGGCGCGAGTTCTTTGAACTGTCAGACGGCATGCCTCAAATATTTTGTTCCATTCCATCTAATTTAAAGGAAACATTATACGAGATTTATGTTCCTTTTAATATTTGTTGCCCATTTAAATAAAATAATAGTAATAATTCTAAGCTTAAATGTTTCTTAAATCAGAGGATACCACTGCACGTAAAGTGTGTACAACCCCATCACTTGCTTCGCTCGTTTCACCTTAATCGTGTAATTTTGTTATTTTTCTTCGTATTAATTGTCTAACATCGTTACAATACAATGTAAAAAGTAACCTCTTTTGTCAAGTTACACCGTCATAAGCTTTCTCATTGTTAGGGTAACAATGAATTGCTTGTACTGGGATATTTATTATCTGCCTTATTTTAGCTCTTTGAGAAAAACTGTTGAGAAATCCTCTCTTAGTATATATATATCTAGCCTATAAAGAATGTTTATACAAAGTTTCATGGTCTTATTATTTTTGATAATTTGTGATTAGTCAGTGTTATTTGGCTTTAATAATATTTATAGAAAGTATCTCCATAGCCACGATAAAATTGGTAAATTTCTTTCTTTGTATTAGGACTATTTATGTTTTATATTTCCTAATGTTCAGCTACTCAGTTTTTAAGCGAAAATAATGCCCTCCTGAATTACTGAAGAAACGTAATAATTTTTTTTGGTTTTAATTCGATTATGCTAAGTATAAGGAATTTTAGTCTGAAAATGCCAATAAAATAATAAAGTATACTAATTAGTTATATCAACATTTATTTTGACGATTCTTTACAGACTTGCAAGTATTTATCGTTATAACCTTAAATACATTCACGATAGTTAGCCTACTATATTTACTTTATTTGTTTCCTTTTCACGGGTAAAATCTATTTCTATATGTTTTATTAATTTATTTTTACTCAAGTCTGTACACAATCTAGGCCTCACAAAGTTATGCAAAACTTGTTGGTGAAATCCTATAGTTAACAAGAGAAACAAAAACGTAGTATAGAAAAATACCCGCATTTTTATTTTCTAGTAGATCTAATTATTACGAATGGGCAGTTTAGGGCAGGCACCGATTTCATAAAATAAAAAACTGTCAATACAAAAATGTTAATACGAATATTATCCGTATATACATTAACAGTAAAATATGTACAGTAATATTAAATTCCATTTGTGCATCATTTTTAGACTCCATACATGTGGGACTGATGCAGTTGACAAGAGAGGCCAGAGGCGATAAGTAGCGAGGGAGTTCTCTCGCCGGCCAGCCACAGTTTGGCAACCGCACTTGGCCGGTTTTTACTACTAGCGCCGCGTATGATCTAGCCAGTGAGTTAAGCGATTTTGCGTTTCAAAATTTAGCATTGCGTGGGGCTTCTGTACCTGTCTATATGCTGTGATTTTAGTATAACATTAGTAGTTAACGCACGAGCCAGCAAGGTTAGTTGCAGGGGTCAGAGTCAGGATATAACATTGAGGAAAATGGTTCAGTTAGACCGATCTCGAATGATAGTCAAGTGGCACAATACCACCAGTTCATCGTCACCACTCGCCTCGAGGTAAGTTGAAAAAGTATGGTTGGGAAGGTAGTAGGTTGGCCGTGTGATTATTAAGCCGATCTTTAAAAACCCTCAAGTCCCACCTTTCATGACAGTACATAACCTAAAGTGGCCATACGTAACCTACCTACAGTTATGCTATTAACTTAAACATTCCTTCAGCTACAGCTTTGAAGTTAAAACAATTCAATTAAATAAAAGATCAACATATGTTATATGCAACACAATTGAATTTTTCCACAGTATTGTTTATCAAAGGGATACGTAAACCTAACCAAACCAACTTAACTTACTAACCTATCCTGGCTTGACTCAGACTGTGCCACAAAAGCTGATCATGGGTGCTACAAAAGTTGATCACGTATGCTACCCTAGCTGATCTCGGATGCTACCCAAGCTGATCACGGGTGCTACCAAAGTTGATCACGGTTGTTCATAAACTGATTACGGTTAACACCTACAATACAAACCTCTTCACTATTCAACGTTGTTGTGAAAAAACACTGTTGGGGGGCATATAACGGATATTGACCCAATAAAATAATATACTTTTATATATTTACCAAAACAAAATAAATAAACAACAATTACTAACGTGATAAGATAATCCACTGTTCTTTGCAGTTACTAAATTAACGAAACCAGTATATTTTCTGGATACTTCTCTCGTAAGCAAGATTAAAAATGCTACTTTATCAAACAATTCATTCAAAGAAA
Organism: Stictocephala bisonia; assembly: GCA_035578905.1. NCBI lineage: Eukaryota > Metazoa > Arthropoda > Insecta > Hemiptera > Membracidae > Stictocephala > Stictocephala bisonia. The sequence continues at coordinate 1,532,246 of JAQJVL010000081.1, forward strand.
TTGAGGCAGGGAAAGCAGTCTACATAAATGAAAGCTAAGACTGCATTGGTATGTGTCCATGTACCTCGTAAAGATACAATGGATGGTACTGGTATCATGTACCATGTACCATATGTAAACGTATGGTTCCAACTACCTTTAGTAGATGTACACGAGTCAACTGTATCCTGCTGGTTGCGGCGGGCAGTTTTATTGCCCCTAGAGTAGCGCCTCCAAGTGGTGCGTAAATGAAGGATAGCAGGCAGCCAAGGGGGGATTTTAAAATACAAAACTCCAGTCCGCATGGTTTAAAAATCATACGTCATATAGTTTAAACAAATAAAACACGTTCTTTATTTTGCAACCTCACAGTTATTAGCAGCAATTAATAAAATATAATTTATTTAAAAACACACAAAAGATTTTTACAATATTAGGCTATATGTGTATTGAAACTTATAACGGTCTAAACAAGATACGTAAATAATTATGAATCTAACGTGTCTTGTTTATACTAAAAAGGTGACAAACAGATTCTTTAATAAGTTTTGAGAAATCAGAGAAAGGGTTGGTATCGTATATAAATTTATGGAAAGGAAGGTAGTTTCACATAATTTTGAACATACAGTGCAACTCTCCGATCAGTGTTGAAGTGTGACGTGAAGTGTTGGTAACGTATATAACTACTAGGACAAGCATGAAGGTTTGTGAATTTTTTTTTAAAGACACGAGGAGCCATTCTTCAAGTTTGGGGAATTAAAGAATGAGTTGGTCATGTACCCTACCACAAGGAACAGAACTAAGCTTAATGTTCAACATATAAGATAAGACCTTGATTAGTTTTGAAGAGAGACAGGAAGAGTTTGATAGTATGTCACTATGTTGCTTGTATTGCAGGAGGTTTTGTATGGTTTTCAATATACAATCCAAGTCCTTGCTCATCCATATGGAGGTCTAAGAAATGCTGTGCAAGTTTGTCACTACATGAAACAGCAAGAGGTTAGGCTTAAAATGTAACAAAGACCTTAATCAGCTTGAGTAGTCACATAAAGTGTAGGTCTCGTATATAACTACAATGAAAAGCAGAGTTTGACAGAGTTTTTAATAAAAGTCAAGAACTTACACAGTCTTGAGAAACTGTAGGAGTTTGTCACTACAAGAGACAGCAAGAAGCTTTGCTTGGATTTCAACATACAAGCAAAGACCTTAATCAGTTTTGGGGAGGAAATGTTTAAAATGTCATAAATGTTACAACAAGGAACAACAGGAAGTTTGGCTTAGATTTTAGCATACGATCTAAGGCCATGATCATTTATGAGAAGTAACAGGAAGTGTTGGTTACTTATGTCAATACTCAGTAGGATTTTTGGTTAAGCTTTTAATATACGAGAGAAGGCCTTGATTAGTGTTAGGTAGTGACTGGAAGTAATAACAACATATGTTACTTTTGGGAACAGCAGAAATTTTAGCACAGTTTTAAATATACAAGCTAAGACCTTTATCAATATCGGGGAGTCAGCATGGAGTGCCGGTAACGCATATAATACAAGGATCAGAAGAAAGCTTGACTTATTCTTCCTTATACAACATAAATCGCTTTACCAGGTTCGAAGAGAAAGTGGAAGTGCTATTTCTATCTTTCAGCAAGAAAGAGTTCCTACAGAAAGTTGCGTAAGTTTTCAATGTGATTAGTAAGTTCAAGATAGTAGAGTAGCCGAGTCCTTGATCAGTTCGAGATGACACTGGAAGGATGGTCACGTATGTCAATACACGGAAGTTTGGCTTAGTTTTCGACGTGATGGGTTTATCGAAGAGGTTCCCTTTGTTTCTGGAATAAGGAATTCTGAACAGGGACCTGATCTCATTTGCATTATATAGAAAACTCTTTTGTATATCTGAGAGTATCGATCTTAAAGAAAAAGTTTGATTAAATTGGTATAAATGAACTCTTAAATAAAAAATGTGTCTTGTTTATTTTTATTCAATTATGTCTTTTATTCTTAAGACGCTGGTCATCAAGATATGGGAAATTTGGATTTAGAATGAGTTTGATGAGTGTAGATGAGCGAATGTACTATTACAAGCAAGTTTTGACTGGTTTATTATATTTTAAACTCTTCTATAACTAAAAAAATAAAATATTTAATAAAGTTGAATAATATGAAATTAAATATTTTCAGCTATAAAGGCTGAAAATATTTAATTTTCCAAAGGCCAACAAAGTTAGAATAGGTGGTAACTTGGTAACTGTTAAGAAACCTTTATTATAAGAGCCTTCCATTAGTATCAAAGGCATTGTTTTAATTTGTCACTACTATTTATTATTTGTTAATTAACCTACATGTCCTTAGAAAAAAACAGTTGTAAAATGGTTACCCTCGTATAAGATAACTCGTCTTATCCATCAATATTATTTTAATAATTTGAAAATACTAATTATTAGTGTAACTATACATTATTTAATATCCGTGCAAATATATCAAATTTAGTAGAATACAAATAACGAAAGGTAATAAGACTTACAGTGGTTCAATAAAGACTTGTTTAGTAGATAACCTTTTTGGTTAGTATGCTAAATTTATAACATTTAAAAATGTTTAAGAACAGAAAGAAAGAATGAGGCTCAGTTCTAGCATCCTTATATATAAATTAATGAAGCCGTTTTATGTTAACGTAATTTCTTCCTTATGTCTTTTCCATTGTTTTAGATGTCAAAACATTTGCTCCTATTTGTAGTGTTGCAATAAAGTCTAAATTGTTCAATATTTGAACCCCAAAGAGCACGATAAGTCTGCAAAGTACGTTTTTCTGCCATAAGAATAACATGGAGAGATTTTGATTATTAAAAAATTAACAGCTGTTAAAGTGCACAACAATGATGTGTATGAAATATTAACAGCTATTGGAAGTTAAATAATGATTTCTATAATACCGAGAAAGCTAAAAATCTGTCTTAATTTAGAAAGGGAGAGAGAGAGAGAGAGAGAGAGAGAGAGAGAGAGAGAGAGAGAGAGAGAGAGAGAGAGAGAGAGAGAGAGAGAGAGAGAGAGAGAGAGAGATAGAGAGACAGAGAAAGAGGGAGACAGGGAGAGAGTGAGTGAGTGAGTGAGTGAGTGAGTGAGTGAGTGAGTGAGTGAGTAAGTGAGTGAGAGAGAGAGAGAGAGAGAGAGAGAGAGAGAGAGAGAGAGAGAGAGAGAGAGAGAGAGAGAGAGAGAGAGAGAGAGAGAGAGAGAGAGAGAGAGAGAGAGAGAGAGAGAGAGAGAGAGAGAGAGAGAGAGAGAGAGAGAGAGAGAGAGAGAGAGAGAGAGAGAGATTGGTTCAGTGTTTTTTTTTATATATGAATAAAAAATGATAGAATTAATGTGTGTTGGTGTGTCTGTAATCATCATCATTAAATATAATAAAAGAAATAAAAATCATTGAAATAGGCTAAGTAACATCATTGGGGGTTTATATTTTGACTATAAACATAGTGAAAATCAAGTTTATTGAGTGATATTCTGAAAATACCTTTATATGGTTGAAATTACATAATATGATCTTTATAACATTTTATTTGTTTACAAATTTGAAATAAAATCTTACTTAATACAACTTAATTACAAATAGTATACGTAGTCAAAACTAACATACCAAGGTACCACGAGTGCAGCGAGAGAAGGGGTTGGCACGTGAAGCGTTCATTGATGTCCCCTATTTATATATTATTATAATTAGGTTTATAATTATTTGAAATGAGTATGCATCCTGCAACCAAACAAATAAAATGCATTTTTCTGAAAGTAACCATAATATAACAGTAGCAATTGCCTACATCATATCCATAGAAATACGTTTAATTGCACTTCCCTTTTAAAATTCATGAAGTACAGATAGTAGGCAAATGGAAAAACACAAGGTTGAAACTCCAAAGAATTAATTTAAAACTATTAATTTCATTTAATTTATTAGTGCAGGAGACAATTAACATTGTATTGCACAAGTCATTAGCTATTGTATCTAAAATTTAGGCATTCATTCACTTCTAAGACATTTTTAAAACTTACAATTGATCATACACTCACTCTTGCAATCATCCGAACTATTCACCCATTTCCAGCTCAGGGGTTAGTCCTTCAATTGGTCTCCCGTTTCCCTTCCAATAACTCGCTAACGCTGTAAAACGTATTAAACGATAGAACGCGTTTAAGACGATTTAAACACCTTAGGTGTTCTGGAATTCTTAATTGACTGTGGCGATCTGTTGATTAGGCGAGTACCTGCTTGTGAGGGAAAGTGTTCGTAAACTACCATTCTGTTTCTCCCAGTCCGGTAATGTTCTCTGCCTCTTGTCTCGTACCCGTGTGCCTCTGGTTGAGGTACATCTCGACCGACAAAAAAACTGCAGTTTCTAAAATGTTAAGACTAGGCACAGTCAATAGTTGCAAACTTTTTGAAAGTAGCCCTGCACGTATCTCTGTTGCTCAATTTTGCGATAGTTCGGATCGCCTTATTTTTAATTTAAACACTTTTAAAAAATTAATTGCACTGGCTCCCCACAACACCACTTCATAGGAAAGATGTGGATAAATTAGACCATAATACAACGTAATCAATACCTGACTTTGGCAGTGTTTGGCCAACTATCTTAAAACAAATATCTCCGAGGACAATTTGGCGCATAGTCAATATGACGGTACTATGACAAAACTTGATCGAGGTATATTCCAAGGAACTTTGAGGAACTGCGTACTGCATCAGTTTCCCGTGCAGCAGTGATGAACCTATGTCATTGACATAATCCAGGAAGAGAATAGGACTGAGAATTAAACCCGAGGGAACTTCATATCTGACTGGAGTTTGTTTTGAACAATGATTTGCAATCAGGACAACTTGTGTTCTATATCTTAAAAAAGAACTAAGCCATAACAGTATCACGCCTCGAATGCCATGGGATTCTAATTTGTCGAGCAGTTATTAAATACTATGCTACAAATAGTAATGTAAATATGCATGCCTTGATGAAATATGTTAAAATAAATAACGAATTAAATATGAAAAAGTATGTTTTACTAATATAATCATATCGTTTAATCCACTAGAACATTTAGATCCGATGAAATGAAATGAAATGAAATGAAATGAAATGAAATGGTTTATTGTCACAGAAAATTACATTAGTGTTAAACAGATAATCTGCTACTAACTGGTGACTCGTCAATTGTTACAAAACTACTAACCTAAAGAATTAAAAAAGAAGAAATAACAAAATAAAGAGGTTAAATCACCAACTAATCAATAATTATATATACACAATAACATATTTAATAATTATTTTTCAGTGTATCTAAAATATAACGACCTCGTCCTGCAGAAATTCGGAGACGGAGTAATAGCTTCGGTCAACTAGAAACTGCCTGAACTTTCTATAGAGCTGATTGGCATTCCCCAAGCTTTTGTATTTCTGTGGTATTTTATTATAAATTTGTATTCCGCTACATAATGGACTATTTTCATATTTTCTTAATCTATGTTTGGGGGCACGTAGTTTATTTTTACTTCTTGTATTATGGTCGTGGTTCACATTATTTTGTTGGTAAGAATATATATTTTCGTGTACATTTTTTACTACTTCCAACAAATACAATCCTGGGAATGTAAGAATACCAAGTTCTTTAAATATTCTTCTGCAAGATTCTCTTGGGTTCATACCCATCATGACTCTTATCATTTTCTTTTGGGCTCTAAATATTTTTTCCCAGTGATTTGAACGTCCCCACATAATTATTCCATAGCGTAATATGGATTCAAAGTACGCAAAATACAGCACTAACTTGATTCTCCTGCTCGCTATATGAGTCAGACATGACATGTTAAATATTGCCTTGTTCAGCCTCGAAGTAATATATTCTATGTGCGCTTTCCATTTGAGTGTTGAGTCAAAAACTAGACCAAGCAATTTCACTGTCTCTGCTATCGCCCCATCGTACTTGTTTGCATCATTTAGTACTGTTTGAGTTTTAAACTGTATTATGCTTGTTTTTTCCTTATTTAAATTTAGCCCATTAGCTGCAAACCACTCATCTAACATCTCTATCAGATCACTCATCGCTTGCTCCACTTCACTTATTGTCTGTCTGGTTACATGTGCTGTAGTGTCATCAGCGTACATCACTATCTTTTCTTTGCACAGGAAAGGGAGGTCATTAATGTATATCAAGAAGAGCAAAGGACCGAGAACAGAGCCCTGTGGAACACCATGAGGGACTGCTTTCCATTCTGAGTTTATTTTTACATTATTCAGTGTTACTGTTGTCCGTTGTTTTCTGTTCTGGAGGTATGAACCAAACCATCTCAAACAGTGTCCTTTGATTCCGTAACATTCGAGTTTTGCTAGCAAAATATCATGCCTCACACAATCAAAGGCTTTAGACAAGTCACACATCATCCCAAGGCTAACATTTGAATCGTCCAATGATTTAAGGATATCATTTGTCAAGTCGATCAAAGCACTATTTGTCGATCTTTTGCTTCTGAATCCATGCTGACTTACTGAAAACATGTCATTTATCTCAATGTATTTTATTAACTGTTCTTTTACCACAGATTCGAAGATTTTTGAAAAAGTTGGCAGCAAGCATATTGGTCTGAAGTTAGAGATCACCTCTTCACCTCCCTTAAATAGAGGGCTTATATTACCATATTTTAGTTTTTCTGGGAATTTTCCCGTTATCAGAGATTGATTAATTATTCTCGTTAATGGGTCTAATATAGTATCTTTACAGCGTTTTACTAACCACATTGATATCTCATCCCAGCCACAGGACTTTTTGGGCTTTGCTTTGTCAATAATTTTGCCAACTTGTGCAGGAGTCACTCTTTGAAAATCAAACTCAGTCGCAATATTTACTGTTTCAAGTGAACTTATAACTTTATCAATGGCAATACTTATGGAGGGGCTGACTGCAAGTTTCTCAGTAACGTTAATAAAGTGAGAATTAAACACTTCACTTACATTTGCACCTAAGTTCTCAAATATTTTACTCAACACATGCTCTGATTTGTTCGATTTTTTTGCCAATCCTAATTCGTGTTTTATGACCTCCCAACTTGCTTTTGATTTGTTTTCAGCCCTCTCTATGTAGCTGTCATTTGCCCACCTTTTTGCTTGATTCACAACTTTTTTGAAAATATTTCTGTACTTTTTGTAATGGTTCTCTTTTTGTTTATCTTTAGATCTCTTAACTTCATTGTAGAGTAATCGTTTCTTATTACTCGACACTATTATCCCTTTAGTTATCCATTTAATATATTTTGTTTTATTCTTACTTGCTTTCAAAGGGAATGCCTCCCAAAAAGCTCCAAGGAAACATGAAAGAAAGGCGTTGTAGTTCTCATCCACCGAAGTAAACTCATTAAAATTCCACTTTATACTCTTCAGTAAAACATCAAAAGTCTGAAAAGAGTGATCATTGATAATTCTTTTTTTAACTCCTTGGTGATTCTCCACTCGCTCGTCTTTTTTTGAAGGTAACGAAATGAAAAGGGCCTTATGGTCAGATAGTCCGAGCTCTTGAGTAAAATAAAATGACTGATCAAAAAAAGCGTTTGTAATTATATTATCTATGCAGGACGAAGTCGTTGAAGATACCCTAGTTGGCTCGTTAAAATTAAAATTATATCCATTATATTCAACTATATTAACAAAATATCTATGTAAATTATGTTTAAAACTAGGTACGCCTGCATGATTGCCTTCCTCGTGAACATAATCTATACTATTTATATTTTTGTAATGTAATAAATCTATATTAAAATCAGATGCCAAAAATATATTTTTTCGTTTATTTTCATTTTGTAGAATATTTATAAGGTTTTCGAACTTTAATATAAAATCTTTTAACGTGTTGGTGTAAGGGACCCTGTATAGTGAAATTACTATTGTGTTTAAATTAGGTATTTCGACAGCTGATATTTCAAAAATATGATCCTCACCCAACTGCTTTATATCATGTCTTACTTTAATATTTTCAATGTCACATTTCAACAAAATACAACTACCACCTCTAGCCCCCTCTCTTGCTCTACAATATGAGTCCACCATTCTGAAATCTGGAATTTTATTTAAAATATCAATGTTATTATGGTTTAACCAATGCTCATTAAGGCATATTACTTTGACATTATTACCAACTACTGATTCTGTGAGATATACTTGTAACTCATCAATTTTATGTTTTACTCCTTGAATGTTAAAGTGCATGATCCAATCGTGGGGGGCTCCTTCCGGAAACGGAGAAGGAAGAGGGTTTATAATATTTGTTAAAGGTTTACTGTGAACATCCTCCTGAAATGCTAATAGTTTCCCTCTTTATGGCAAATTTGTGATACTACTAATAGGTTTTTTTGAAAAACGTTCACCCCTTTTCTGTTCAAATGAAGACCATCTCTGGCCAGACAGCTATCGTCTAAATACTTATTCAATTCACTATAAACAGCCCCATACCTAGAACAAGCCCACCTTATATTACGGTTAGTTCTAATTACATAGCTCCTACTCTTATCTCTCCTATGTACAATACTATTTACAACTATATTAACTCTAGAAAAGCTGTCCCTTGTGTCCCTTATCAAGTTACAAATTTCTCCCATTATGTCATCGGGTGAAGATGTTCGATGTAGGTCATTAGTCCCTACATGCAAGATAACTGTTTCAATGCCACTCTTTTCCTTATCACCCATTCCTTTAATTCTGGATCTAAGCTGGTTGATGTGAATGCCTGGGAAAGCCAGTACTCTACAGCCGGTCGGTCGGACGTGTCTCACCATGGAATCACCTATTACCAGAGTATGGACCGCCGTTTTCAGAGCTGATGTTTTGAAGTGTGGGTTGAGCCATTTGAATTTCGAGTCAGTGGTTTTTTCACGTGCTTGCAGTGAAGGTCGCTGAATAGTTTTCTGTAATGTGTGCTGGGATTGAAGTGGTGTTAGGTGATGTGTTTGAGCTTTTTTAAACGCTGATATTTGTTCGAAGATTCCGCTTACTGAGAAATGCTTTGTATAGAAGCTATTGTCATGTATGTGTGTGTTGTTGTGTATCAAGGAACATGCAAGCTCCATGTTGTGTAGCATGTGTACACCACACTCCACACCAGACACCTGATGCCGACACTTGACACTAGTCAGGTTGATGTTTTCACCTTCATCTCCACTGCCACAAACACCGCTGTCATCCGAGCTTCTTCTTCGATGAGATTTAAGGAACCCTGTGACACTGGCTGCCATCCGTCTTGCATGTTGAAGATTGAGATCGCCCATGGAGTCCCAGTGGTAAAACCGCTCCTCCTTACTACTATAGATTAGTAAAGACCAATGAGTATCTGCTGCTTTGTCTTCATTAGTTCGGCCATTAACAGGCATAATTATGTATTTATAATCACTAAGATTTAGACTGCTACACATTTCATTTATCAATTCATTGTCTCCACACATTTTGATAAAGTGGCTTATTGATGGTCTTATAATAATAGCAATATCTGGAACTTTTATTTTATTTTTCAGCCAAATATCAACATCTTCATCTGGCAACATATACCAGTTGGGGATATTTTCGTTGGATTGACGTTGTTTGTATTTTTTGTGATTTGTATTTATACAGGTTTGGTTATTATATGGCTGCTTATGTTTTTTGACAGTAACTTGCGAAAGTGGTCTCAGGCTTGTTTTCTCATTTTCATGGCATTTAATTAAAGTCGGCATTTTATTTGATTCATCCGAGACACTTTTACATCTATCACATGTTTTATTTTTTGACTTTTCAAACAGTTCTAACTCTTTTATTTTTTCCTCAGCAATGTTTAACTTTACTTTCAGTTCTTCATTGGTGGATTTTAACTCAAGTATAAGTCTACTATAATCTGTTGTTTTAGAGTCAGTTTCAGTTATGTCTGGGTTAAATGAGGCTCGGTTGGCTTGATCCTTCCCAATCACAAGAGACTGAGGTGGCAGAAACACTTCTTCAGTGTATTGCAGGAGCCTTTGATCAGATTCAATGGAGTGGTCTAACACTAGTTGCCTCTCTTTTCTCAGTCTTGCTAGCTCCTCTTTCAGGGCGAGGTTCTCAGCCTGAACGTCGAACTCTTGTGTTGTGCCTGTGATTGTCCGAGGTAGTGAAGACTGTTGCCGGGAACTGGCAATTGTAGGCGTGCTCGTGGGCTCAGAAGAAGACAACGTAGTCTTGGGAGTGGCTGAAGGTGTACCTTGGTGCCTTGTTTGAGCTGGGGTAGGAGTCAGTGCCCTCATGGTGACAGGGTGTTGACCACTGTGTGAATCACTTGAAGAATATATTATTGTCTTTTCTTTATTTGTTTTGACTGAAGCCTTGCAACTCCTCCCCAAACATTTCCACACAATATCACCGCTTTTGACTGAATAGGCTTCTCGGTATTTAAAATTATTATATAATATGATGTCCTTGCCATTTCTCACTACTTCTAGAATGAAAGACATCATTTGATTTTCAGGAGTACTTTCATAAATATTTCTAAGCGTAGTAGGCCTAATTATGCAGCTACGTTGATACTATTGGCAACAGTTATATTTTAAATGATGAATGTTTTATAAATAAAAATTCAAAATAGACGCATGCATTATTGGCAAGATGAACAGGGAAATAAAAATGTGGCAAAAAGTTCAATTAAAAAGTATTTGTCCCGTCTGATATATTATTTATTTATTTTGTATATTATTTTCCCTTCTGAGTTGGAGGCAAAAAGAATGGGAGTCAAGGTAGTCTCGAAACCGGGTGTTACTGGTTGATAAGAAGTAATGCTATCGACTGTGCTAAGTTGACTGATAAGAATCAACGCTGCTCACAGTGCAAGTGTTGTGGCGCTTCGGAGTTACATCAACGAGGGGCTTGTGCCGACTGCCAATTCTAACCTGCAAATAAAGTCGGTGTCTAATTAAGTCTATTACTCACGTATATAACACTGTTTAGTCTACATTATCAAACCGAACTTAAGTTATATGTAAAATACAACCACAACAATACTGATAATAAGTGAGTCTTCTATAAAACTAGTTAATTGGATAAAAAAACTTCAGAGCAAAACATCTAGTGTGCTAACGGACCAGTCGGCCATCCCCTCCCGCCGATAGTTATGTTATAATCATAATTCCGGTGGCCGCGTGGTCTAAGGTGTCAGGACTTTCAGCTTGGGTTAGAGATAGCGCTGGTTCGAATCCAGCCTAGACCGGAAGATATACCACAAAATCTAAACACCTTCTACTGTACTGGTTCGCCCCCTTACTCTGTCTGATTAAGTTCCTCGCACAGATCAATAGTCTATGAGGAATGGGCAGAGTAAGGTTAAGAAGGAGGTTGGCCTCTCCTTTTTAAAGAAGACAAAATAAAACTTTCGATATACTAATAAATGGGTGTTCACATACAATTTTCTAAATAATATATCCTAATATGCATAAATAAACCAACAGAACCTTTCCAAATGTAACATTACATTATGGTATTAGTAATATATGAATATTATTCGTAGTAACAGACTAGAAGTATTACATGAAGAGGTCTACGTTACCTCAGCATGGGAGATTAATACATAGACATAAGGGTAGGTCAGCATGTAGCAGGCATGATTAACATGTTCAGCCCGAGATCCCCAACTTGTCCAACAACATAATTACGTATAATATACGAAATGCATCTATCCAGTATCACATATATATGTTAACTCATCACATTGCTTTCATCCAGTTTGTTCCCTTTTTTTATTACTGTAATCATAACTGCTTCAACAACAATTTTCGAGCAGATATTTCAAAACTTGTTTCATCTTGCCATATTGCAATACTTGGATATTATTGGTTTTGAACTTAGTCTTAGACTTTTCAACAATCAGTAATTTAAATAGTATACAACGGGCTTATTGTGTTGAGGTATGATCAGATCACACACATATATATATATAAATATATATATATATATATATATAAACAGTTATCTTTGTCTAGAAATTTGTTTTTTAATTGAAAACTACATACTCACATTACAAGTTTATACTTATTAATATTTAAAAAACAAAATTTTAATTATTAATTATTTTTGATCGCTGCTTTCAGCCAATGTTTTATAATGTAATAATGATTCAAGTATTGGAAGGTTCAATTGTCTGCTACTGTAGCCAAGTGAAGCCATTATCCTAGGCTAATTACTAATTACATAGAATGTCTCTAGGCACGCATTTACCTAAGTGTATAAGTTATTTATTTTTCTATCACTTTCTGAACATGGCTGCAACAAATATTTCAAACTTTTCTTAAACATTATTGATAATCTTATATTTTTTCAAAATATCTTCTTAAAAAAATCATGTTTTGTGTTATTTAACTGAACATCCGTTATAATTTAGAATATACTGATTTGCTTAAGCCACTAAAATAGTATTGCCTGTACCATGGTCAAACTCATTATAGGGTCTCAAATTTGTAACAAACTATACTAAACCTGATCATTACACGTGTATTACTTGTATTACACATTGTAGAACATATGTTTGGATTAGAGTAAAGATTGGGACGAACATTAACTTTGAGTTTTTTAGTACTGATGTGATAAGTTCCTATTGAGTTGAGATTCAACAAATTATTAAAATCTATATTAGAGCTGTAAAATATAAATACAAATGTGTGTTAAGGTTAAAGAATGTAATTACTTTGAAAACTGTTGGATAGTTTTATATAATTTCCATATTGATATTAAAAAATCTTAATACTTAATACATTATAATCTGGATCATCATGTACATCTTTGTGGTATAAAATACCCTAACATTTTAATGTATCATTTAGTATGCATTATTAATAATTTTTTTTAATGTATCAAAAACATTGCAATAAATGATGTACAAAACGATTTATTGCAAAATTTTTAAATTTAATTGAAAACATTCTAAAATAATTGTAACATTTCTCGGAAAACTAAATGTACATCTTAAAGTTTGTAGTTCCTTTTAATGAAGCTACTGAGTGTGTTATCATGTGTCTAAACAGCTGCGTTTAAATATTCGTTCTATAAGTATATTTTATCACTGAATACTATGCATATTTAAAATCTTATTTTACAGTTAAATTACTAATTTTACATTACAAATATTCAAGTATGAAGTTGTAAAATAGCTCTAATATTTCCGAAACTTTCATTGTTAAATTTCTAAATTGTTCATATAAGTATCTACAACTTCTATTCCACAACTCTACAATAAACTAAATGCAGCACTATTATTACAACATTTGAATAAATTATGTTTCAAACGTACAAAGTTATGCAAATTTAAAAGTGTTTAAGTTTGCCAGGAAAGGAGTTATGATTAATTATTTTAAAATAATATTTTTCGTTTGTTTGTTGTGTTTAATATAGTGATGTTTTCTTTTTATATAGAAACCCACTTATTTTCTTACAAAACTGACAACAATCTGAAAACAATCACTATAAAATATTTAATCACAACTGGTCTTTGGACATTCGTTTGTAAGCCCGGAAATATGTTTTCAATACTAAATAGTACTTTATGTGATGTGGTCAAATATAAGCATATTCTTCAAACGGACCAGCACAAACACAACAGTACGGAGTTGGAACAACGGGAAATGGAATCACGTGCCGCTGGCTTACAGTGATACATGGCTTGTGAATGGTTCACTGCTGTAACTGATCATCCAAATGTATCAGCCTTAGACAACAGTGTGCCAAGTAGTATAACTGCCATGGGAATTATAAAAAAACATACTTAAAAAGGTCCTATACGAATATTTAGTTTATTGTTCTATCTGGTTATGCCGTTGTTTATTCTAACACTGTTTTTGGCAACAAAGATTTTTTGAAAGTACATTTGTGTAGCATATAAACATGATTGGTTGAACATGATTAATTATTATTAAAATAAAATTCAGCTCCCAAAAGGTAGAAAGTAGTTGTTTCCTTTACTTTTCAGCCATTGTCCTAGCTAGTTTTTATAACATCATGTCGATTCAAATTTATCTATTATGCGACAAGCAACAGTGACTAGTTCGTATTATAAACTGTTATATTTAATATACAATTAAATATAACAGTTTAAGAATTATGTATTGGCTAAAGATATTCAGGCTGTCAATGCCCGGTTCTTAGCAAGTAAACTTTTTATTTTATTTTCTTACTTGAATACAACTGATTATAAATACAAAAACCCAATAATAATAATAATACCAAGCCTATTTCAAATCATTATTAATTATCATTCAATAACTAACTAAAACAGTAAATAACACAATAGTACTCATATTTAAGTTTTGTTTCTGTTAGTGAATTAGAATGCAATAAAACTTGCCCATGTCCATTCCCACTAAAAAGTATACAATATTTCATTAAGTCATGCATTTGATGATATAAATTGTATTCTGAATATTGTATACGTAAAGATTTATTAAGCATCTACATATATATCACTCTGTCGTATCCAACAGAATTAGTTAGGCAGCAATAGTGTGAACTATGGACGGAAAGCTCTTTCATGTATTAAGGTCACAAGCAACATTAATATAATGTAAATGACATTAACTACAGGGTAGCAGAGCGAAAATGAAGCTATAAACTAGAAACTTTGTAGCCCGATGTCAGCAGGGACAGAAAGTAAAACCTCTATTCCTTTCTCCGATAGCATAAACATATACTTATTAGACAAATTGTGTTATTTTAACTGTTATCAAATAAATATTTTGTCATGTTAGAAGTAATATTTTTCCATAAATACAATTTAAACTGTAAGATTTGGACATGATTTTATTTATTGTGTATTTGAGTTAAATACGTATAAAAATGAATGTGAATTATTATATTGACAAAATTATATTCTAAAATAATGTTTTTTTTCTCAACAGATTGAATTGTATATTGTTTATTGTACTTTATGGTTCAATTAACGCTTACTTATAAGCCAGTGTTTTGATTTTAATTTATTTTCAACCTGAAATTAGTTTTTGCTCGCTTATCATATAATTTTATATAAAAAAAAATGAAGGATTACATATTAATTAAATAAGTCCTTATAAAGAATTAAAACTCATACCTACTACTTTCAATATTACTTTTGTTTATAATAGTTGATTGAATTTTAGTCAACGTTGAATTTTTAATTATTTACTGTAAGACATGTCAAGTACCCGAGCGGTTAAAATATTATTGTTATTACTATAGTCAATCTACTATAGTAATCAATAAACGCGTTGATTTATTGTTTTTCATTACTTATAGAAATAGTTTGATCAATATTTTTAAATGTTATATAAAAATGCTTACAGTAATGTATTCATAAACTTACTTATCACTCATGCTCAAACAGAATAATGATACAAATTGTGGCCATTATGCTCAACCATCGAATTTTTGTAATAAAAAAATACTACTGTACGCGTATGGGTGGGTGGGTGGGTCAATACTACTGTACGCGAATGAGTGGGGAGGTGGGTGATGGAGGGACGGATGGAGGGGAAGACAGGGTGAGAGAGAGGGGGGACTATTGTGAGAGGATCCTCATATGGTTGTGATTATATACAAGGAATTCCAAAGGCTCATGAATATGTCGTGTATATACAGGTTGAATTTAAATTTGTAGCAAGATGGGTTCATTTTAATTAACATCTTAAATATTAGTAATACTTATATGGACTTATAATAAGAAGCTATACGCATAAGCATCCCATTACAGTAGGTCTTACAGTAATATACACCCTATGGATAGAGTAGATATTCTTTGTTCTATTTATCAATCATCAATGTTTAATATCGGAATTTATGTTTAAAACTATGAAATTAACGATTTTTGACATACGAGAAATGAAGATACGTTATTAATATTCAATATTTTATTTACTAGTGATCAAAATAATTAAACTAAATACAAAGTGAGGAAAATAAAGTATGTTATTTACAGATTGTTTATAAAATGAACATTATGTACGATTTTACAAATGGTTCAGAGCAATTCTTGATTGTAAAAGTATTACAAAATCTTATAGTTAGTATATAATGTATAACTTATAACGTAGTAAATAATCAATATTTGATATAAATTGTCATTTACATGAATAATTTACTATACAAATCAACCTAAAACACACCTTACATCGTAAGTACAAAAGTACGGTATGATGAATGACTTCGGTAAACTTCGTTCACCATTTACAAACAAAAGATATTTACAAAGGAAATATTATATCAAATCCAAGCATTTATTTTGAAAATTCCTCTGGTTTGAGAATCTTAAACTTGGTTTACCTAAATAGATCATCTAATGTCTTTAGTAATACTTAATTTTCAAAAGTTGTTTGTTCTGTGACTTTCACGTGTATTGTATTTCTTTCTAAACTCAATATGTTAACTAAGAAAGTATATGAGGAATGTTGAAATAATTATAATTGTTTGCCATTTAAGGCATAATGCAGCAACCCAGTTACTTGAGGATCGTAGGCGATAAATTGTGATTTCGGTCCCCAACACGGCGTTTGCTAATTGCTCATGGACCTGGATATTGTCTACGCAAAGCGAACCGGATGACAAACTTGTCAGTTACCTATAACTCACAGCACTACTAAGTGGTGTTCAATGCAATGTTAATAAGTAAGTATCTTAGTTGTTCTGCCTGTTGGGTTATTAATCAATTGCTAGGGGACAACCCTGCACGCTTAGTGTACCAGCCCCGTCACTCACTGTGCTCTAGGCACCTCGGCCTTGGTGGTAATGCCGGTTGGTGGTAGATTTCATTCGCTACGCTCGTGACATCTCGGTCTTCGGCCTCGGACTGTATCTTTTGCCTACAAATATTAATTGGGTAAACGGTATCGCGTAAAGTCACAATATTAAATCTATTTACACTATCTTACTCACATTACTTGCGTTACTACCTGTTTATTAGTACAAATACCCAACACACAATGGTACTACTTAACCTATTTCAAATGTACTCAATTCATTTTTTTTAACAGCTGAATAATAATTAAATAAGTAAAATAACTGCATTATATTACCATTAAAACATTCAAGCCATTAAAAGTGAAGCCCTCCAATCGAATGTAAATAAAACCATGCTTATAACATTCTCTGGTTTAATATTATGAAACATCTAACCTCCTCAATAATACAAACAACATTGTTTACATTCCAACAGCTGTTAAAACTGTTTAGAAATACTTTTTTACGTTTTAACACCTATTACTTTTCCTTTCATTTAAATCTCTATCTATGTTATTCTTATAACCGAAAAACGAACTTCAAAGACTTCCCACACCCTTTGGAGTGTAACATATTGAAGAATGAAGACCTAATTGGGCAACATCGAACTGAGGCAAGTTTTTTGACACCGTAACCGTTTAAATAGGTCAAAGAATAAGGGAGGAGCTCCGTTGACAAAAACTTTTTTTTCACGTATTATATACAGGGGGTTCAGTAAAACTGTTTCAATAATTTGGGATGTTATTGTACCTATAAAAATGAGCAAAAAACTTCATATGAAGGTATGTCCTAAAACCTTTAGTTTTCCGTCTATCTGTCTTTATGCGTTTTATACATAACAATTCATAACTTTGCAGCCACTGAAGGTGCAATTCTGAAACTTCATGATTGTTCTACCCAATAGTAGTTATTATTATTTTTTTAATATAAAAATAAATCTTAACCCGCTTCAAAATGGTGGTCGCTTGGTTTTTTATAATTCAAATATCTAAAACCTGACAACAATTACAAACAAAATGCAATTCTAATGTTTTTTAGTAAATCTTACTACAATATTCTTAGTGTTTGTCTCAACGAAAAACGTATAAAAACAGCTGCGTTATGCTACAAAACGTAAAACAATGTTTTACAGCATTAACCAAAGGCTAGTGTGGTTTTAAATATGTGTGTACTTTCAACAGCTGATTTCATGTCAATCTGCTATTTCATATAAACATCTGTTTATTTATGCTACTAATATTAGGTTTGACTTCCATTATTATGCGATTATGCACATATAGTTTTAGGACAGACCCTCATATGAAGTTTTTTATTCATTTTTATGTGTACAATAACATCCCAAAATATTGAAACAGTTTTACTGAACACCCTGTATAAGGATGCTTCCTGAATATAAGACGCTTAGTTAGGTTTAACCAGTCTACGTGAACTGTCCAATTCATATTACAATCATGTAATTCATATTCACCTTAAAATATATACAAACGTGCCTGGGTCGTCTCAAATTTAACTAACACAAAGTAACAAATAATTCGTAAAATATTAATATTGTATTATTATATTAATTATTATAAGTAAAACAAAACATAGTAAGTCAATAACTTTATCCTCCGTGATACTTAGTGCCTTTTCAAAATAAAAAGACGATATTTATAGTTTTCTGTAAATTCTTTACTTCCTTAATAAGTTTGAGTATAATTGGAAATTGAATGTATTTAAAATTCTTACAGCAATAAACTATGCAGTGCAGCATCTCGAGACAAAGCTGTGTGTTATGAGTCCTCAATATCAGCACGGCTGTTTACACGTGAGATATTGTTGTTTGCTATCGGCAGCGAATTTCCATTTCCTTACGGTACTTCAATAAATCCAATAGATTGTCTGACCTTAATGTTTTGCAAGACCTTAATGTTATTTTGATATAATAATTCAAACTAAACTTAACAAATCTACTGCCGTATATGTAATTAATGAATTTTAATGTTGAAAACGCAAGCTGGATTTTATATAGACATTTGGAAAATTGTTTGCCAAACAAATTAACTTTGCATCTTGTGATAGAAATATTAAATAGTTTTTTGTTTTCATGAGACCAAAAATTAATCTGCTTCATGAGATGCATCTCACTTAATTAAGCAGGCATTTGCACTTTGTTCGTTTTATGTTACAGCTAAAACACTGACACAATTACTTTGTACTGTAGATTTTATTTCACTTAGTATGATTGGTATGATTTTTAAAATTGTATCATACTTTTTTACTTTGAAAGCCATACGATAGGCTAACTATATGTTATATGTAGTGTAGTTTTGTCTAATGGAAATGTATGCAAAAGTGTTTCTATACATTATACATATATTTTATGTTAATATTAAACTTTAAATATATAAATATATACATACAGTTTATTATTTTATTATACAATATATATATATATATATATATATATATATATATATATACATTTAGTAAATATATGCAAATATTAATTATATTGTATATAATTAAAATATTAATTATATTTAAAGCGTAAAACATTAATCTGCAACAAATTAATACATTCATTAGTGCTGTTATATATCTTAAAAGTTATAATGCTATATTTAAGTTTAAAACTTACATTAGCAAAGTTAAAACATCGAGAATTGTGCGGAAATACAATTAAGGGACATTGGACTGTGGATTGTGGCAGAAAGGCTTGCATATTCGAAACATTGTATTAAATGAAATATTAATACAATACATAAAAGATCAACATGTATATTGTATGTGTTATTATATTCTATACAGGCTGGCAAATATCAGATCTGAAATAGCTACTGATGTCGGCAGGTGTTGTTCTATTGAAGAAGCTTCATGCAAATGCAAATATCGGGACACGAGCCGGATGAAAAAAGGTCGGAACGTTGCTAAAAAACTGTCTACTGTAGAACGTGATCATTGGCTGTGCATATACCCGTTTTCCTGGAAGTTGAGTGCGCCTAGGTATATGTGCCAAGACTCAATAAAGTTGTGGTGTACTTGTCGTTTCACTATTTTTAATGCATGTCAATTGTAAGCTTTTTTTATCTTTCTTTGAATACATTTTCAAAACAGGTTATGAGTAATTGCAAATATTGTTAGTTGTTATTAATTTTTTAAACCAGGAGACCATCAAATTGCAGGGGACAGTTATTACTTTGGCTGATGGAAAAATAAAATATTTAATTTGTAGCTAACGAAACGAACTTATTTAAAAAAGTATTATTAGAAATTTAAAAATACATTAATCATCTTATGTACTAATATTAGAAATATATAGGTATAATATGTATTAATGGAAACATCTACGAATAAATTATCAAGGGAAAATGACACAAAATAGTAAACTGATTAATGGTAAATATAACAACCGTATTAAGAAAACCCTTACAGTTTTGCCGGGCAAATCACATTCGGTATGTGGGACGCGGACAAAGTGTCCCAACGACAACCAGGACCATCTTGTAAAATCCAGTGAGGATAAAGTGAGCTTAACACAATGTGACCCAAAGACAAATTGAACCTCTCAGGAATGTGGTCCAGTTTGTCCGTTCACGAAAAGACAAACTGGACTACCTTGGAATGTTGCACGCTGCGGACAAAGTGTACCAACAACAAACTGAACCACTCCGGAATGTGGTCCAGGTTGTCTCTGTCAGGAAGACACACTGAACCATTCTTGGTTTTGAATGTGACTGTACAAGCAACGAAATACATAAGGTATTCAAATAATAAATAAAATAACACAATTAATAAGTTGATTATTAATTAATCTCAATTAAATATCAAATGATTAGAAGAATATATATATACAGACCTGTATATACTGTATATAAGAACAAAGAAAATTTAGGTTAATATCACAATTATTTTTGGACGCTGTATATGCTATTATTTTTATTTTACATTATAACTTATGCTATTTATAGTCAGGCTATTATTCAAATGATAATAGGCTACTTTCATCTAACTCTAAGTATCGTGGTCAAAGAAAGTGAACAGAATAAAAGTCTCTTAAAGTACGTGTTTATCATTTTCTAGAAATATTATGCTAAAGAAAATGTATTTCTACTGGTTTTTTTCTTCTCTACTGTTTTATACCCTATAAAACTCCCGAGAAATAATCGAGTGAGTCAAGTTTTCCAACTATGGCATATTAATCACCTAATCGGAATGTATAGTAGGTTACTTCCTAAAAGAGAACAGTTCTAAAAGCGAACAGTCCTATAAGCGAACATAAGTATTATTTTAATGGTTGATGGTGAGTGACTAATACACATCCATGGGTTGGTTCATACTTTTGACCATCCACATCTATGTGCAGATGTGTTGATTGATAGAAATATATTTAGCAGGCTTAAATATGAATTGAAACCCCTTATAAGAGTCGATTTTTTCATTGGTATAAGGCACCTCACCTTATGTGTTATCAGTAACTACATCATATCGGCATACTACGCCTACTTCCAATCGATTATGAGGGACGGACTTATTCTTTGGGGTAATTGTAGCAGAGCTAATGAAATACTCATTCTTCAAAAAAATGACGAATATTATTCAATTGACGAATTTTTTAGTTTTGATTTAGTTGAATTTCAAGTACTATATATGATTAGCTCATGCTTACCCCAGCTAACAGAGGTGCTTAATGAAAATGTACTGAGGCCCCTTCCCCTGGGTAACCTTAAGGGTAATCAAAAGAAAATATAAGCATTGCAAAACGTTAGTTTCCCATATTTTTAAAGATATTTTGCTAACCCTATTTAATAGTTTAATATGTTATGTATTTATTTTATGTTAGGTTAAATTATATTAAGAATGACTTGGCAATATATGGCTGCAATTATGACTTTGTCAATGCTGTAAAGTTTGATGGCAATAAAGGATTATTATTATTGGTTTAGTTAGTAATAAAAATTATGAAATTTAGTATTTATTTAGAAACATACATTAATTTGTAAATTTATTTCCATTTGTAGCTGTAAAATGCTAAAGTTTCAAGAAAAATATAGTTTCATTAAAAATAGGATAAAATCTACTTTACAATAATTTAACGTATAACTAATATTTTAAAATATAAAATATAATGTAACTATAAATGATTTAAAAAAAATTATGTTTTAAACAAAATATTTAGTAGGTAATATTCCTTTTCAGCCCACATCTTGACGATCGGCGTCTTAAGAATAAATAAATAAGGAAACATAGTCTGCGTACTTAAATACACTTACGTACGCGTATAAACAATTTACATCATGTTTGTTGTTTATAATAAATGAAATGTTGGATATTAGATATTTTTTTAATTTTATATGATTTATATTTAATTTATATTTTTTAAATTCATCTGTTGTATGATGGGAAAATGCGCGGATAATCTGTTTCCACTTTTAAGAATAGATATCATTGATTTACATCAAATTAAACTACTTTTACTATTTTTAGTAGCATTAGTTCAGATTACAGATGCATATCGATTAATAAACTTAAACCATGTGTACCATACATGACGATATAAATTTTAAGTAATTTGTTTATCAGAGAAAATACTTTCTAGGCTTCTACTTAATATTGATAACATGTAACGTGGATTGCTATTTGTAGAAGCCTTGTAACCAGTCAGGGATCCATATAAATTTAAATAAAAAAAAAAGAAAACCCTATTTAATATTAAAAGAATATTAAATGTATTCTTTTATTCGTAACAAATGTATTCACATTAAAGATGTTACGAAAATACACATATACACGTAAGTATACGAGAGTATCATTTACGATAAGCAAATGTTTGTTACTTTTGTTTCAAAACTATTATTAGTCAGGACTGTGGTCCAGTTTGTTTGTTCATAAAAGAACAAACTGTACTTCTTAGGACTTTTGCACGCTGCGGAGTAAGTGCCCAACAACAATCTGTACCAAATAAACTGACTCAGTTTGTCGTTGGGACACTTTTTCGCATCCCCCGGTGTGTTAGTATTTAGTCCATAGAGATTTCAACAGTGTAGGGGTACATTCCACTCCGCCGACGTACGTGACTTCGCAACAATGGAGAGGAAACATTTCACAACTCCACCGCCATAAACTACGTATGTGATTTCGCAACAGTGGAGGGGAAACATTCCACTACCCCACCACCGTACACTACGTATGTGACTTCGCAACAGTAGAGGGGAAACATTTCACTACTTCGCCACCGTACACTACGTATGTGACTTCGCAACAGTGGAGGGGAAACATTCCACAACTCCGCCACCGTACACTACGTATGTGACTTCGCAACAGTAGAGAGGAAACATTTCACTACTTCGCCGCCGTACACTACGTATGTGACTTCGCAACAGTAGAGGGGAAACATTTCACTACTTCGCCGCCGTACACTACGTATGTGACTTTGCAACAGTGGAGGGGAAACATTCCACTACCGTACACTTCATATGTGACTTAGCAGCAGTGGAGGGGAACATCCATACTCCACTACGTACATACGTATGACTAGCGCAGTGGAGGAAACATCCCACTACTCACTACCGTACATACGTAGACTTGCAGCGTGTGACTTAGCAGCAGTGGAGGAGAAACATTCCACTACTACACCACCATACACTACGTATGTGACTTTCCAACAGTGGAGGGGAAACATTCCACTAATCCACTACTGTACACTACGTATGTGACTTAGCAGCAGTAGAGAGGAAATATTCCAGTATTCCATTACCGTACACTACGTATGTGACTTTGCAACAGTGGAGGGGAAACATTCCACTACTCCACTACCGTACACTACGTATGTGACTTAGCAGCAGTGGAGGGGAAACATTCCACTACTCCACTACCGTACACTACGTATGTGACTTCGCAGCAGTGGAGGGGAAAGATTCCAATACTCCACCACCATACACTACGTACGTGACAGCCTTTTGTAGCATCCAATTTTTATATAAAACGTAAGTATTGAGCTGTAACATAAATATTTAACAATAAGTAAATATTGCGAGTCTCTAACTATACAGAATCAATAAAGTCATTTTTTCACGTAATTGTCATTTAAATTAGGTAATATATGAAAATATATAATTCACTGAATAATTATTTTCATACCGACAAGTTGAAGTGATTGTCTTAAGAGTTTTTTAAAACCAGCGATGTGTATTAAAATGAAATGAACAGTTTTATTGCTCTATTTAGGGGAATACATGCAATACTACCTCAGTGAAAGATTTATTTAAATAATTAGCTTACAAGATACCAAACACTACAACGGCACATAAATATGGATATGTCCTGTTTTATGTTTGCCTATATAATGTACTTTTTGTACTTGCAGCACTGTGTTTTTAAACTAATCTAACATAAATTAACCCAAACCTCCGCTACTAGGATTAACTGACTGGAGCTTTGTAGTTGAGAGGTCTTAGTGGTTGGGAAACAGTGGTCCAGAGTGATATCAACCGAGGAATTATGGAATTAAGTGGAAGAGAGGACTTTATAGTCCTAACTTCACTTCTTATAGGGGTTATTTTTATTATATTTTATGGACCAGTTTTCCATATTTAACGGTTTTTAATATTTGAACACTTAAAGAATAATATGAAACGTCTTAACGGCATATTTTACTACTAAATATGTGAAGCAGACTTCAGGACCATTTAAAGATGATCCAGAGAATAAAATAAAATTAAGTAAACAATTTTTGAAAATCGGAGCTATTTAAATAATTTTGAAGCTATACAATGAATTGAGCTTTAAGTACTAAACTTAAATGATAGATATTTTAGTTGCATTTTATATAATGATATTATAATTGAGAACATGAATGTTTGAAATATAACTCTATATATTGTAGGTTACCTATGGAGAACGACTCACTGTTAACATAAACAGTAAATTAAGGAAAACATTGTTCAATGTAATGTATCTTTATTACAAATAGTGACAATGTATTGGTCTTTCCTTTCACAATTTCCCGCCTTATGGATTATTTTGTGCCGTATCTACTGAAGGTCATACTAATGTTGCATTATCAACGCATGAATAATATTATTAGAGTTCTTTATAGAAATTACTTCATTCGTTGAGCTAAGCTTAGCTGATTATCCTCTTTAGGTACTTCTTCACTGGGATTGGATCGTGATTATACTTTTTCTTCTAATTTTTATTGAGGAATATACTATATGAATAGATGTATTATATGCAAGTCAAGGCTGCTTGTAGTTTTATCGTTAGTGGTTTATGTAGGCCTTTGTGAGCCTCGTGTCAATAAATGTTTCAGCTTAGCTGGATAGATGCCGTCATTAAAATAGTTCGATTTCAAAGTGGTGTCAGAAATTAAAATGTCATGATTTAATAGCGTCATGAGTTAAATACTCATTTTATACATTAACACATTGAATAAAACAATACAAAACACACACAAGATATTTTACTAAACTAAAAAACTAATGTAGATTACACAAGTTCAGTGGTCATGCGGAGTTAGTTTGATACCACAGGCATCAATTAGTACTGACCTTGAACACGTGTCAGTGGGGTAAAAACCTACCAATGTGACATATAGATTGTTTATGTACTTAGCGTATTACAATATTCTGATAAAACTTAATTACATTAATTGGGTACTTAATATTAAAATGGTAACACAAGACAGTTAACGTGCTTTTATGTCTTTATAAATTTATAACAGCTTTTGCCTATGATGACAAGTTCAGTCAGCGAGACAAAGAAAATAATACATATTAATAATTCGGATGTAGAATCTGCAATTAGGGTACCAATAACTTCCAAATACCAATACAAATAAAACTACCGACACACAGTTTATTATTTTTATGCAATAAATATCACATTTAATGAAGAATACATATACACTTTGTTTGGTTTAGTATTAGGGCCTACTTTATAACACAATAAAACTCAAGGTGTATGACCATATTTAACTAAATCATTATTGATCAATATATTTTATAAATAACTGTCTTCGTGATGGACCATATTTTAAGATAATTAAAAAAATATCTTCATGCAAAAATAACAAATGTTTAGTTAAATAAAAAACAATCGTGATCAGGATATTATAATAATTGAAATTGTAAAAAAAATGGAATTGCTCTACATAACTATACATTAATGTATAATAACATACACCAAGTTTTTTATTTATTATATTTTAATAATCAGATTTGTATAAACAGATGTTCTACTAGGTAAATGACAGTGAAATGCTATTTTACTAGCGTGGTGGTACTAAAAGTGTACGTCACCGCGCACTGTAAGGCTTTACTGCAGCTGATTCAATTACTTAAGTCAAGAACTCTGAAATCCAATTACCATTCATTAACTCTACAGAGCCGTTTTATTGTATTCATAAAAAAAGTATATTATATATTTAAAACCATACTCGATAAAAAGTAAATGTAATAGTATATAAAATTAAGGTAATACTCTATCTAATTGTTTTTTAAGAATGTAATTTTAAGTCTATATATAATCCAATAATTAAATATAATGGAATGCTCAATTTTAGGATCATTTTATTAGTTTACCTAAGCTACTGATATAACTAGCTTATATAATTGAATATATCAAAATACGAAACAAAATAAACAAAATCCTACAGTTGATCTATTGTAAAATTAAATAAATTCCAAAAATGTTTCAGTAAATACATTTTAGATATAGTACTATATTTAAATTTTTTATCACATAATGTTTTAGTTCCCGGAGGCCAGTACTCGCTTCATCTAAAACGCCATTACATTTATATCATGTAATACATGTCATAAAATGACAAACTTTAAAAAAAACCTTCGTAGAAAAGTACTGAAAAGATAATTTTTTTTAGGCAAAGATATAAAGCTACTTTATTTCAAATAGTTATGACTGTATCTGTAACTCTATAAACTTGACAGGAATATAGTACTTGGCAAATTATCGCTCCACCCTCTGCCTTCCTCAATGTTCGTCAGCTCTTGAGTAAGTAAGTGGAAGAGTGAGGTAGACTTTAATATGAGTCATGCTAATAATTCTAATTAGACTAATTCAATTTGTCTGAGGAATATAAATTCACAGGGAGTCGAGTTTAACAAGTCATTACTTATATCAGTACATACATAATTAATACCTGAGATAGAGATTAAAGATTTCTGTATTTATTAAGTATATACATATGAGGAAATATTGTGCCAATTCACATGATTCTAAATTAGTCAAACCAATGTTTTAAATTGTTTGTGTACGTATTGTTATAATACTTCACAGTACAAGTAAACGTCCCACAACACAAAATACTTCACAAACATTCTTTTGTGAATCCCTCTGGTCTGAAGAAGGTTCAACGTGGTTCACCGAAATCGATCACCATAATATTTGTGCATTTTGTACTTGTATTGTAATATATATATGTGCATTTTGTGCTTATATTGTAATAAATTTGTGTTGTGTGACGGTTACTTGTACTGTATATGTACCAACGCGTATCATGCTAATTATAAAAATATAATACTTCACTAACATGTACATTTTATATATTTTGAAAAATGAAGTAAAAGTAATCAATTAAATACAGCAAAGATATTTAACAAAGCCTCTAAAACCTGGTTAGTAAACATAGAACATCAGTCGTATGTGTTTGGATGGTGGGTGGGCCAATTACAGGCGTACGGGTCTGCAGGGTGGGTGGGAAGGTGGGGAAACGTCAGTCGTATGTGTCTGCAGGGTGGGTTGGTGGGTCAATGTCAGACGTATGAGTCTGCAGGGTATGTATGATGGGCTGTATAAAAAGCTTAAAAAAAGTGGGATCAAATACCAACAAAACTAAATTATCAATGAGGCAGAAGTGATATTTTTAATCTCGTAGTATCGTAAATTTGTTAGGCTTTACAAGTAAAAATCTAAATAGTCATGGAAGCGAACTTTAATTAAAAACCAATTACCATTTCATATCTATAATAGACGTTAAAGGCCACTTTACACAACCGAGAGAGGATTCATTAGACACATGCAATTAATGAAATAAAAGAGCTGACTACTACAACTGTTGTAGGTAATGGTGATTGAGGGGAAATCTCACTCAACACCTAATTGAGTTACTGATTATTTTGCTCTTCATACGATATTTTTTACCTTATATATTGGAAAGTTTTTTTTATAAAAATGGTGTATTTGTAATTAAAAGCAACTGTCGTTTATGATTTCTATTTATAAATCGTCTTTGTTCGAAATTAATACTTAGTAAAACCTTTGTTTCTTAATGATATTTACTCATTACAAAGACCTGTGGTTCTTGATCATAATTGAAAGTTACGATTTTTTTGCTTATATTAAGGTTAAATAAATATGTGTACATTTTATGCTCATTTTTAATGTACACATAAAAAATAAATTATATGTACATTAATATGCTCAAGTCACGTGATACTAACGATCCACAAGCTAGTTACACACGAAAATCAGAGAGATTCTTCTATGAAAAATAGATTCTTTTTTTCCATGTAAGATTTGTTCTGCTTAGTGACGATAGCTTGTGAAAATGTATTATTATTAGATATTTACTGTAATTGCAACCTTTATTAGTGATTTTGACATTGATTTGTGTTTAAGTTAATTGTTCATTATCCCATTACCTACCACTGTCATATTTTTAGGACACATATATAAACATTTTTTAAAAGTATTTCCTAATTTATTTAAATTATAAAAACCATTTAATGTCATTGAAAATGAGTTAAAAAAAGCATTATACATTTTTACTTTATGTATTTTGAATATAAAATATGTTAATATGATCTTAAAGTAGACTAAAAATATATTAATGAACCATGCCACATTATTTTTTTTTTTTTACTACTAAGTTTTTATAATTTATGGCATTCAGCAATTTTAATTAATTTACTACATATAAAAGGGCAGAATTCAGTTTAGTTCAATAAAAAATTAAGTAAAATTTAATTTTCAGAAGCATCTATTTATAGCTGTCCTATTATTATGACAGTGGGATGGAGCAGTGTCTGACTCACCCTCTCTAGTGGCAAAACAGTAAACTAGTTACATCTTGAAATTCACTCTAATCTCAGTCTTGTACCAGTGCTTTCCTTCAGTGGATCATTATACTTACTCTGGTTAACACATGTATTAATTATTGGTGTATGTATTTTTCTGATAAATGTGTAATTTTATTATAAATAATGGCTACCACATCGCATATGACGATTGAAGAAATACTTCTTTTGTTGGGAGAGTTAGATGATAGTGATACTAATGTACTGTAGGTAGTGCAAACGTGATTGTTTTACCACCAGATAACGTGGATTGTGTAACCGACGAAGAACACTTTAATGATGACATTACTGAAGATGTTGAAGTTAATGAGGTATGTGGTACATTAGAATTAGAGGTAAAAAAACTGATAACCTAGACTCTGAATCAAGACATGTTAGCAAACCTAATGAAATATTTAAGAATACACGGGCTAAAAAAATAATAAAAACAAAATCTTCCAAAACATGTAGACCTAAAGTAAAAAGGATTAAAAAAGAGAGTAATGTACGAAATTGGAAAAAAGGTATACCTGAATATGGTTTTCCAGATAAGGGCGATAGTGCCAGTCAGTGTCTAAACAATTTAAAAGAAATATTTCATAACAAGTCACACGTTGAAATATTTGAAAGTTTACTAACGACAAATATAATGCAGGATATAGTTACTCAAACAATGAAGTACGCTTCAGAAATGAAGAATGACCAGTCTTTTTCATTTTCAGTGGATGAACTCAAACTATTTTTGGGCATTCTTCTCTTATCCGGATATCATTGTTTACCTCAGGTTTCACTGTTTTGGAGTACTGCTGAGGACTTAGGAGTCCCTATAGTGGCAAATGCAATGTCAAGAAATCGATTTTGGCTCATAAAGTCATACATTCACTTTGCAGATAACCTCATGCTAAATGACGAAACTAAGTGCGATAGAGGATTTAAAGTAAGGCCACTTATTGAAAGTATACAGCAATCATTTGCACAATTTGGTGCTTTTGAGGATAAGCTTGCTGTAGATGAGATGATTATCAAGTATTTTGGTCGCAACAATTTAAAACAGTTTATTAGAGGTAAACCTGTGCGTTTTGGTTATAACCTTTGGGCGCTATGTGGCGTAAGTGGTTACTGTTACAATTTTGACCTTTACTGTGGTAAAGAAGAAGGCAGTGAAGAAAATATTGGGCTAGGCCGTAGAGTTGTTCAATCTCTGTTACTTATTGTTGAAGACCCTCTGAGTTATGAAATATATTTCGACAATTATTTTACAAGCATTGAACTTCTTGAAAAACTGTTTGACATAGGATTTAAAGCTAGTGGCACCACAAGGGAGAATCGTACACAAAAATGTCCTTTACCTAATAAAAAAGAAATGAATGGTCTGGGTAGAGGGGGATATGACTACACAAGTGATTTGGATAGTGGAATAATGTTAGTGAGGTGGAATGACAATAACATAGTAACCGTTGCAACTAACTTTGACAGTGTCCAACCATTGGGCAGTACTAATAGATACAGTAAAGATGAAAAGAAAAAAGTACCCTTTCCAGTTCCTAAAGCTATTAAAAATTACAGTAGCTTTATGGGAGGAGTTGACCTTCATGACTGGTTAGCATCTAAATACCGTATAAAAATCAGAGGGAAAAAATGGTATTGGCCATTATTTACAAGAATTATTGACATGGCTGTAGTGAATGCCTGGATAATTCACAAGCATACTTCTGAAAACCCTCTCCCTCTTCTTGACTTTAGGCGTACAATAGCTGTTACATATTTGAAAACAGGTAGTGACGTCAGCCCATCGGACGACCTTCGATCACTCCCCGAAGTCAGCAAACAGCACCCTTTGATGATACAAGATTTGACAGGAAAGATCATCTCTTACATACTAGAGATAAACAAAGAAGATGCCAAATGAAAAACTGCACTTCAAAGCCACTCACATTTTGCAAAAAGTGCAATGTTACTCTTTGCAAGAGATGTTTCGGACCTTACCACTCCAAGTGACTATTACAAGTTCCAGGTCAAACGTTTACTTATTTGTAGTTATCGTACAAGAAAATAAAACAGATATATATACAAACATTTTTAATTGATATTTTGTGGTTTTAAAAATGTTTTATTACTTTAAACTAAATTGAACTATATATATCCTATGCAGTACCACTGTCATATAAATAGGACAGAAGCATTACTATACAAAGCCACTATACAGTACCACTGTCATATTTATAGGACACCGTTTTTTATTTGTAAAAACATGTTATATTAAATAAATAACATTTTTAGCTCATTTCTAATATTATTTTAATACACTATTCCTAGTTTGACTCATATTTAATTAAAAATAAAAAGTTGGTATTTAATGGGTTATGTTATTAGTCACAAGTATTTGTATGATTGCTACAGGAATTAAAATTTTATTTTGTCGACAATATAAAATGTAACAATACTAATAATAATTTCCAAGAGTGCAGTTTAATTTTACTTCAGTTTGGCAAAATAAAAATTAGCTTAATATCTGTACTGCTAATAAATAATTATTTCAGCTGATGGTCGTAGGTTATATTATTTATTTATTTATTTTATTTTTACAATACTACAATACAGCACAATTGCCAATTACACTGTATCATTAAGAATATTATTAATAAATCATACCCAACATGCAAAAAGAGTCCAATAGTTCATTCACTGCAGGTGGTGATTCTATAGTAATAACACTAACGTATAACATTATGAATTTTAGCCATATATTATAAATATAACTATATAACTATTTAAATAGTACTTATAGAAAACATTACCATATTACTTATGCCTCACCCTACTTATGCTGGAATTCAGGTTGTCTCAATTAAAAAAACATAAATTTAGTGGAAAAGTTAAATAACAAAATTGGTTAACCAGGCATATGTACTTGTTCACATATTTGCAGGAAACGATAGTAATATACTACAGTAAAGTAACCCAGCTACTTGGGGACAGAGGCTCTATGTTAGTTTCTATGCTCGGTCCTCTACAGACCATCTTGGCGTCCGCTCAATGGTTGTCATCAACGTGGATACTCCTAGAAGAAGTCTGGGGTGTCCATATTGGATGGTAGTCAAGGTTCAGATTTGTTATAGGGATGAGCACTGATTGATATGCTCGTTAGTAAGCTAAAAATAAGACCAACACTACGTGGTTCGGATTCCTCATAAACTTGTAGGTCCCTTAGTTTCCCTGGCTAGTGGTATATTAATAAATAGCTCTTTCACAGTAACAGTCCACCTTAGTTCTTAACAATAACTACACTCGACCATGTACATTCATTACACTCTAATTCGCCCCTCATACTCGCCCATGTCTTGACGATCGACGTCTAAGTAATGAATAAGGAAATCATCCTTTTTTCTTATTAGTATTAGTTTATTATAAGTACTTGTCTTAGTATAGATAAAATGTTTATAAACAATTTAAATAACTCCAATGTTTTTAAGCAACGCATAAACAAGATCAAAACGAATTCAGATGGTACAGATGTCATATACAAAATGATACAATAAATAGCATAACAACACTTTCAGATAATTTTTTTGTATTTTTAATTATTATGAAATGCAATTTTGTCCTATTTAACACTTTAGTTTTGATAATTGCTATTTTAATCAGTGTATAGTAATGCGACCCTTCGTAAGTCTTTCCTTAAGACATGTGATAGCTAGTAAGTTTCTTTATAGTTAAGTCACTATTTTCTCTCAACTGAACTTTGGACTCTAAATAAAATATATATGTGCCACATATATAAACTGATTTCAGTCACTAAACAAAAATTATTTTACATATTAAAAAATAATATATACGTAACATGTACATTAAGTTAAGTAAAGGCCTAATTTTAATGAGTTGCTAGTATGTACCAATCGTATTTACTGAAGATCACTCGTGTATCTATATAACGTACATGCTAGAAAAATTCATATATGGTTAACACTCACCCACCCATACCTATACAGGGATACCAATATAATATGGCCTCAATTGCATTACATCTTGATGAGGACAACATTAAAAATTAAATTTCCTATGGATTTTCGTGTGGAGATAATCCCAATTAATACAATGTTCCCCTTGCCTGCTTAGATAAGCCTATTTTTGTTCTAAAGGCTTATTGGCCCACCGAATTAATGTGACTTCTAAACTATGACTTGAACGTGTTGGACTGTCAGGTATTCATTTATGAAGAAGCCTAAGGGACCTTAGTCTAAGCTAAGATAGACACTAAGATCATATTTAGGCACTAAGATACAAGTACTCTGAACTGTGCAATTTAAAGCTTTTAAAGTAGGTTCCATCATTTTAAAACTTTACTGGATGACCAGAATATGGTTTACAATGAATAGACATTTCAATACTTTTTTAGGTGTAATTACAGAGATAAATTAATTTGATTTATTAGTTCACCTTAATACGTAATAATTAACAGTCATATTTAGGTGACGACTTAATACGTTCAGATGTCAGCAGTAATTACTGAAACCCTGTCAGAAGCCCGGTCTGTCAGCATCACTGTTAATTTGTACAAACTTTATTACTCTACAAGGAAGTTCATTAAAATAAATAAATACTAAAAGACTAACTTGTGAGATGTGGTTTGTTTTAAACATATTATTCCAACCAAACTATGTTTACAGAACTTCTCGCAATATCAATGAAAACATTTATATAATATGTATATATAAACTTTTTAAAATAAGAACTTTGTCTGTTGTTAGAATTTTAAAACAGTTGGAATATCGTCTAATATATTATTTAAATATTCAATATAAATATTTAAGAATAATTTCTATTTTCTTTTTGTCAGACTTTCCTTGTCATGGTTGAATTGTAATGATTGTTCTAAATTATGAATTAATACATATTATTAATAGTAAAGATCGTCTTGTTTTAGCAGGCGAAGTTAGGGCTATAGATGTTAAATAATGGAAGGAACATATTAAATATGCATATATATATATATATATATATATATATATATATATTATACATAAAAGAATTTTTTATTTAAATGGTTGTTTTTGGACTGGATTAATAAACAATACATAGTTACAGTAGGCTACTTAGTGAGTAGTATATAAAGTACTTTCAACGTTTACATTTAAATTTGCTATTTAAAAAAGAATTGAAAGGTGATTTTATTTACAATACGAATTTTATCCCTAGAAATAGACGAGTGATGTGTTTTAAAATAAAAAATAAAACTTCAGTATTAAATTCGGTCCGATAACAAGTTTAATTTAATCTTAAAATTATCCTGTAAGATCACTTTACATTCGTTCTGATTCCTTTTAAGTTTTTTTTTTAGTTGTTAAGTTTCAATTGATATTTCTATAAATGTTGAGTTCGAAAATAAAATCATTAGGTAAACTATTTTTAAATAAAGATTTCTCAGCTTAGTTATTTATATTGAACAAGATTGATGTCAGAATGAAATGTTGTCCCCTCACATTATTGTCATAGAATTAACGTGTGTTGTTCATGCATTAGGAATATTTTTTCATTATTTCAATAATTTTTATTTCAGGCATAGCATTTGCACAATGTGATGAGAGAAGTAGGAATAATTTTATTAATGGGCAATCTAGTATTATCATGGAACGAGTTTATATTTGTACTCTCATAACTATAAAATTATGAGATAAACATAACTCATACAAAAACAAGATAAACAAATATGTTTATACAATAATAACTTTTGCTCATTTCTGCCACTTTTTTAAACAAGATATTTATCACAGGTGTACAAACAATATTAACCTAGAAAATAAAATCTCAAAGTAAACTTTTAGGGTTATAGCTATAGTTCTGGCAGTGTGCGCTTTTAGCACAATATTTATACGGCCCCCACATACACCTGTTATTATTATAGCATTTTTGAAAGATAAGACATACTTTATAGTCTCCACGAAAACTATAGTAGTTGCCAATTACAATGATTTGCACAGGTTATCGATTAATTGACACGACATAATGATTTTGTATAGGAGAAGTTTGTCGTTGTCAGACTGCAAATTGTATGTAAATATATGATAATGAAAATGTATTTAATAGTATACTTACCTGCTTTAGACTGTTTAATGTGTATTACGGATAGCATTTTAGTGATATTTCAGTAATATAAAGTGAAATATAACTTTATTCTACAGGGCCAAAGTAAATCAGTAGTGTACATACTAAATTCTACAGGACATTTTTTAATAATATAAATTACAAAATTTCCTGTAGAATTCATGTCGTGTTTCCATGGTAACAAATGATCATCTGATGTATTGTTTGCAGTTATAAATCAATAGTAAATATATTTTTGCTTATATGATTTATAATGTACACATTTCCTGAAACTAAATGAAGTATAGAACATTTTGACTATTTCATATTTTTTTATTATCCTAGCATTGTTTCAATGGGTTACCCTGCCCTTTTCACTATTCGTGACATAGAACTTACACACGCACACACACACATATATATATATATATATATATATATATATATATATATGTATATATAATACATACTATAAAAAAATAATAAAAAGTTTTTTTTGTATAGTATTCATAATTTATATAGTTGGATATATATTTATGAAAATATTGATACCTAATAGGAGTAGGTTTATAGTAAAAAATTTTTTTTTGGTAAATTATATGGGTAAATTTACAGAAATACTTTCTATTCTGGGAAAAAGATAACTGCCAGTAAAGAGTACTGCCTAACCTATTTACCAAGATATTTGATACAGGTGTAAAAAAATCTATCGTAAAAATAAAATGTCGGAGTGGAAATTGATAGGTATAAAGCAGCAGTCATGTGAAAGGGCACGCCCCTGTGAGGTAAGTGAAACGGAAGTAAGGAGACAGGAGAGTTTCCGGAAATGTTGTCAAGTGTGACCCTCGGATATAGAAGTGAACTACAGTCTGGCACATGATGTTAATAATGTTCACTCTGACAAACATAGTTTTATGGAAGAATTGGTTTAATTGTCTATTGCTAGAAGTATTATTTTTTTTAATTATCTGACACTAATCATGGAGTGGCACTAACAAGTTTTACAACTTATTACTTAATAAATGAGTCATTTTGTGAAATTTACACTTTCTAAACAATGCGTGTATTTAGTTAAATGTTCATTAATATAAAGCAATATACACTTTTTAGTAAGTTATTTCATATATACCATATAAGTTAAAAACTTCTTATAGTCCAAGTTTTCTCAGACTTGGAACTCAATCCATATATACATGTATATATATATATCAGTACGATTCGATTCTGAGACCTTTCAAAATAAACAATTCTATTTCATATTACACTGAATATATTGTGATATGTATCAGTATGGTAATACAAAATTTCTAAATACACAAGAGACCTGCAGGGATTTCAGCTTAAAACAGTATGCATCTAGTGAAAGTACTGATTTATTTCAAGACTTTTAAAATGTGTTAAGAAGATGTTTTTAAAACATGTTAAATTGAAAACAAATGTCTGTTTTTAATATGATTTATATTTTATTATTTATTTTAATCTTTATTTGTTAACAAAAAACAGTTATCTTACTTTTTATTCAAATAAAAAATTTATTTATTGAAATAACAGTCATTCATAAAATGTAAATAAACTGAACAAACTTCAAAGTATATGTTTTGTAACATGTTGCTTGTGTTGTTGTACAATAAAACTGTTTATGCATGTTTTTCATCTTGATATGTAGATCCAAATAATACATGTCCATTTATTATGTAGCCAAATACATAATATAAGCCGAAGTCAAAACCCTTAATTAACCTTTGTCCTAAAGAAATGCAAATAATTGTGTTTTGAGCAAATGGTCTGTAAGTTTCTGTAAT
The DNA here is from genome assembly GCA_035578905.1 of Stictocephala bisonia. Classification (NCBI taxonomy): domain Eukaryota; kingdom Metazoa; phylum Arthropoda; class Insecta; order Hemiptera; family Membracidae; genus Stictocephala; species Stictocephala bisonia. The sequence continues at coordinate 1,568,920 of JAQJVL010000081.1, forward strand.
TTTAAGCCAGGAAATGTACTTTCACAACAGGTTTTCTAATTTATTTATTCTATATATCAATCCATTGGTAAATTTATGCATTTACTAAAGAATTACATATTTTAAAATATTTTCTATAAGCTATATGACCACGTGGGGAAATACTTTACGAATTCATATATACATTTTAACTATTGCTGTTACCACTAATAAGGTGTACAAATATAGAGACATAGAATTTAAACTAAAGTAACGAGCAGATGAACGATAAAAAATGGAATACATTACTTATACATAGAAATATTATAAAACTAAACGTAATTTTTTAAATTATAATGCTAGGGGGGATAGTATTTTGGCCATGCTAATAGCGATAGTCCAATTATTGCTACATTGTAAGTACAACGAGAACAAATGGGATGTAATTAGTTAATTTCACAATACGTGTTACTGTAGCTAGGTGACATGAGTCACCCAATTAGCAAGGTGACATCCAAGGCTTATAGAATTAACTTGGCCAATTAGCTATGTTTGCATTACGGAAATATCTGACACTCCATATATCTAATCATGAGATAAGATATTAGTCTATTTATATAATGCTAAAGTTCAACTATTGCTATAAAATAATAACTGTTTCACCTATTCTTATCACTTAATGGAATATTAGAAAATAAACCTAAAATAATTTATAGCCCAGTATTTTTTCCTCCCACTTGGTTCTTCAGAGTCTGTAACATAACTTATATAGAGTCCTAAAAACCCTATTCACAGAGTATAGGATGTAGATATTGTGTTATCATACTGTAATCGCTTCCCGGAAAACTCATCAGTCAATGACAGTGTATAGATTCAATACCACTGTACGTGTATGAGTGCGCAGGAGGGTCAATACCACTGTACGTGTATGGGTGCGCGTGAGGGTCAATACCACTGTACGTGTATGAGTGCGCGTGAGGGTCAATACCACTGTACGTGTATGAGTGCGCGTGAGGGTCAATACCACCGTACGTGTATGGGATGGTGGGTGACTAAATACCACCGAACGTGTATGGGTGTATGGAAGGGTCAATAACACCATACGTGTATGGGATGGTGGGTGACTAAATACCACCGTACGTGTATGGAATGGTGGGTGACTAAATACCACTATACGTGTATGGGTGTGTGGAAGGGTCAAAAACACCATACGTGTATGGGATGGTGGGTGACTAAATACCACCGAACGTGTATGGGTGTGTGGAAGGGTCAATAACACCATACGTGTATGGGATGGTGGGTGACTAAATACCACCGTACGTGTATGGAATGGTGGGTGACTAAATACCACTATACGTGTATGGGATGGTGGGTGACTAAATACCACTGTACATGTATGGGACGGTGGGTGACTAAATACCAATGTACGTGTATGAGTGCGCAGGAGGGTCAATACCACCGTACGTGTATGGATTGGCAGGTGACTAAATACCACCGTACGTGTATGGGACGGTGGGTGACTAAATACCACTGTACGTGTTTGGAATGTTGGGTGACAAAATACCACCGTACGTGTAAGGTATGGTGGGTGACTAAATACCACCGTACGTGTAAGGGATGGTGGGTAACTAAATACTACCGTACGTGTATGGGATGGTGGGTGACTAAATACCACAATACGTGTATGGGATGGTGGGTGACTATATACCACTGTACGTGTATGGGATGATGGGTGACTAAATACCACCGTACGTGTATGGTAAAGTGGGTGACTAAATACCACCGTACGTGTATGGGATGGTGGGTGACTAAATACCATCGTACGTGTATGGGATGGTGACTGACTAAATACCACCGTACGTGTATGGGATGGTGGGTGACTAAATATTACTATACGTGTATGGTACGGTGGGTGACTAAATACCACCGTACGTGTATGGGATGGTCGGTGACTAAATACCACCGTACGTGTATGGGATGGTGGGTGACTAAATATCACTATACGTGTATGGTACGGTGGGTGACTAAATACCACTGTACGTGTTTTGGCCGTTGGGTGGATGAATACCACCGTAAGTGTATGGGATGGTGGGTGACTAAATTCAACTGTACGTGTATGGGATGGTGGATGACTAAATACCAATGTACGTTTATTGGATGGTGGATGACTTACTTTCATCGTACGTGTGTGAGTTTGTGTGATGGTCAATACCACCGTACATGTATGGGATGGTGGGTGACTAAATACCCCTGTACGTGTATGAGTGCGCGGGATGGTCAATACCACCGTACGTGTATGGGATGGTTGGTGAGTAAATACGACTGCAGGTGTATGTGTGTTGAGCTGGTGGACATCACCTCACCGTGATCTTGAGTCGACAAGGCCTCACACAGCTGGGAGCACATACGTTGGGCGAGCCGGTGGCCGAGTGGTCTAAGGCGTCAGTACTTTGAGCTTGGGTTAGAGTTAGCGCTGGTTCGAATCCGGCCTACACTGAAAAGATTTATCAGTAATATTCACCTTGTACTGTACAGGTTCGCCCCCTTACTCTGACTGAATAAGTTCCTCGCACAGATCAATGGTCTATGGGGAATGGTCAGAGTAAGGTAAAGGAGGAGATCGGCCTCTCCTTAAAAAAAAAAAAAAAAAAAAAAAAAAAATAGCTTTTGAGCAAACTTATTTTCTTTAGAAACGTGTAATTTCCTTTTAAGCCTTTTTTATTCATATTTTAGGGTTTTAGTTTCAAAACTTTTAAAATTATTTACATCCCAGTAGGTTAATGCCGTTTTCCGATGATTTGCCTTCCTATGTTAATAATTATAATTCACTTGTCTGTCTCTTGTGTTCTAAAGATAAATTTTACAAAGTGATCTATTAGTTAGTATTATTTTATAGAGAACGCAATGATAGTGTCATTATGTTTTACTGACAAATTTATAATAAGAATAAGAAGTATATCTTATAAAAATTATTAATCACAAAAAAAAAACTAAGCTTTTAAATTACCTTAATTTAGCTTGACATACTTATTCCATATTAATACATGCAAAGCTGGTATAAAGGCTCATAAAATAAAATAATAAAAGTTGTTATAAGACAAATTATTTTATACGTGTTTTATTTTATAAATAAATATTTACAATCGATGTGTTTTGATTGCATAACTCTCGTAATATAGTTTTAGTTTCCTCTTTTCCTATGTTATAATACTCCAAACAATATTAACGTATTATTTTATATCATTACTTTTTGATAAAAATTTCATAACAATATTTATTTGAAGTCATAATAAGTTTTACTTGAAGTTAATAAACCAATATAGTTACTACGATTTAACTGGGTATTACATATCTAAACTACCCTCAATTTTGACATTGATTACGACATGAAGTTAAATTAAATATTTCGTAATTTCATTATTATGCTCACATTTTATTGTTTTAGTGTGGGATTTATTGTGAGAAACCGATATAATCCTATGAGTTCTAATAATGTGAACCAAAGCTAAATTTAAAACAAATAATTACAAACTTCTTTACTATTAATTCCTATGACTACAAAAAAGATGTTAGAAACGTTGTAACGTCATGTTTGTATATTGAACTTTTCTTAAAGTAAATGAAATATAAAATGTACAGAACCAGTTCTGAGGAAAGAGAGACAGAAATATTATATTTTAGGCATTTGAAAATTAAAAATACTTAACATTGCAACATTAAAGTTAACACCGTAACCATGGAAAATAATGCATTTCCACACTTCAAACTCGAAACAATTTGTGAGCCTAAAACTGAAAACAACTCTGTGATCAATTCGAACATCTCAACACTCAAACTCTTCTCTGCCAACTTAAAACATTTGTTATTTATCTATTACCCCCCCCCCCCCAACATTATCTCAAGGTATATATTAACAATAATAATAATAATAATAATAATAATACAACTTCTAAAAGTCTAATACAATATTTCACATAGAATTATCACAAATTTATACTTAATTTTCCTAAAAGCTACATAATTAACACATTTGTCCCTTCTGTTTACTTTAGATTCAATAACTATACCAATATACGTTTATTGGTACATTATAAACATTGTAAAAACTGATTTTTAACACAATCAACATTTTAGGTCCTATAAACGATTGACTTAGAAAATACACGCTTTACTGAGAATATAATGGTATAATATACACATAATCATGTATTATTATTATAGATAATAGAATTTCACCGTAATAAAATACATATACGTATTTATGTATAGAAACATGAAAATGTGGCATTTGATGTAGGATATTAATTTGTTGTAAGATGGAGATAGATTTGTCCAGACTGCACGATCAAAGTCAACATTATTAATGTAACATTTCATGTATTAGACTCGGCTTTGACTCAATGTTGATATCTTACTCGGCAATTCTAATGATATCTAATGTTAGTGATAAAAAAGTAATAATAAGATACTAAAATATATTCATAAAAGAATGCTACGTTATCTCATTCAAATAATTATTATGTATTGCTTTTAATATAGTTAGGTGTTAATTGCCCATTTATCAGTAAAAATGTAATACATGTTTTTAATGTACGTTGTTTGCTTACTTCCCTTTTTAAAAACAAGTTTTAATAAAAGGCTATTAATAAAACACTATCAAACTTGTTGCGTTGATATTCTATTTGGCTAATCGTGTGAAGTTGAAATATTTTGTTTAAGATTACCAATATTATTACACACAAAGATATTATACAAAAATGTTGTCTAACAAAACTATCTCCATCCTTTCAAGAATGTTTTAAAGTAATATTTCATGACATTTTCATGTTAACTTGTTATTTGTTACGGTTCAACAGGATTCTAAATAATATGATGATTCTATTATATAGATTTTGACTATTTATTTTATTTACAAACGCTAAATTACACTGTAGTATGAGTTAAATTTATTTTAACTCGTGTGAAAAGAACAGTCTGATTTAAATTTATTATTATCTTTGAATACCCTCTAATTTATTTTCATTCAGTACTTATCACTCTTCAGAAGCTGTCATTGCTCAGCACGTATAATTTATACAGTCACAAGTAAACATTAGCTTTCATTCCCGACTGTAGACTGTGTAGTTGGCCAAAGGTAATCCAGAATATTTCAGAGTTGTGAACTAGAACGGTCCTGACCACCATACTAGATGGTTCTTAACTCAATTATAAGTCACTTGATTAGTATGTCGGCTGCAAGTGCCCACCTCAACCCCAATGAGATAGGGGATGGGCTTTCCTAATCGTAATTGTTCACCAGACTATAGTAACTATTTTTGAAAATGTATAATACCGTTTCATATTTTGGACATTTATTTATTCTTTAATTAGTTCATTTTTACTGCCATCCCTTTTAATAAATCTTATTTTATTAAAAAATACTACAGTTCCTAATTTTCATTTATTCTTTGTTTATCAATGTTTCTGGATCTGTAGATGTTTCATTAGTTTTCTCGATTGTTTGGAATTGTTACCTTTTTTCAAATATCACTGAGAATCAGGAGTAAAAATAAAAACAAGTGAAATAGGCTAGTTTAGTCTATTAAAACTTGGACTAGGAAATTACTGTTAGTGACAAACATTAAAATAATTTATGTTTTTAATGTTTTGCTATTTTAGCGTATTCAATGAAAATTAAGATAAGATATTGTGTTATACAATAATATACTGTACATTGTGAAACTTACATTGATACACATAAATATTATAAATTTAAATACTTTTAGTCATAACTCAATAATTTGCAAATTGCAAATAACACAACTGATGCATTAATGGAATGATGAACAGCACAAGATATTCGTCATGGAGAAAGATATCTGTACAAAGATAAATTAGTTGAGTTATTACAGCACTTTAAGTTGAACCTTTCATTTTAATAACGTGCAAAATTAATTTATGTTGTATTATTATATTAATTTATGTTCTTCCACTTTACTTATCTACTTTTAATGTTACGTATCATAATTCCTTCATTGTTCTAATATTTTAGTTTTCCTTCTAAAAATTGTAAATAATATGCTGATTGTAATGTAGACTTAAATAACTAGTAATACTATTTATTTGACTTCCTAAGTGTTTATGTACAATTATTTACATTATTTTCACCAAATTTAATATTTGTAGTATAGATAGATTAACATACAATTTGCAAAAGTGTCTTGCATAGCTTGTTTGTAATAAATTAATAAAAGGAATTTAAACATATGTAAACCTGGAGGTTACAATAAAAATGTAGACTAACGTGTATTATGTAGTGACAATTATGATGTAGAACATGTATTACACTTTAAAGAGTTTATCTCTGAACTATCAAATGGAGTTTTACATATTCTCTATAGCGAATTGGCAGTACACATGAGATTTTAGGCCTAAGTTTACAAAAGTACATATAGTAATTATAATCTACTGAAAATAATATTAAAAAAGATTATAAAATATATATTTTAAAACATAATTATTCTTAGGATTTAGATATTTAGGAAGATATTAAGTTGTGTTGTTTTAAATATTAATTGTATGCTTGAATGTTACGTCAATATTATCATCTTTGATATACACCTTGATTATATACACAAAACATATTCCATATAATAGGAATATTTGTGGCAGTAAATTTTTTGGTTACAACAACCACAGCTTGCATAAACTGCATCATATTTACATGGGACTTCACTAGTGCTCCACAATAGTTCATAAAAACAGCCGATATTTTAAGACTCAAAATTTTACATTGGATGATAAATCAATGTGTTTATAAAATCAATGAAATAACTTATAAAACATTAAGAGCTATAACGTATTCAATTACAATTAACTATTACAATATTTGTAGTTAAAATAAGTTAATTTCGCATTACACTTAAAAGGGGGGAAATTTAAAAATTGATTTTCATCACCGAAAAAAATTTAAGAATATTCTGAGACCAGTCAAAGATAAAATTTATTAGATATTCCTGGAGTATATGAAATTAATTGCAGTTGTGTTGGCCTACGGAGAAGAAACCAAGAGAATAATTTCTATAAGAATTAAAGAACATAGAAGACATATTAAGAATGAATAAACGGAAAATTCTGAAGTTGTGGAACATAGTACAAAAACTAATTATGGAACTATAACTAAGCGATCTAAATTTCTTGCCAACACTCCGCATTATTATTCGAGAAAAGTAAAGGAAGCTAGGCCTATAGGAATATGTAAAAGAAAATGTAATTTTAACTTATTATAAGAGTGAAAGTATACGGCTTCCAAAGACACGAAAATCCATTTGATATAAATTGAAATAAAATAGAAAAGTTCAAATTTTTTATATGTAACAATCCTCCGGCTAATGACAGTGTGTTAAGCGAGTCTTGCCTCCGGTCCTTTCCTGCGTACCTGCCAAACCAGTTCCCACACCACCACCAACTGTTATAATTGCTGGAATGCCTTTGGCCGATCTTAATCCAAGCGATACCACTGACGGTGCCACATCACATCATGGGCGGAACGTCTTGTTATCTTGTAAATAGTGTAGATAGCATTTTGATATAGTTGCTACCAGAAAGTATACATTCTAGTTATGACACCGGTTACGTAAGCCTAACATATACATTCTAGTTAAAACGCCGGTTACGTAAGCCTAACATATACATTCTAGTTATGACACCGGTTACGTAAGCCTAACATATACATTCTAGTTATGACACTGGTTACGTAAGCCTAACATATACATTCTAGTTATGACACCGGTTACGTAAGCCTAACATATACATTCTAGTTATGACGCCGGTTACGTAAGCCTAACATATACATTCTAGTTATGACACCGGTTACGTAAGCCTAACATATACATTCTAGTTATGACGCCGGTTACGTAAGCCTAACATATACATTCTAGTTATGACACCGGTTACGTATGCCTAACATATACATTCTAGTTATGACACCGGTTACGGATGCCTAACATATACATTCTAGTTATTACACCGGTTACGTAAGCCTAACATATACTTTCTAGTTATGACACCGGTTACGTAAGCCTAACATATACATTCTAGTTATAACGCCGGTTACGTAAGCCTAACATATACATTCTAGTTATAACGCCGGTTACGTAAGCCTAACATATACATTCTAGTTATGACACCGGTTACGTAAGCCTAACATATACATTGTAGTTATGACGCCAGTTACGTAAGCCTAACATATACATTCTAGTTATGACACCGGTTACGTAAGCCTAACATATACATTCTAGTTATGACACCGGTTACGTAAGCCTAACATATACATTCCAGTTATGACACCGGTTACGGATGCCTGACATATACATTCTAGTTATTACACCGGTTACGTAAGCCTAACATATACTTTCTAGTTATTACACCGGTTACGTAAGCCTAACATATACATTCTAGTTATAACGCCGGTTACGTAAGCCTAACATATACATTCTAGTTATGACACCGGTTACGTAAGCCTAACATATACATTCTAGTTATTACACCGGTTACGGATGCCTAACATATACATTCTAGTTATTACACCGGTTACGTAAGCCTAACATTTACATTCTAGTTATTACACCGGTTACGTAAGCCTAACATATACATTCTAGTTATTACACCGGTTACGGATGCCTAACATATACATTCTAGTTACAACACCGGTTACGTAAGCCTAACATATACATTCTAGTTATAACGCCGCTTACGTAAGCCTAACATATACATTCTAGTTATGACACCGGTTACGTAAGCCTAACATATACATTCTAGTTATGACACCGGTTACGGATGCCTAACATATACATTCTAGTTATTACACCGGTTACGTAAGCCTAACATATACATTCTAGTTATGACATCGGTTACGTAAGCCTAACATATACATTCTAGTTATGACACCGGTTACGTAAGCCTAACATATACATTCTAGTTATGACACCGGTTACGTAAGCCTAATATTTACATTCTAGTTATAACGCCGGTTACGTAAGCCTAACATATACATTCTAGTTATGACACCGGTTACGTAAGCCTAACATATACATTCTAGTTACTACACCGGTTACGGATGCCTAACATATACATTCTAGTTATTACACCGGTTACGTAAGCCTAACATATACATTCTAGTTATGACACCGGTTACGTAAGCCTAACATATACATTCTAGTTATGACACCGGTTACGTAAGCCTAACATATACTTTCTAGTTATGACACCGGTTACGTAAGCCTAACATATACATTCTAGTTATGACACCGGTTACGTAAGCCTAACATATACATTCTAGTTATAACGCCGGTTACGTAAGCCTAACATATACATTCTAGTTATGACACCAGTTACATAAGCCTAACATATACATTCTAGTTATTACACCGGTTACGGATGCCTAACATATACATTCTAGTTATTACACCGGTTACGTAAGCATAACATATACATTCTAGGTATTACACCGGTTACGGATGCCTAACATATACATTCTAGTTATTACACCGGTTACGTAAGCCTAACATATACATTCTAGTTATTACACCGGTTACGGATGCCTAACATATACATTCTAGTTATGACACCGGTTACGTAAGCCTAACATATACATTCTAGTTATGACACCGGTTACGTAAGCCTAATATATACATTCTAGTTATAACGCCGGTTACGTAAGCCTAACATATACATTCTAGTTATGACACCGGTTACGTAAGCCTAACATATACATTCTAGTTATTACACTGGTTACGGATGCCTAATATATACATTCTAGTTACTACACCGGTTACGTAAGCCTAATATATACATTCTAGTTATGACACCGGTTACGTAAGCCTAACATATACATTCTAGTTATGACACCGGTTACGTAAGCCTAACATATACATTCTAGTTATGACACCGGTTACGTAAGCCTAACATATACATTCTAGTTATGACACCGGTTACGTAAGCCTAACATATACATTCTAGTTATGACACCGGTTACGTAAGCCTAATATATACATTCTAGTTATTACACCGGTTACGGATGCCTAACATATACATTCTAGTTATGACACCGGTTACGTAAGCCTAACATATACATTCTAGTTATGACACCGGTTACGTAAGCCTAACATATACATTCTAGTTATTACACCGGTTACGTAAGCCTAACATATACATTCTAGTTATGACACCGGTTACGTAAGCCTAACATATACATTCTAGTTATGACACCGGTTACGTAAGCCTAACATATACATTCTAGTTATAACGCCGGTTACGTAAGCCTAACATATACATTGTAGTTATGACACCGGTTACGTAAGCCTAACATATACATTCTAGTTATTACACCGGTTACGGATGCCTAACATATACATTCTAGTTATTACACCGGTTACGTAAGCCTAACATATACATTCTAGTTATGACACCGGTTACGTAAGCCTAACATATACATTCTAGTTATGACACCGGTTACGTAAGCCTAACATATACATTCTAGTTATGACACCGGTTACGTAAGCCTAACATATACATTCTAGTTATAACGCCGGTTACGTAAGCCTAACATATACATTCTAGTTATGACACCGGTTACGTAAGCCTACCATATACATTCTAGTTATAACGCCGGTTACGTAAGCCTAACATATACATTCTAGTTATGACACCGGTTACGTAAGCCTAACATATACATTCTAGTTATGACACCGGTTACGTAAGCCTACCATATACATTCTAGTTATAACGCCGGTTACGTAAGCCTAACATATACATTCTAGTTATGACACCGGTTACGTAAGCCTACCATATACATTCTAGTTATAACGCCGGTTACGTAAGCCTAACATATACATTCTAGTTATGACACCGGTTACGTAAGCCTACCATATACATTCTAGTTATAACGCCGGTTACGTAAGCCTAACATATACATTCTAGTTATGACACCGGTTACGTAAGCCTACCATATACATTCTAGTTATAACGCCGGTTACGTAAGCCTAACATATACATTCTAGTTATGACACCGGTTACGTAAGCCTAACATATACATTCTAGTTATGACACCGGTTACGTAAGCCTAACATATACATTCTAGTTATGACACCGGTTACGTAAGCCTAACATATACATTCTAGTTATGACACCGGTTACGTAAGCCTACCATATACATTCTAGTTATGACACCGGTTACGTAAGCCTACCATATACATTCTAGTTATAACGCCGGTTACGTAAGCCTAACATATACATTCTAGTTATGACACCGGTTACGTAAGCCTACCATATACATTCTAGTTATACAGCGGTTACGTAATCCTAACATATACATTCTAGTTATGACACCGGTTACGTAAGCCTACCATATACATTCTAGTTATAACGCCGGTTACGTAAGCCTAACATATACATTCTAGTTATGACACCGGTTACGTAAGCCTAACATATACATTCTAGTTATGACACCGGTTACGTAAGCCTACCATATACATTCTAGTTATGACACCGGTTACGTAAGCCTAACATATACATTCTAGTTATGACACCAGTTACGTAAGCCTACCATATACATTCTAGTTATGACACCGGTTACGTAAGCCTAACATATACATTCTAGTTATAACGCCGGTTACGTAAGCCTAACATATACATTCTAGTTATGACACCGGTTACGTAAGCCTACCATATACATTCTAGTTATAACGCCGGTTACGTAAGCCTAACATATACATTCTAGTTATGACACCGGTTACGTAAGCCTAACATATACATTCTAGTTATGACACCGGTTACGTAAGCCTAACATATACATTCTAGTTATGACACCGGTTACGTAAGCCTAACATATACATTCTAGTTATGACACCGGTTACGTAAGCCTACCATATACATTCTAGTTATGACACCGGTTACGTAAGCCTAACATATACATTCTAGTTATAACGCCGGTTACGTAAGCCTAACATATACATTCTAGTTATGACACCGGTTACGTAAGCCTAACATATACATTCTAGTTATAACGCCGGTTACGTAAGCCTAACATATACATTCTAGTTATGACACCGGTTACGTAAGCCTACCATATACATTCTAGTTATAACGCCGGTTACGTAAGCCTAACATATACATTCTAGTTATGACACCGGTTACGTAAGCCTACCATATACATTCTAGTTATAACGCCGGTTACGTAAGCCTAACATATACATTCTAGTTATGACACCGGTTACGTAAGCCTAACATATACATTCTAGTTATGACACCGGTTACGTAAGCCTAACATATACATTCTAGTTATGACACCGGTTACGTAAGCCTAACATATACATTCTAGTTATGACACCGGTTACGTAAGCCTACCATATACATTCTAGTTATGACACCGGTTACGTAAGCCTAACATATACATTCTAGTTATAACGCCGGTTACGTAAGCCTAACATATACATTCTAGTTATGACACCGGTTACGTAAGCCTACCATATACATTCTAGTTATAACGCCGGTTACGTAAGCCTACCATATACATTCTAGTTATGACACCGGTTACGTAAGCCTAACATATACATTCTAGTTATAACGCCGGTTACGTAAGCCTAACATATACATTCTAGTTATGACACCGGTTACGTAAGCCTACCATATAAATTCTAGTTATAACGCCTGTTACGTAAGCCTAACATATACATTCTAGTTATGACACCGGTTACGTAAGCCTAACATATACATTCTAGTTATGACACCGGTTACGTAAGCCTAACATATACATTCTAGTTATGACACCGGTTACGTAAGCCTAACATATACATTCTAGTTATGACACCGGTTACGTAAGCCTAACATATACATTCTAGTTATGACACCGGTTACGTAAGCCTAACATATACATTCTAGTTATGACACCGGTTACGTAAGCCTACCATATACATTCTAGTTATGACACCGGTTACGTAAGCCTAACATATACATTCTAGTTATAACGCCGGTTACGTAAGCCTAACATATACATTCTAGTTATGACACCGGTTACGTAAGCCTACCATATACATTCTAGTTATAACGCCGGTTACGTAAGCCTAACATATACATTCTAGTTATGACACCGGTTACGTAAGCCTAACATATACATTCTAGTTATGACACCGGTTACGTAAGCCTAACATATACATTCTAGTTATAACGCCGGTTACGTAAGCCTAACATATACATTCTAGTTATGACACCGGTTACGTAAGCCTAACATATACATTCTAGTTATGACACCGGTTACGTAAGCCTACCATATACATTCTAGTTATAACGCCGGTTACGTAAGCCTAACATATACATTCTAGTTATGACACCGGTTACGTAAGCCTACCATATACATTCTAGTTATAACGCCGGTTACGTAAGCCTAACATATACATTCTAGTTATGACACCGGTTACGTAAGCCTACCATATACATTCTAGTTATAACGCCGGTTACTTAAGCCTAACATATACATTCTAGTTATGACACCGGTTACGTAAGCCTACCATATACATTCTAGTTATAACGCCGGTTACGTAAGCCTAACATATACATTCTAGTTATGACACCGGTTACGTAAGCCTAACATATACATTCTAGTTATGACACCGGTTACGTAAGCCTAACATATACATTCTAGTTATGACACCGGTTACGTAAGCCTAACATATACATTCTAGTTATGACACCGGTTACGTAAGCCTACCATATACATTCTAGTTATGACACCGGTTACGTAAGCCTAACATATACATTCTAGTTATAACGCCGGTTACGTAAGCCTACCATATACATTCTAGTTATAACGCCGGTTACGTAAGCCTAACATATACATTCTAGTTATGACACCGGTTACGTAAGCCTACCATATAAATTCTAGTTATAACGCCGGTTACGTAAGCCTAACATATACATTCTAGTTATGACACCGGTTACGTAAGCCTAACATATACATTCTAGTTATGACACCGGTTACGTAAGCCTAACATATACATTCTAGTTATGACACCGGTTACGTAAGCCTAACATATACATTCTAGTTATGACACCGGTTACGTAAGCCTACCATATACATTCTAGTTATGACACCGGTTACGTAAGCCTAACATATACATTCTAGTTATAACGCCGGTTACGTAAGCCTAACATATACATTCTAGTTATGACACCGGTTACGTAAGTCTACCATATACATTCTAGTTATAACGCCGGTTACGTAAGCCTAACATATACATTCTAGTTATGACACCGGTTACGTAAGCCTAACATATACATTCTAGTTATGACACCGGTTACGTAAGCCTAACATATACATTCTAGTTATGACACCGGTTACGTAAGCCTAACATATACATTCTAGTTATGACACCGGTTACGTAAGCCTACCATATACATTCTAGTTATGACACCGGTTACGTAAGCCTAACATATACATTCTAGTTATAACGCCGGTTACGTAAGCCTAACATATACATTCTAGTTATGACACCGGTTACGTAAGCCTAACATATACATTCTAGTTATGACACCGGTTACGTAAGCCTAACATATACATTCTAGTTATGACACTGGTTACGTAAGCCTACCATATACATTCTAGTTATGACACCGGTTACGTAAGCCTAACATATACATTCTAGTTATAACGCCGGTTACGTAAGCCTAACATATACATTCTAGTTATAACGCCGGTTACGTAAGCCTAACATATACATTCTAGTTATGACACCGGTTACGTAAGCCTACCATATACATTCTAGTTATAACGCCGGTTACGTAAGCCTAACATATACATTCTAGTTATGACACCGGTTACGTAAGCCTAACATATACATTCTAGTTATGACACCGGTTACGTAAGCCTACCATATACATTCTAGTTATAACGCCGGTTACGTAAGCCTAACATTTGACGTTATAATTATTACAACACTAAAAAGTTTTAAATTTTTGAATGGGAATAAGTAAGTGTCTGATAAATATGAAATTCGTGTTTTTGTCAGACTTCATTATTATCAAAAAAACTAATGGGCTTTATTGACACCAGTGAATCAGTTCTGGTCATTTAAACTATTATAACGGCAGACCTAAGGAGATCTTAAAACTCCCTCGCCTCAATATAGTTGAAAAAATGCAAATTACATAGTTTTATTTATAATAAGTTCTACAATTTCATGAAAACGAATATACCTTTTTAAAATTGCTTTTTGTATTTCTTTAACTAATCAACTTTCATAAAAATTATATTTTGCTGTACAGGGTTAATTGTGCTTATCAGATATTCGATTAAAATATGTTTACTTATATAATTTCATAAAACATCACTTAATGTATCAGTTTAAAGAAAAGTATGGATTTACGCTCATTTTCTTTAATGTTTTATATCTATATAGTAACAATCATTAATTAAATGGGTTACTTAGTCTCTACTTTTCCCAAAGCCAGAGAAAGTGAAAATTTGCTTGTGCGTCAGTAAATATTGATGAATTCTCTAAAAAAGTATAGTTAATATTTTTTAAAGTACTGTATTTATATAAGGAAGAATACATTTAATTTTTATATTATTGATCATTTAACAACATATTAATGAATATTAAGCAGGAATTTATAGTATTACGTAAAATAATATAAAAAGAAAATATAATAAAGTAAAATTAATAAAGAGATTATCCTTTGAACAATTACAAAGTAGAGTGCAGCTGCTGTGTCGTGTTGACTCCGGTGAAAGTGTTAATGTCCTTGATGTTTACACAGAGATAGCTCTGTTTGTATGTTCCCACTCGACAGCAGAGTTTATAATGAATCAATACATTAGCGCCCTTACGTTTACTGCTGTTTGTTATTAGCAACCTTAAATAAATTTATAAATACTTTAGTCATGCCTTTGAGTGATTATTATGTGAATGATTTATTATATTATTTACCTTTAGACAATAACCCAGCATCGGAATAAAAATTGGCTCTTTCATACTTTGTATGAGACCTTAAAATTATATTACAAAGTTACACTTGTCTATACTTTTTAAAATTAGTCTAAAATATGGACAATAAATGAAATATTAGTTGGTATATTACATTATTATTTTCTAGCCTCTTACCAATATTTTCAAGTAGAATATGTACATATGTAGAATATGAACATGCCCTTTGGTGTTACTATATGTATTCTTATATTATATTTTTATCATTGAAAATACTTATTAAGATAAAATTATTACTATCAACTTTAACAAACACCAATATTTCAACGAAATAACATTGCAGATTTTCCACTTATTACAAATAATTCACTGTTTTAATTATATGTAATTACAGTTCAAATTACCAAAGTTAATAAACTATTTTCAGGAGTAAATTAATATTCATCTTAAAAATACAACTAATGGATGTATTTCAATTGTGCGAGTGAATCAACGTCAGTGTATGATCAACGTTCTCAGGGTTTTGGGGTTGGTCAATCAATTAAATCAAAGAGTGGATAAGCTAATAGGCCAATATAATTCTTACATATCCACTAATGGGGCATTTAAGATTCCCAAGCTTACTAAGTGAAAAGTAGTAAGTAAAGATTGCTAAGTGAACGCCACTCATTGAGTGTGAAGGACTTGTAGGCCAAACAATGTCTATGAGCTACAACTCAGTAGCTCAAGTGTGATTGAGAGGTCCCTCCTGAAGCCAAACTACTCTGGACTGTCAAATCAATAAGGTTAGAACGATTTGTCCACTATATTCTCAAAATTGGAGTAAAATATTTGGCACAGTTTGTTAATGACTTAGGAATCAAGAAATGCCAAATTAGCCCTTTTACATAGCCATATTTCCATATAATTCTATTTTGAATTTTTACCTAACACACTTATTAATTGTAACAATACAAACATTGTTATTCACAAAACTTTCAAAAATAATTCTCGATGGAACACGCTTAGCAACCTGGGCACCTAGATTATGTAATGGGGGTTGCGTAAGTAGATACATCATAAATTTGGCACGCATAAGTAGGGCATGTAGCATGTGTACCGTAAAATCCTTACAAAACATGCTTCTTGTCTTTGAGAATATACTTAGATTTATTGTGTCTTTGTAATTTGAGGAAGGTATTTCTTGTATAATATATTCCAAAAATAATCTCAATGATGACAAAGGTATGAGGTTTTAATTGGCTCACACGTATTGAATAGTATTTAATAGTATTTTTAACTGTTTCAAAGTATATTTCAATATGCTTTTGAATGAAATAATTTAATATTTAATGGAAACTTGAAGTTAGTTAAGTTTGGAAATACAAACACGTACAGGCGGCTTACAGTGATACACGATCTCAGAGGGTTTTACTGCCAGCAGCACTGTCCCAAATATATCTTCTTTGAATAATGATGAAGAGCTTGGATATGGGATATACTATAGGATATGACTATACAATTAAAATGTAAATCAGTGAAAGTATATTCATAGTACAAATATGTTGTTTGACAAATTAAGTTTTTACTAGCCTTTTACAACAATCACCCAACTATAAGCAATATATTTTCCTAATACCGATGTATGTATTTTTAGAAAATGTAAAAGTAGTTTAAGTGGTATTTTATGAAATAATATTATTCTTAATCTTTATAACTATAATTATGAATATGTTAGGATTTCCGTTATAATAACAATCTAAAAATTTTTGTTTTCAGTTTTATTATTTTTTTATTTTCTCTGATAATTAATTTTTAAATGAAAAAAAAACTCCTTTTCTTGAATTAAGACAATTTTGTTAGCGAGGATCAGTTGTTATTTATTAAAATATAAAATGACCTTCTTAATCAAAGAATATTCTTTATATTCAATAATTAAATAGTAATATTAATGTTTGTTCATAATGATAATTAGTATGATATATAGTAAAAAGGCAATAATTGAGGAAATATAACTTAGTTAATAATAACGAATGTTAAAACTATGTTTTTAAACGTAAGTTTACGTTACAAACCTAATGAATTATTTAAAATATTAATTTTGAAATTAGCTATTCTCGCAATACTATATAGAGTATACAATATTTATGAGTACGTTCACACACTTTTTTTAATATTTTATACCTACTAATTATTAAAGTATATTTTATATTGTTGGATATTCTGGAATATAAATATTGGTTTTAATATTTTTTAAAAGGCTTAGTTTTAACGATGGTAGTATTTTTTAATACGTAAAAACAAATTATTATTTACAGTAATCTGAGATGCTGGTAAATTAAAGCAAGTCATTCTTAAATTAACTTATTATAATGATCCATTTTGTGTTAAAAATATATATATATGCCAAGTCATTTCATAATTTGTAACAGCATTGAAGGATAGTGTTTTTTTACCAACCATACATTTTTGGAAAATGTTTTTGTGGATATGACAAAGCTATTAACTTGATACATGTACTTTATAATTTTTAACACAACAAACACTCAAGTTAAATTGATTCAAGTTTAATTGTAACTAGACCCATTTAGGTTGAATTTGTTTATTTTTGTTTCAAACAATTTGCAATATTATACAAAAAATAGTTTGATGATAGCCAGCAATTTGTATTTTTAACAAAAATTAATAGTTAGGATTATTCTTTGTGAGCAAGAAGCCATACGATTCAAGCAACGCCTTGGCATGAGGGAAAGCAGGAGAAAACATATAAATTTCGTCTGTAGTAGACAGGTAGATAATAAGTAAGACATGGCTGAAAAGGATTTACCTGTGCTGAAGCACAGCAAGAATGTCAGGGAATAACTCCTAACAAGAAATTGCCTTCTCACTTCCTTTAGTGTGTAGTGATTTGTGGAACTTGTTATGTAGTATACCAATATGTAATAGAATTTGTATTAATTAAACATACAAGATAATTAAATAAGTTAATTTAATATTAGTTACAATTAAATTATAATTCAAATGACTAAGTATCTCAATCACTTGTGTTTGCTATTTAATACATTCCAACAGTCAATAAACAAATAAATATTATGTAAACACAGAATGTCTATCTTTCTGAACTAATCCTTTATGTGGGGGTTTCACACCACCTTAGTCAACACCAATCCTGACAACAGTCAAAACCTAAAGAATTCATTCTTGTAAATGTACAAGTTTATCATACAAAATCTGTAGACAAGGTGCTGTAACGGAGGGAAATTTAGTTTTAAACGTTTTCCTTAAATAGTTTTGAACCTTTGTATTTTACTTCAGTACACCTCATGGAACATTTAAAATATACTCAGTTAATTCATACAAAATTGGCCAAGTGAAAATAAACCAAGCATATTTTATTAATATCCCCATAGGTAAAAAAAAATCAAAAAGTAAGGTTTTTAACTTTAACCAAACATATACCAGTGTGTACTGCTGTTTATACAACCAGCCAATAACATAAGGGGTCTATTTAATATTACATTAATGGCTGTTATTACACATTGTCTTATAATTAATATAATGTTAGAGTATATTAATTTCAATACTGTCTAGATGTAAATAATACAAAAAATATACACATAATAATCACAAAAAAACATATATTAAGCTAATGCATGTTAGTTGTTTTCCTATAACAACGCATGAATGTTTAACAACAAATAAGGTTTGTTATGACTATTCCATTTTGCTTTTAACGTTGATTGATGCACTCAACACTTTTATGTTTAACAGCAAATACTGTAGCCTGTCCAAATAATAATTTGGAAAATGGCTCTTAATATACATATTTAATTTATGATTTGAGATTAGGTTAACATGTATTGAATATATTCGTTCGCTGGAAACAGTGCTGAAGTAAGGATGTTCATTTGAGAAATGCTCAAACGAACTTGCTCCTAAACTCAAAGACCTTACTGTCGGATTCAAAAAGCAACGTACTCAAGTTTGAACCTCTGTTAGAAAATAAATACTCATCTGATTCCGTTGTGTTTCACACCAAAGTTTATCTTATCTAATTTTACGTAATTCTATATAACTTAAACATTTGTTTGAAGACTAAGGAATTTTATAGCAGGTAGAATACAAAAAAAAAAACACGAAATTTTAACACTTTTGCAGTAAAGCTCAAATTTGAACAATTTGAGAACAAAAAGCAATGAAGGTAAATCAGTGAAAATTTAACCACATATGAAAGTGGTTGATTTTTTGTAATATGTTCAAATTCTAAAGTTTATACTCATTTACAAAATTTTCTGTTGTAGTTTTTGTAACCCCTTGCAGTCTTCATAACAGGTGATTATATAAACTTCAAAAATTGTTCAAAAATACCGGATTGAAAAATAAAATAAGATTTAAAAACGGTAAGTGCGATGAAACAATTCTACGATTTTATATCACATAATTCAACAGACATCGATGTACGCTCATGAGGAAGCATATCCAGAGGCTCAGCACTTCAAAACTCGTGTCAACTGAGCATTTTGGCCTTGCTGAATCATGCGCCTGGTAGTATTTAAACAGTGCACGCAAGTTTTAGTACTGTGGAAGTATTGAACTGTTAATCAGTCATGTTTTCTATTAAAATTTTAACCATTTTTTAATCACATTTTGTCACGAGACCTTTAGACCTCCAACTACAGGTTTAAACATTTTGTAGCTCTAAAAAGATTGTTAAATTAAAAAAATAACTTATCTACAAATTTAAAATTATGTAAATTTTACTTGTAACAAGCTGAATGTTACGTGAAAATGAGAGACACCCATTATATTGGTGATTTGCAGGATGTACATATACATTTCCAGTAACTGTGAGTGATTCATCAGCCTTTAGATGTAACATGTATACATGTCATTCATAGATAACAAGTCCCCTGATACGAGGTGGATGTCCAGCTGCAAGACGTGGCAACACTGCGTCCAGTCGCTCGGTTGGTAACGTGTGTTACGGCACGTCGATGTCTGTTGTCATGTGATATAAAATTGCAGGATTTTCTTATTACACTTAACATTTTACAATCTTACTTTATTTTTCACTCCGGTATTTTTGAACCGTTTTGGAAGTTTTTTTGATTAGCCATTTTTAACATTGCAAGGGTTTACAACAATTACAACAAATTTTTTATTTTGTAGCAGTGTTTCAAACTCGAGTACGTTGCTTTTTATATCCGTCAGTTGAAGTCTTAATTGTAATCATACAATTTGGACTAATCAATCAATGAACATCCTACCGTGTAATAACTTCAGTGATGGGTGGAAGTGGGGTTATAGACCGGAATATAATCCTGGTCAATTTAAAATACTATACATTCTTTCAACTGCCAAACTGAAGGGTGCACAGATTAAAGAGGCCCCTATGCTGTAAATGTTGTAATTTAAAGTCTAATAAGATTTTCACGTGATAATTAATTTTGTTAAAAATATAAATAACTATTTTAACTAACACTATACAATTATGAATGATAATTGTCAATATCAATATAATATCTGTGATACATCAGCGTTAATACGTATTGTCAAAGAAATATTCGACAAACAGACAAAAGGCCAACCTGTTTTTTAACAAACTATAGTCAGATGTAAAATGAGAGCGGTAAACCTACCCATAAAAATTTATACTTAGGCCCTAATGTCAGGGTAGGTTTTGATGGAAGGGTGGTTTCAATAGATAGAAACAAACCAGGACTTAACCAGGCTTAGCTATACTCGTACATTACAGATAAAAATAAATAAATTGTTATGTATATGAACATTTTAGTTGTGTTGTTAAAAATTACTTAAACGTTTTATAAAATAAGAATGCAATTAATATGGCTTATAAGAAGTAAAATAACTTTATGCCTGAGTAAAGAAATTATCTGCATGGCGTATGAATATAAATTGGATCTCTGGAGACATCTGGCGCTAATGAAATCAGGTATAAATCAAACCGTTACAAAATTCGGATCTTTTCCATTAATTCACTAACACCACTTTTTTCTTTCCGTTAATTCACTACCACTTGATAAATATTTTATCGCTCTAAAAAATTTCCCCCAATAATGTTTACGCCCACTGTAGAATTCCTTATCCCCTAGGAATCTGATATCGCTGGCTTTATTTTATCACATTCCAAGACCTTACACAAGGAAAGCGCATACGGTTGTGTTAAGTCAATCATTGGATTTACCAGTTTATGATCAACGTAGGTGGCTACTAAGCCACCTAACCGAACCTGACCTAACCTAATTTAACCGTAATTGTGATAAAAAAGAGGTGTTAGTGAAGTAACTGATAAAGTAGTGGTAGTGAGAAAAAGACCCGTACATTCAATTTAATATAAAGTACAAATTTCTTAAAACTACAAGGCTTTAATAAACCCTAAACTAAAATCAATTGGGTGAGTAATATTAAACAATAATTACTTTTGTAAAAACTTAATATTTATTTAAACTTTTCCCTATAACAGTCATTAAACTCGTATATATGTTTGAATTATGTATAAAAATAAGTATTTTACAAAAAAGCATAAAATAAAGGATAACATTTTAATATTTTTAATTTGTTTTCAAAGTATTTGTTTTATATTTTGACATAATTATGTGTTAGGGCACATTTTATAGTACTTTGATACAAATTAACTACATAGTTATTGTTTGTTCTCTGACCATTTTGAAACATTTCGATTGTCATATTTTCAGTTTAACTGAAATATTTTCATGAAAGCTTGAAAATAACCTTAAAATATTTGAACTGATATAATCAAATTGGTAATACGACCTAACCACAACTAAAATAAAATAATATCCCTAGAGTGATGATATATATCTATATAAACAAAAATAGCATCATAACTATGGATAAAGGTAAGGTAAGAGGCTGTATAATCTACTTCATCATGTCATATACTTTACAAAAGGTTATATATTTTATAGCTGGAAATAATTACAAAAATGAGCACCCTCTCTTTATACCGTGTAATGTTATCAAAGTACAAATCGCAGTAATTTAGTTGTTAAAATGCTACTTGAACCAAAACAAACACAAAGAAGGCCACTCACATACCTCACGAACAACCCTAAAGTAATGCCTTCTTATATAGACTTTCCTCCTTAAGTTACATTATATCCATGTCATCAGTTCTAGTTTACAGTTGAGCCTAACAAGAATCTGCACTCTCGAGAGCTCCATTTATCCCCTTTAGAGTTAATCAATGTATATGAAGCATTCCTACACAATCTGTGAGCTAAAACGCCAGTATTGTGATCAGTTAAACTGATCCAGTGACCACAATATATTCACTGATCAATTGATCTTGTTGAATATTCTTCAACTGTTATCGGTATGCATAAATAACATTATTAATACTTTTAAACTTTCATCCATATTATTTAATATTTCTTAATGTTTTCAATGCATTTATATGAAGCTTTTCACCTAAATTGTAGCCTTATTCACTCATAAAAAATTTGATTTATTTCAACACATTTAGTATCTTCTAAATTATTTTAATAAAATATTTCTTAACTTGGACAACAGAATGAAAGCTTTTGATCCATTCGATTAAGAGCTATCAACAGGCTCAGAAAAAAAACCACGATTTTTTAAATATTGTAAATGAAGATAAATCATGTGTAACTAATCATAAATCATAAAAAAAAAAAAAAATAAAAAAAAAATAAAAACTAATCATAAATCATAAATCTAAAGTAACAAAACTTTAACTAGATAGTTGTAAAGTAACCATGTGAAGAAAATTGTTAGCAGTGATCGTAGTGCTGTAACTAAGTTACCTAGAGGCTAGGTGTGTAGGTGGTCTTATTCAATAAATCAACTACCTGGAGACAAGGTGATCAGGTGATCGTATTGCTGTCACTCAGCTACCAGTGGACTAGATGTTCAGGTGATGGTTTTGCTGTAACTCAGCTACCTGCGGACTAGGTTTTGAGGTAATTGTCGTGATGTAACTCAGCTACCCGGGGACTAGGTGTTGAGGTGATCGTAAAGATGTAACTCAGCTACTTGGGCACAAGATGACCAGGTGATCGTATTGCTGTAACTCAGCTACCTGCGGACTAGGTTTTGAGGTAATTGTCGTGCTGTAACTCAGCTACCCGGGGACTAGGTGTTGAGGTGATGTGATTGTCTTGCTGTAACTCAACTACCTAGGGACTGGGTGATCAGGTGATCATATTGCTGTTACTCAGCTACCTGGGCACAAGAAGACCAGGTGATCGTATTGCTGTAACTCAGCTACCTGGGGACTAGGTGTTGAGGTGATTGTCGTGCTGTAACTCAGCTACCTGGGGACTAGGTGTTCAGGTGATTGTCGTGCTGTAACTCAGCTACCTGGGGACTAGGTTTTGAGGTGTTCGTAGTTCAGTAACTCAGTTACCTGGAGACTAGATGCTCAGGTGATCGTAGTGGTTTAACTGAGCTACCAGGGGACTAGGTGTTGAGGTGATTGTCGTGCTGTAACTCAGCTACCTGGGGACTAGATGTTGAGGTGATTGTCGTGCTGTAACTCAGCTACCTGGGGACTAGGTGTTGAGGTGATTGTCGTGCTGTAACTCAGCTACCTGGGGACTAGGTGTTCAGGTGATTGTCGTGCTGTAACTCAGCTACCTGGGGACTAGATGTTCAGGTGATCGTAGTCCTGTAAGTCAAGTACCTGGGTACTAGATGTTGAGGTGATTGTCTTGCTGTAACTCAGCTACCTGGGGACTAGGTGATCAGGTGATCGTATTGCTGTAACTCAGCTATCTGCGGACTAGGTGTTCAGGTGATTGTCGTGATGTAATTCAGCTATACAGGGACTAGGTGTTGAGGTGATCGTCTTGCTGTAACTCAGCTACCTGTGGACTGGATAACCAGGTGATTGTCGTGCTGTAACTCAGCTACCTGGGGACTAAGTGTTGAGGTGATCGTAGTTCAGTAACTCAGTTACCTGGAGACTAGATGTTCAGGTTATCGTAGTGCTGTAACTCGGTTACCTGGGTACTAGATGTTCAGTTGATTGTCTTGCTGTAACTCAGCTACCTGGGGACTAAGTGTTGAGCTGATTGTCGTGATGTAACTCAGGTACCCGAGGACTAGGTGTTGTGGTGATCATTGTGCTGTAACTCGGCTACCTGTGGACTGGGTGATCAGGTGATCGTATTGCTGTAACACAGCTACCTAGGAAATAGATGTTGAGGTGATTGTCGTGCTGTAACTCAGCTACCTGGGGACTAGGTGTTGAAGCGATCGTAGTGCTGTCACTCAGTTACCTGCGGACTAGGGGTTGGTGTGATTGTAGTGCTTTAACTCAGTTACCTGGGAACTACATGATGAGGAGATTGTCGTGCTGAAACTCAGCTACGTGGAGACTAGGTGTTGAGGTTATCATAGAGCTGTAACTGAGTTACTTGGAGACTGGATGATTAGGTGATAGTAGTGGTTTAACTGAGCTACCTGGGGACTAGATGTTCAGGTGATCATAGTGCTTTAAATCAGCTTCCTACGGACTAGGCGTTGAGGTGATCGTCATGATGTAGCTCAGACACCTGGGAACTAGTGAGGTGATCGTCGGGTAGTAACTCAGTTACCGGGGGACTAGATGTTCAGGTGATCTTAGTTTTGTAACACAGTTAACTGGAGACAAGGTGTTGAGGTGATCGTAGTGCTTTAACTCAGCTACCTGGGGACTAGGTGTTGAGTTGATCGTCGTAATATAACTCAGCTACCTAGGGATTAGATGATCAGATGATCGTAGTGCCTTAACTCAGTTACCTGGGATTAGTGTTTAAGGTGCTTGTCTTGCTGTAACTTAGTTACATGGAGTCTATGTGTTAAGGTGAGGGGATCGAAATGCTATAACTCGGTTACCTGGGTACTAGATGTTTATTTGATTGTCTTGCTGTAACTCAGCTACCTGGGGACTAAGTGTTGAGCTGATTGTCGTGATGTAAATCAGGTACCCGAGGACTAGGTGTTGTGGTGATCGTTGTGCTGTAACTTGGCTACCTGTGGACTGGGTGATCAGGTGATCGTATTGCTGTAACACAGCTACCTAGGAAATAGATGTTGAAGTGATTGTCGTGCTGTAACTCAGCTACCTGGGGACTAGGTGTTGAAGCGATCGTAGTGCTGTCACTCAGTTACCTGCGGACTAGGGGTTGGTGTGATTGTAGTGCTTTAACTCAGTTACCTGGGAACTACATGATGAGGAGATTGTCGTGCTGAAACTCAGCTACGTGGAGACTAGGTGTTGAGGTGATCGCAGAGCTGTAACTGAGCTACCTGGGGACTAGATGTTCAGGTGATCGTAGTGCTTTAAATCAGCTTCCTGGAGACTAGGTGTTGAGGTGATCGTCAGAGCTGTAGCTCAGCTACCTGGGAATTAGGTGTTGAGGTGATCGTCGGGCAGTAACTCAGTTACCGGGGGACTAGATGTTTAGGTGATCGTAGTTTTGTAACTCAGTTAACTGGAGACAAGGTGTTGAGGTGATCGTAGTGATTTAACAGTCAATAAACATCTTAAAATACATATTTGAACACCAAATATGTGTATAAAATTTCTGAAGTCAGATTAATTTTGTACTAAAAATTATTAAACAATAGTTTTAAAATAAATATTACCTCAATACTGAGGTAATAGAAATCAAAACCTCTTCACCTAGGGCACCGGAACTATGTCAATTTGGTAGGCTGTACAAGTGGTCTCCGCAGATAACAATTGATCAACCAAACCAATCAGCTTAACCCTTGTCTCTCCCAGCCTGGAGTAATCTGTCACAAGGTGACAGGAACTGTAATGTATTAATTTAGTTGACAACCACTACGTGCAACAGGTCTAAACTAGTTTAGTGAAACATGTAATGTTGATTGTCATATATTCACTGAACGAGATGTTTCTTGTTACAATACATATTGTTCAACGATTTAATAAATAAAATTAGTCATTTAAATTACACTGGTCTGAATTATCATTTTCTACAGTAATATATCAATAAACAACCATCCATAGTTTATTAATTAACTAACATATACATAATGATCCTCTGAACGTGTTTCTTTATAAAAGTAACAGTTGTATTTCATAATATGAAGTTACTTTTATTAATATTTATACAAACAAAGAATGTTAGCCTTTAGTTTACATAACAATAAAATTTAACATTTACATCGATGGATAATCGTGACCTGGTCATGTCAGTACAAACAGCATAAAAACATAAAATCTGAACAGTTCTTTGAATCCAAGAGAAACTAGTTAATGTATGCAGACTACTTAGTTTTTGATAAGGTTGTAGTTAATGTATGCAGACTACTTAGTTTTTGGTAAGGTTGTAGTTAATGTTGGAGTCGTATGCGTAGTTCGTTGGTACAGTGTAATGTTAAAATATTGCTTTTTACTGCAACAAAATAATGTAGACTTATTAATATTGAGATATTTCAATTTACTTATCTAATTGTTATCAGATAAAATTCTATAGACATTTGCATTCCAATATCAAAATTGTGATTTGGTTATTTAAGCAGGTATAAGTACGTTACAAAAATCACTTTACAAAAATCTATTCAAAATTTGTAAATATTTAGACATAGTTTAACAATCCTTCCACTTATACGTGGTTAGGATGAAAAAATGTGAGATAAATTTATTGTGTGCTTATATATGTGAATATCTAGTGATATATTAGATAAACAATTAATATACCAATTTTATAAGAATATCATATGTATTACCAATTGTTGGCCGACAGGCCTAGTCTCAGTTCAAACGCCATTAAACTTTGCAAGGTGTTTATTGTAGATTCAGCTGTATAAAGACACTTCTCCTTTGAACATTTTTAGTCAACATTACACTATTTTTTCATCTGTTGTGATTTTGGTCAACATTTTTTCTAAGTAGCTTAAAATATAAGGACAAGTATTCTTAGTGATCCAAGCAGTAGGGTCTAGGATTTCAGTGGTCAGCTCGAATAGAGGTAATTTTTGGGTTTTCCTATATATTTTTATCATAGTCACGAAAAGTCTATTGGTTATAGTATCTACAGTTATCCTTATGGAATTATTACTTTTCAGAAAGAAACTAATGTGTTTAACATGCTAAACAGAGCTGTAAATTTAAGAATTATAAAGAGGTGTCCCCAGGGGTTATGTTATGGAAAGTTTTCTTTTTGTGCTATTTATCAGTGATTAACTTTTGTAAACTGTGAGATAGTTTTTTATTTTCGTTTTGATTGTAATGAATCACGCTATTGGGTAAAAAAATATTTAATTTATCGTAAAGCTGACGAAATTATGTTAGGGCATAATAATGTGTTACTCTGGCAGAACGTTTATTTAGAACCCTTGTCAGACAAAATGCAAATGTAAAGGATGAGATGAAGTACAATGAGCATTTCAGTAGTTTAAAAAGTAATAACGCTAAAAAAAATTGCTTACTGTCATCAAAGGCTAAAAAAAAACTTAAAAAAATTGTTTATACGATAAATATAAGTAAATTACTGTAATACACAGTAGGTGTAGTTACATTTTGTTTGGTCAGTAACATTTTAATGTTATTTCTTTTAAGGAAGTTAAAAACTTTCACGTCTATTAGATCCTGAGCAGGGAGATTTTAAATAAGAAGAGTGGAACGGTATTTTGAAAACAAATAAGCTTATTTCAAAAGCCCACTATTCTCATTTTCCAATGAAAATAACATGTTGTCATTCCCCTCATTTATATTTTACTTATTCTTTTTTTTAAGAAAAATATGTCGTCAAACATCATTCAAACACATTATAGTTTCCGTTCAAGTAATAATCAAACAATACCTAACTACAAAACTTAATTTTTCCAAAACCACCTTCAGTATAATGGGTTAAAATTTTACAATTTACTGCCGATTGACCTGAAACTGGAACAAAATTTCACACATTTTGGGAGATCATTGAAACAGATATTGCTTGTTCATTGCCCATGTAACGTCAGGGTTTTTTTTTAGTCCAAATAATTTTATTTTAATTAGCTGTGTTTCTATTTAATGTTCTTTGTATTTGTTTCAGTAAAACTAAGGATAAATTTCCAATGTAAATATGATGCTGTTATGAAGATATATATATATATGTGTGTGTGTGTGTGTGTGTGTGTGTGTGTGTGTGTGTGTGTGTGTGTGTGTGTGTGTGTGTGTGTGTGTGTGTGTGTGTGTGTGTGTGTGTGTGTGTGTGTGTGTGTGTGTGTGTGTGTGTGTGTGTGTGTGTGTGTGTGTGTGTGTGTGTGTGTGTGTGTGTGTGTGTGTGTGTGTGTGTGTGTGTGTGTGTGTGTGTGTGTGTGTGTGTGTGTGTGTGTGTGTGTGTGTGTGTGTGTGTGTGTGTGTGTGTGTGTGTGTGTGTGTGTGTGTGTGTGTGTGTGTGTGTGTGTGTGTGTGTGTGTGTGTGTGTGTGTGTGTGTGTGTGTGTGTGTGTGTGTGTGTGTGTGTGTGTGTGTGTGTGTGTGTGTGTGTGTGTGTGTGTGTGTGTGTGTGTGTGTGTGTGTGTGTGTGTGTGTGTGTGTGTGTGTGTGTGTGTGTGTGTGTGTGTGTGTCCAAATAAAGCATGTTTTGAGTTATTTTAACACTAAAAAAGAGCAATTGTGTATAGGAACGTTGTGTATTTTTCCCCATACAACCCTGAGTCAAAAGGTCGTAGAGTTAACTGAAAAACTGTCGGATATCGAGCCCCGTTTAACTACAGCGGAAGAAAGTATTTTTAAAGTTCAGGCCGATGTGCAGAAATTGATGGAAAACCCGCCTATGAACAATGTGGAAGATTTGATAGCTGAGATTTCAGATTGCTCAAGGAGGCTTCACAACGTCATTCTATACAATGTACCTGAAAGCACAAAAACACTCCCTAATGATAAAAAAATTGAAGATCTAAATATTATAACTAAAATGTACTCAGCCCTAAAGGTGATGCTACCCAATCAAGTTTCATACTTCAGAATAGGAAAATCTAGAGATAGATACCGCCCTCTTAAACTTATATTCCAAACTCAGGAAGATGCATTTAACTTATTAAAAAATGTCTCATCTGAAGATATAGCGAATGCGTATAAAGAGCTGAGTGAGATCTATATTTCTCGTGATAGGACGCAGAAGGAGAGGCATTATCTTAATGAACTTAGAAAAGAACTTGAAGCTAGAACCAAAGGCGGAGATAACAACTTAACAATTAAATATATTAATAATATTCCAAAAATTGTCCAGAAGGTCCAAAAAAAACAAGTTAACTTGGTCAGGAGATCAAAATGTCTTGAGTGCTTGTTATTTTACTGTGTGTCTATTTATTTATTACTTCTATTTATTATTGTTATTTTTTTACTGTTCTTATTAATGTTATGTTTTTCCTGTTATTTTATTACTTTCATCTATTAATGTTATTTATTACTCTTATGTATCCTGTTATATTATTACTTCCATTTATTACTGTTATTATTTCCGTTGTTTATTACTGTTATTTATTACTGTTTGTCCAAATTGTTTTCTTGACTTTATATTATCTTAAACCACATTGAACGTTTACCATCAAAGTTTCTCATAGTAATTGGTTATATAATATTATACGTTATTTATAAGTATCAAATTGTAAATGGTTATTACCGTTAAATAAATAAATAAAGACATACATCATATTGAACACAACTGGCATTCCATTACGATATACAATGAGTAACAGTCATATGTCATACTAAGGAGTACAGGGTGAGGTCATAGCTGTCATAATTTGTATCTTGCTGAAGGGAGAAGGGACGTTCAGCTGTGAACATATGTTATACTCCACCATTGTTGCTAAAGTACACAACAGACTGAATACAATTTTGGATTTGAATAATATCCTTCCAGCCTTGCAGTCTGGGTTCAGAAAGGATCATATTACAACAACTGTGCTTTTATTAGTTTGTGATGAGTTACTTCAAGCAAGGGCAGAAAAGAAAGTATCTCTTCTTGCATTGCTAGATTTTTCACATGCATTCGTTTCTATCGACCACAGTATGTTATTAGCTGTCATGCATTTTTATGTGTTTCGACCGGAAGTGGTTGCTTGGTTTCAGGGAGCTAAAAAAGTATTTTATTAATTTAAGATAACTATAGGTGGATAATAACTATGAATACATTTCCATATAAAATTATAGGTATCGGTTTTTATTTATATAGAGATGCTTTCTAACAGTTGAAGGGTTGAATAATCATCTATGATCAAATATTAAACAAATATATTCTTACATATTGAGGTTATCCACCTTATCACGTTTGTAAACAGAAAAAAAATTAAATAAATGAAAAAAAAATTATCTCTTCCTTTAATAGAATGGCTACTTTCAAAATCGAACCATACATAGATAAATAAGACAAAACTACAAAGAGATTTATAAGCACTGTTGAGTTAATTAAGCACACTGGGAAACCTATATGTATAATATGTAAATCAACAGCAATACAGAAAGAGTTTTGACGGGAGCCGGTATTAAACTGGTTCCTACCAGCCGGGTCTTGCTGCTGAACACGGGAACAAAGAATGACATACCTGTTTGGCTCAATATCTGAGTGCATTCTTTGCAGCTATTATGAAAAAGGTTGTTAGTG
Organism: Stictocephala bisonia; assembly: GCA_035578905.1. Lineage (NCBI taxonomy): Eukaryota > Metazoa > Arthropoda > Insecta > Hemiptera > Membracidae > Stictocephala > Stictocephala bisonia. The sequence continues at coordinate 1,600,426 of JAQJVL010000081.1, forward strand.
AACAACAGTGAGACTAATTTTCACTGTCGTTTATTAGCAAATAAGTTTATAGTTAGAATATCATGTTTCTTATTACTTTTAGATTTTATTTGTTATTATTTGTATCGTTATTTCTTTGTGTAATACATATGTTACATGCATATCGTTGATATCATTTGTTTTTTGTTTTTGTTAGTTAAATTTTTCATAGTCTATATAGTATTTAATATTGTTTATTTATTGCCAATTTATAGTATATTTGTTTTATATAGTTATGTATAGTATTTATTTATTTATTCCATTGTGTTTATTGCAGTTAGATTTTATTTGTTTTTATTTGTATCGTTATTTATTTGGATTATACAAATGTTACTTGCACATAATTGATTTAATTTGTTTTTATTTATTTGTTTGTTGAATTGTTCATAGTCTATATAGTATTTAATGTTACTTATTTACTGCCGGTTTATTGTATATTTATATTATATAGTTATGTATATTGTTTATTTATTTGTTTCCATTGTGTTGGTGTTTAGTGCTTTGAGGCTTATATGTAGTTAGGAATGCCAGTCGTAGTCCGGGAGGAAGTTTTAAACAATCAAACAATCTATTGATATGAATTCCAAAATAAAATGAACATTAGGACTACTGATATTAAAAAATTTACATTTTTGAAAAAAATTGGTATTTATAGTAAATAACGAATGTTATTCGATTTCCTTTGACTATGTTTCCTTGGTGCGTATTGATTTGTTTATTTATTTTTGTTTTGTTTGTTTTTACTTTAAGATTATCTATATATTAAAGATATTTTATTATGAACAAATTAGTTGATCTCTCAAATAGCTATATGCTAGAGAGATTAAAAAAGACAAAGCAATGTAAAAGTAAATTTAAGAAATAATAAATGATTTTGAAATTTGAAATTCCTATTTGGTAAATAGGAGACAAAAGGTTAAAATTGGGATGGATTTCTCTTCATCTTTGAGTAAGGTTGTGGGTGTCCCACTGGGTAGTTGCCTCGGGCCTATTCTGTTCACTCTGCTTGCCGCCACTATGGGTTCAGGCTTACAAAATGGTCGCTTGTATTCATACGCCGATGATGCTCAACTTTGTGTTTCATATGGTGCCGGAAGAGCTGACACAGCTGTATCTATTTCGAATTCTGAATTTAGCATTGTCTGAGAGGCATGGGATTAAATTTAACAAGGAAAAATGTTGTGTATTGTCGATTCCTTCCAATGTGGGTATGGAGTCTGTTGGTGAGGTGGTATCAGACTAAGTGAGTGTGAATCCTCAAATCTCTTGGGTCTCATGTTCGATGGTGACCTCACTTTGACTGGTCATGTAAGTGCTGTTTGTCGGCGGGCCCTTAGTCGACTAAGAATGTTATACAAACATAGGTACTTGTTTCCTAAAGAGACATAGGTACTTGTTCTTTCGCCTTGTCCAGGCTCTTGTGTTCACTGTGATAGATTACTGCCTCCCTGTGTATGGCAATATTCTGTCTAAAGGGGATTTAGACAAATTACAGAGAGTGCAAAATATGTGTGTCAGGTATGTACTGTATGTGGACTAAGAAGGTTTGACCATGTTTCGGAGGCGCGACGATCACTGTGTTTGCTGACTGTAATTGATACCTGTACTCTGCGCTCCTTATGCCTAGTTTATAAAATCCTTACCTTTAGGCAGGAATATTTGCGGAAAAACTAAAAAACAAGTCTCAGATCAATCTCGTAGCACTAGACAGGATCAAGTTTTGGAGATACCTCACGTTCGCCGTGAATTTTAAAGAAAAATATTTGCGTACTTTGCTCCCAAATTATTTAATGCATTTTCCTCCAGTTTAACAGGCCAGGGTATATATGATATCTGAAACTACATATAAAAACAATGTATATAAATATTTAATGTATAATACAAGCTGATATATCCATATATAACTGTACTGTATACATAACTTTATGTTTTGATTATGAATAATTAAAATTAGCTTTTAATTTTTTAAATAATTGTAATATGATTTGAGTTGTTTTGTAAACCAGCATTGTTTGTTGAAAACCACGCCAAAATAAAGACCTTATTTATTTATTTACAACTGACATTCCATTACGAGATACAATGAGTAACAGTCATATGCCATGCTAGGGAGTACAGGGTGAGGTTATAGCCGTCATGATTTGTATCTTGCTGAAGGGACGTTTAGTTTTGAACAAAGACGCCCTACCATTATTGCCAAAGCATACAACAGTTTGAATACAACTAACTGGCATTCCAGTGACTGATGTATGGGACTTGAGTTTGGAACCACATGCATTCATTCGTGTGTTTTTTTTTTTTTTTTTTTTTTTTTGTAATAAAAAGATTCACGTTAGCCATTATTCTGAAAAAAAAAAAAACATTAACAATTGTGAATAGAACCTATAAAATATGTATTGTTTTCTTAATATAAATCCTTGTTATTTAAATACATAACTGCACTTATATTGTTTTTGATTAATTGAAAGTATTTGATATTTTTACTGATCTGAAATATTTTTCCATACATACATTCTTTTTACACAATATACTATTATTTTAATATCAGTTATTAGGATGTTTTTAACAGTGTCATCTCATTATTTGTCAGTATGCTTAGGAAAAGAAACTCTGACGTATAATTGTTATAACGTTGTTAAAAAATCAATTATACAGTATTATTTCTACTATTGATTTATTAAATCTATAATTCACTCATTTCGATCCGAAAAATACAAAACAACCGTTGAAGTAAAACTTTCTTATTTTAATACGAACATATTTAAAACCCTCTTCCTTTTAGGGGATTACTTACTCAGGGAGGGCTAAAATATTTGATAATGGTTACTTAAAAAAATTAAGTTTTTATGGTTAACTTATGTTGACCCAACAATGCATTAATTTTAAAGATTAAATCATTGTTATTATATTTTAATAAAAATAATTTAAAATTTTGATTTTATTTAAATATAAAAAGAAAGCTCTTTTAAAATTCTATAATACTGTAGAATTATACAATAATATAATTCTTTATAAAACAATAAACAATAGTTACCAATTTACCAAATAATATATTTAATACTAATTGTAATTCTTTTGTTATATTGTGTCATTTCATGATCACTATTGGAGTGCTTTATAACATAATGTATCGTAAACATTATAGTTTATTACATAAAAGCCCCAAACTGACATATCTTTGTTGAAAAAATATATATATATTATTAACTAATGTGAATACAAATTTTAACCACAGATAATATTTTAATATCACTTAAGTAAAATAAACATTGAGATTTCTTAGAAATATATATTACGCGAGGCTCATTACACTATGTGTTATTTATTTTTTTAATATGTTTTTAATATGAAGATTTTTTTACAAATTTTTTTTATATAACTCAGTTAAACAAATATATCGAGGACTATAAATGGTTAGTACATCATTTTAAAACATATTTTACGTTCAACTTGCCAAAAAGTCATCTCATTCAGAAATAATATCTACAACATACTTATACAACAGAGAAATATTGTTGGAAATAAAAGAATCTTGTAAACATTTTTGAAAAGTGAAACCAGTGCCTTTCACCAAGTAATTGTCTAATATATTACACAAATGGGCTACATTTTTAACACTGGCATGTTGTCATTAAAATTCTTTAAAAGTGCTTGTTGTACGAAGATAACCAAACATATGCTTGGTCATTATACCTTAATCATTTTGTTTAGTTTACGATATTTTGTTTTAAAAATAAAACATCTATATTAAAATAAATAGCATTATTGGAATTGATATTTTAATAGCTGATATAGAGAAAATGCGAAAAATAAAGTAACACACATATTCTAAAGGCATCTTGGATATAACTTTTACTTCTGGAGATCAGCATTGATTCCATAGTTGGCATAAATATAAGTTATTTAAACTGGAAATTAAACACTTTCCACTATCAAAAGCACTATTGATGTTTAAAAAAGACAGAGCTATTCTTAATCTCAATTCTCGAACATATAACACTTTAGACTTGATAATCTGGTCTTTTAGAAATCCATGAATCAAAACTATAAGTTCTTATGTATGGTGATCGTGGGGGCTAGGACATGTTGCAACTATGCCCACTAATAAAAGAAAATTCTCACAGTGATTCTCTAAATGACTGTGGAAAAGTGAATTTATATATAAAACAGCTAGGAATGTGGTTTCGTCAAACTCAGTAACCGTAAAGTATTGTGTTTAAGTTTGTCATCTTGGATTATAATTTTTGCTTATAAGCTTTAATTTTCAAAATGTTGTTTACAACTCTTTGAACTCGAGTTTCTGGCAAATATAACTCACATGCCTTATTGCGAATACATATTTTTAGGACTGTGTATAAACGATTGTTGCATATTCTCAATAACTTTATCTTTTAGTTAATGCCTACCTTTTACAACAATGGAATGAACTATTTAATTTATACCAAGCTTCAATTTGACTTTGAAGAAATATTGCTAGTTTAATTTTAATAAAAGTTAAATTAAATGTGTAAACGGAAGAACGGATAGAGTTCTGAAAGTAAATAACCGACCACTGGCTAGGTGATGGGTCCACGACTATGCAATGCCAAGAATCTCTTCTATCCGAATTCTTGACAAAGTCTAAAACTAAAATAGTGTTGTGGATTTTTAAATGCTTTCAAGTTGTTTATTTTATATTGAATTCATGTTTTAAATATAGTCTAAGGTAGAAAGTATGTTTTATACCTGTAGAAACGTGTTTATTTATTAAAAAACTGTAAGTGTTGAATTTCAACAAATTTATCATTAATGACAGGATTTATACATTAATATTATGCTAAGTATAATTTCAATTATGACTTTATTGATTTTAGGTAGAACAAAAAACTCAAAAAATAGGTCTGTAGAGTTGTAAATGTGTATTGTAGTATTTTTTATGAATGTTTGAGGATGATATTTTATGAATTTGGTGTGTTCTTTAAGTTGTGTCAAAGTGATTTTTTTGACTTACTTCACCAGTCATTAGGATCTTCCGGTCTGCACGTTGTCTCTATTGCCAGTTGACAGCTCAGTTGGGGATACAAATCCTAACCTTTAGCAACCAAGCACTAGACCACTAAAGGTTTGTTTGGATGAGGGGCTATAAAGTGTATTTACTATAGTTGTTTCAAGAATATATCTACAAACTTGTAACTTTAGGTTTGTTGGTCCGTGGTATGAATTAGTTTTGTGTTGTTGCTGCAGGTGTTTCAATGTCCAATACTAGTTATGTAATAAAGTGTGTATTTACGGATTTTGAAAATATAATGTTCATAGGGTCGTAAAACATTGGGGGCTAATCTAATGTGTTTTACAGTTGTTTTAAAAGACAAAGTCTGTACAGCTGTAAAAACATTAGATCGCATTCCTTATGTTGTATAATTTAAACGGTTTCAAAATATATATAGGTGGATCCAAGAAATGGTTTATTGTTTAAAGGATTCCGTAAGATTTTAGTATTATTAGATACGAAAAAGTTTAGAGAAGAAAGTTATTATATCTGGTGGACGATATGCAAGAACGAATTATATTGATGTTAAGATTATAAAAACTTGAATACTAAAGCTGAAGTGAATATCTCTGTTTATATGGCTTTACTAATATATTTATGTTGACTGAATCACAATAAAACAATTAGTTCAATTGAGCCTTCGATACAATAGATAGAAGCATTTTGATGGAAAGGATGGATAGATATGGCATTCGTGGTATATCTAAAAACCTGTTCAATTCATATTTTTGTGAAAGATATCAAAGAGTGCTAGTGGAGGATAAAAGAGGATTATACTAATCTCACTGGAATCAAAGCATAATGGGGTGTCCTCAAGGATTTATATGTTGACCAATTTTGTTCATTATCTTTATGGCTGATATACCTTCTTACTTAAAATCAAATACGGTCAACATATGTCAATATGCAGATGACACTTCTGCCCTAGTGAGGAGGAAAACCCCACAACACCTTTCCATTAGTGTTGATGAATGCTTGGAAGGCTTGAACAAATGGTTTGGCTCGAATGGTCTAAAATTAAATACTTCAAAAACACATATTATCAACTTATCAAAACAAAAACAACTTAGTTTCCTTCATCTTCATCCTCGGCTGTTCAAACTTTTACTAAATTTATTGGTATTTATATAGATCCAAACTTAACTTACAATAAGCAAATTGATTGTTTGGCTAAAAGACTAAATTCTGTTAGTTTTTCTTTTAAAGTTCTTTCAATTTGTGTTTCTGATACTGTTATTATAACCGTATATTTTTCAAACTTTCAAAGTTTAATTGGCTATGGATTACTCGTTTGGAGCAGCACGGGAGCAGATAGTTTTGGCCGGATTTTTAAATTCAAAAGAAAGCAATAAGGATATTATTCAGGCAACCATTCAGATCTCATTGCAGACCTTTTTTATTTCTGGAAAAATTCTAACACTTCCAAACTTATATATTTTTGAAATGTGTAAATATTTTGATAAAAACAGTAATCGATTTAAAAATCCTTATAATTTAAATCATAATACGAGTCAGCATTTCATAACATATCCACTTCACACAACCAGTAAATTTGAACGATCAACTTATTATAGAACTTGTAAAATAATGAATAAGTTGTGTATGAATAGTAAAAATATAAAATTTGATCAAACATTTCTAAAAAAGGTCAAGAGGCTATTGTGTGATAATGCTTATTATTCAATTGACGAATCCCTCAATGCTGAGGTGGGGTCACTAATTTAATTTAAATAATATGATAACAAGCTATAATTATTAGAATTATGTCCATACCATTGATATATTGTAAATAATTTCATTTTCTTTAATTGACTGTACTATTGACGATTCCTATGTACTAAATGTATTTAAGTGGAAATAAACGTCTTCTGTCTTATGATTAATAAGAACGCAGGCTTTGCTACTTGATGGTAGAAGACGTCCGTATCTAGCTGTCCTCTTGCTTTATATATTACGTTTGGCCGTCACGTTTAACATCACATAACTTGAAATGAAAATGAAATGAAAAACGTCTTTATTTATATTCAAGAGGCGAAGTTAGGGCTGCAAAGCCCTCTCTACCACTTAACCTCATCATACATAACAAGATATTTTCAAATATAAATAACAATTTACAAGGAAATACAAAATAGAAATTGCAATGTACGAAGTAAAACATATAAAGTAAAAAAATGTGAAACATTATATTTAAACTTAAAAATATTTCGACTATCTCAAACAAAACTACTGTTATTCATAACATTTATTCAAAACTACATTCATTCGGCACAATCACTCATTACCGCCACCACCAAGCCACAGCGACACCAACCACTACTCCCGCTAGGCCCGCAGCAGATAGCACCTCACCTCCGCCCCAAACCTAGTGCGCTTATCGATGGATCTGATATTATCAGGCAGAGCATTCCAGAGCCTGCACGCAGAGACAATAAATTATTTGTTGAAATTGGTGGTGCGGTGAACTGGAATAGCTAACATTGACTCACCACGTCTTGTTCTACGCACACCAACTTGTGACAGATAAACAAACTGCTCTGACAGATAATTAGGAATTTGGTTTTGAAGAATACTGTGCAACAATATCAGGATATGGAATTGTCGAGGATTGTTTAACTTTAAGATGGATAATTGGTAGAAAAATGGAGTAACATGATCCCTTCGCCTCAGGTTGAAAATAAATCTGATACAGTAGTTTTGGGCACGCTGTAATCTTTCCGCGAGCTTAACAGACATGTCATTGATTACAGTATCACAGTAGTTAGAGTGAGTGAAAACTAGAGTCTTTACTAACAACACCTTGACATTGAGAGGGAAAAACATGGCAAATCTTTTCAAAGTGTATATAGCAGCAAAAACTCTATTACACATTACAGCTACTTGATCAGTCCAGTTCAAATTTTTATTCATAATAAGTCCTAGGTTTTTAACTTTGTCACAAAACGGTAATTCTGTATTGTTAAGTTTGAGTTTTGGTATATTTGTCAGGTCAATGTTAGAAGTGAGTCTAGTAGAGCCCAACAATATTGTTTGGGTTTTGGCCTCATTGAGCTTTAAGCCATGCTTGACAGCCCAATTTGTGATAGACTGGATATCACAGTAAATGTTAGTTACGGCAGTAGGCAAGTCTTTCAGAGTGAAGTGAGTATATATTTGTAGGTCGTCAGCGTATAAGTGAAATTTGCAGAAATTGATAACAGTAGTCACATCGTTAATGTAGAGTAAGAATAAGAGTGGCCCAAGTAACTTAAAAAGTACTTAACAATCTTAGGCCTTTGGATTTACCACATAATATATATTTCCCGTTTACAAATAAGTCAAACACTAAGTAAATCAATACAATTATAAACAAAGATCATTATTTGAAACTTGACTTATTAATGAATTATTAATGTTGACATAAGTTGCAACATATGTTTTTTTTATATTTAAGCCCTAAAGTCTTAATATATGAACAAAATGTGTTTTATATCTTACTGTACCATTGTACTTTTACTAGTAAAGCTAAATGGAAGTAAACATGTCACTAGTTCCTGAAAGTTAATATAGCATTGGATCATTCGGAGTACGTGTTCTTGTTACTGTAAACCGTGAGCTAGATCTGATTTGGATTTGTTTTTGGAAGTGTTAGTCGATATTCACTATGACTTGCAATGGAATTTGCAGCATTAGATGAACTTGGATTAATATAATGGGTCACAAAACTTGCTATAATACCTGTAGATGGAAAAATAATTGAAAAGTTTTTATTATATTTATAATAATACGTAAAACATGATAACTTGATAAAATAAATACACTCAATTTAAAAAAACTATATCTTTTATTCTTAAGTACAGTTTTTTAAGTTCAAGGAACATCAAATTTAACTAATATATGCATTCAACTTGAGTATAGTTTCGCTTGGCTCTAAACATAGTGTTTAAGATTAGTTTACTTTCAGTACAGTCAAAATCTGGCTCCCTTTTATAGATACGATCTACAATTACGATAATTATTGCTATAAAATAGTATTGTAAGATAATGTTTTTCCTAAATAATATTTTCACAAATAATCAACGAAGAGAAAACTGCAACGTGCAAAATTCCAATGCAATAATTAATAGGGTTTCTCATAATAATAAATTAAACATAACAATTAAAAAAAGTTCGGTATTAATTACACATGAAACGTGGAAAAGTATCAGTTAACCAAAGCATATCTATTAAATCCTAATTTCATTCTTTGTTAACTTTGATAAACCAATGTGAGTTATAAATAGCCATTTCTCAGTAATCTTTTTTAAATATAAATCTAAATTTAGAACACTGTTTGATGTGGCATCAAACATCATCGCCCAATGATGTGACGATGGATATAATTAGTAGTTGGAAACAATACCGCTGTGTACTTTATCCTGTACTTTATTTATATTTCAAGGGTTAATACATCGAAAAAGCACTTTCTGCTGTTACATGTAGTTTGTTTGTAGTAACATACTCTGTTACTACTTCACAAATTCTAGGTTGTGGATTTGTAGTAATGGATATTATTTATGTAGGGTGCCTTGTTTAGTTGTTAGTAGTTACTATAATCAGTTATTAAAAATGTTGTATTTATCAAATAATTATTGGTACTAATTTTTTAATAAAAATTATTTATATAATAAAGAAACTGTTTCAGCTTGCAATGTCTTATGTTTAATATCCTAAGCAATTTAGTTATTGATTCAATAACACAAAATATTAATTCATCATATGCTTGTCAACAAAAATACGTTTATTATACGTATATCTGTTTTTGACGATTACAAACTGTGATAAATGAATAAACAAATACTACAAAAAATATTATTATTAAAGTTATATTAAGTGGAGAGTAAATAATTTACACAATATTTTTAACTTTAGACAGTTTTTGATCCTGGATTAATGGGATTAATAGCAAATTTTCAGAAAGGTTTTAGAGTTTCCTTTAATGTAGAGGAAACATTAGAAGTACACTCTGATAACGTTATCAAATTTTTTGCTCCAAACTGCTTGACGAATGTTTTATGTAAGTATATCAAAATAGACTGGTGAGAATATGGCCTCACCAATATTGTCGTCGAGGGTGGTAGTTGGTAGGATTCCTCCACTCTCATCGTATATATTGTGTCACATCAGGACACGCTGTAAATTTGTTTTCTACTATTTATTTTCTACAACTCCACGATTTATAGATTCCTAAACTCTCAAATGCTCAACTCCTACATTTTGTATCTGCCATAGAGCGCACATACAGTACAAAAGCGATTAATGTCCAACTTATTAGAGCCATGAGAGCTATTAGTGGTATTATGGTGAATCGTCTACCTTGGATCCCGGTGCTGTGCAATATAGCTCCTACAGAAATAACAAGAGATTAAATATTGCTGTCTTAATATTCCGGAAATGATCATTTATGAAGAAAATAATATGAAAGAATCTATGAAAATTGGATCGTTTTGGTTTCGTTGCTTCCAAGCAAGTTCATCTAGGAGTTTCTTTTTCTAAGCAATGTCTTAAAACTATCTAGCGATGAGGTCTGGATTGTGTGCAAGGAATAGGTGAACAGTCGTGAAACGCCAATGTAGGTCAATAGGTTGACTCTTGAGTGATGTTTGATTTAATTTGATTCCAATAATTGTAATAAAACCAGGGGCCAGTGTTATTTCTTAATTTTATAAAATTACTGTAATACATTCTTCTTATACATTTATTGGCAATCGGGTGTTATGCTGTGAAAACTCAAAGTTGCTTATATTGGAGCGATCAGTAGTGACAAATACTAATCCAATGAAGAACCAACATTATTTGCTTGATTTTATTGGGTGACTAAGACAAGAGGGCGTGGGCCAGATCTCGCTGTGAGAGATCCTTGCATGCTTAGTTGAAGCTATATGCTCCAGTATTGTTTGAAATTAAAATGCATCACGAAGTGAAGTTAGGACCATTATTGATATGTTTAATGTCCGTCAAACGACACGACATGTCAGTGCTGCATGACAGTGTCTGGAAAATAATTTATCCTATAATACAAAGGAATACTATTTTTGTCATCTTTACTTCTCCACTAAAAAAAAGACTATCATATTCTTGTTTCTTATTTCTTGTCTATCGAATATGAAAACATGTTCACTAAAAACAAATCAACAAGGCCCATGTCTTATTTAAATAGCAATATGGATTTTAAAGTAGCTATATTTTTGTATTAAATATTAAAGAAAGGATTAATGGTTCAACCCATCGAATTCAAACCTACAAATCAGGAGATACAAATGTTTAAAATTTTTGGCTATTATTTTTAATTAATGGTTAACGGTAAATTCGTCGCAGAAACGTCATTTTTATTTATTAGTGAGTGTTACATTCCAATAGTCAGTTTGTAAGACTTACTAATTGGTTAATCTCCTGGATAAAGAGAAACACTTTAACAAATTATAAGCAATGTTTTGATTATGTTCTTCCACATTACATGGTTAATCTATTGTAAATAGGACATTTCATAACGATAGTGGAAAGTGGGATTTTACATGTTCGAGACCATATGATTTAAGTGCGAGACTTGTCTCACACTTTAAATGGTCAATATCATGAAATATACTTACAATAGAGTTTATAACGATACTTTTCACTACAATACAGATATTAAATATCCATAAGAATCATTAAAAAAAGATTGTCATTGGAATTATAATCCAAGTCCCCCCTCATTCTCTCACCCCTCTCTTCTCCCTCTTGATCGATCGAAGTAATTCATTTACCACTGGCACACTCACTATCACGCTGCATTAAAGTTACCCAGATAATGGGTACACCAACACACTTCTAAATTATTTAGTGGTTAATATTATTTAGCCAAATGATAAAATACGACAAAATACTTAAATGCTTTTACAAACTGTATACAAAAATAATTCTTGTGGTTTTTAGAGCTTACCTGCCTACCAATACCACATATAAGTTAGTCCCATACACCATAAAAATACATTTCAGTGCTTATTGAGCTTCCCCTCTCCTTATTAACTAACAAGCAGAGGTTAACAGTCTATAGGACAACTTACTGCCATTTCATTAAAAAGACCATAAGGCTAAACACAATCATGCCTAAACAACCAACACGTGGATTACTAATAGTTTTTAATAAATTCATTATTTTAATAATGATTGATTCAAAATACAATTGTTTTTAAAATCCTGATAGAAACTTTCAGGTCACAAAAATAATAACGGAAACAAATATTTCTTTATTTGGTACTTGGTGGAATTTTGATAGATTTAAATAAAACATATTTAGTAATTTAACAAGTTACAATTTTTTTATTAATGCATTTTCACTAGTTACGGTATCTTTAGCTCATAGTAACCAAATTGTACAAAAATATAACACCTGTGTTAAAAAATATAGAATTTCTAAATGTTAAATAATATAGTTGGATAAGTTGTTAAATTTTAAAATGAAGGTTTTAAATTTTTTAAGTTGTTTTCTAATTAATTTCTAATTACAGTTGAAAATATATTATAAAAATTAACAGATGGCTGAGAATAGCAGTCATCTTTTTTTAGTTCCATTGACACATTTACAATTTTATTTCTCTTTTTCCATGGTTTTTCTTTATATATAATATACAACTCTTCAAATTGTATGTCAGGCTTGTTATTAATAGCGTGTTCAACTAATTTTGATTGTTCAGTATTTTCAGTTTTGATATTGTATTTATGTTCCTTTATTCTTGTTTTGATAGGTCTTGATGTTTGGCTGAAATATGTTAAATTGCATTCATAATATTTTGTATATAAAATTTTTTGATTAATTTTATTTGTTTGTTTGTTTTAATTTACATAATTTACTACGAAGGCTTCCTGATTATGTAAAACTTGTTCGAATATTAAATTTATATTTACTTTTTTGAATTATCTCCGTAAGGTTTTATAACGTAGGATATGACTACAATTGTTACTGAATTACTTTCATTGTTTTGACGATTGCATGTTTTTTTATGTACATTCTTCTTTTTAATAAGTTTATTGGGATAGTTGTTCATTTTTAGAAAATGGCACAGTTCTTCTCTTTTATAATTTTTATTTTCATTTGAAGATGAAATAAGTTAATTTTTTTGGAATAAACCACTAGCAAGTCCAATTTTAATATGTTCTGGATGGTTTGAAAAATAATTTAAATATTGCCCATTGAACTTTTTTTGTGATATGAAGAGGTTTATAGTTTATTGTCTTTTGTTTTGTTTATTAATATGCATAGAAACGGACATTTTCCTTCTTGCTCTTTTTATGATAAATTTTACTGTTGGTCGTATTTCATTTATATCATTTAAAAATTTAATATGTATGTAATCTTGGTTTTCCAAATACAAAATATATAGTCAACATAACGAAGCCACATTTTCGGTTTAATACTCCACTTATTGAATGTTAATTCGTAAAAAAATCCATAAAAATGTTACATATAGTTGGACTCCTCCCTACAGTAAACCAGAAACCTGTTTATAAAATTGCTCGTTATTTTGGAAGTAATTATTTTATACACAGATTTCTAGTAAAATTAAAATGTTATAAATAGATAAATTAGTTTTTGAACTTAAATTTATATCTTTTTCTAGTTTTGATTGTATTATCTTTTAAGCTTCAGCTACAGGTATTTATGTAAAAAAGGCACACATATGTCTAATATAACACATAAGGCTAACCATAATGTCTGAATTGTTTATTGTCAAGCACTTTACTTTTTCTAAAAAGTTTAATGAGTTTTTAAAGTACGAAGATGAATTACCAAATAAAGGAGTTAAAATTGGGAGGAGAAATTTAGAAATTTGACAAGTAGGGCAGTCAGTAGAGCTTACAATTAGTCTAAAGTGAATTCCTTCTTTATTTCTATATTTTATTCTTCCATATTTTAGGAAGACCATAAATATGGGGTGGCTTAGAGAAATTTGGATTTAATTTGGCATAATTTGTTTTACTAATTTGTGTTTTACATTTCTAAGCGAATGTTTTACTAGTTGTTCGATTTTCTTAGTAGAAACTTTTTTTTATTTCGTATTTATCAGTAGAGACAAATTTATTAATTTTACTGATACTCTTATATTCAGTTTTATCTAACACAACAGTTATTTTGCCTTTATCAGCTGGAAGAATAACGATAGATTCACCACATTAAAGTGTCTTAAGAGCCAAAAAATTTTTTGTTGATAAATTACTTTTTATTTTTTGTGAATGTTCAAGAACTAGTCTTATTTGCGCCCTGTAATAGTCTTCTTGTTTAGGAGGAAGTAAACCAGCTGCGCAATCCGTGGGCATAATAAATTCAATGACTGAATAGTTACAGGATTTGACACTGTAAAGTTAAATCCTCTATTTAAAAGAGATATTTCATCATCATTTAGTTGTCTTTTGTGTAGATTTAATACAAACATATTGCTATTAAAATCATTATTGTTAACTTCAGTTTTAATTTGGGAACAAAAAGTTCGTCATTTGAATTAGTATTTTGTTTACAAATTACTTTTTTAAGTCTTAAAATGTGTTTGGAATAAACACAGTAAATCATGTCGTTTACATTTTCAAACGTATCATAGAGAAAAATGTCAAGTTCAATTGTATGGAGTGTTTTTATAAGCTAATTTTGTATAATTTTAAGATGATCACCTACATTGTCTCTTATTTGATAACGATTTTTAATTTCTTCTTGTAACCAAATACGTTTAGCTTAAGTCAAAGCAAATTTAGAAGATTTTGATTTAGTTTGAATGTGAATATAATTAGGAAATATGTTATACTTATTGCATTGGTTATAAAACGAAATATATTGGCCTGAGAGACGTTGTTTTGATTTTATTTTTTTGTACAAAAAGGAAGTTTTCCAGTATCAACTTGCTGTATAAGGTTGATAGTTTATATTTATATCACAAACAAATTAAGTGAGCAGTATTTACATTATTTTTCCAACCATCCTAAACATATTAAAATTGGAATTGCTGGAAGTTTATTCCAAAAAATTTAAATTATTTCATCTTAAAATGAAAACAAAAATTACAAAAAAGAAGAAATGTGCTGTTTTCTAAAAATAAACAGCTGTCCCAATAAACTTTTTCAAAAATTAAAGAGAGGAAATTAACCCAAAACAGCACGCACTTGTCAAGACAGTGAAAATAAACCTGTAACAACAGTAGTCATACCCGACGTTAAAAACATTTATGAGAAAATTCAAAAATTAATTCTAAATTTAATATTTGAACAAGTTTTACATCATTAGGAAGCTTTCGTAGTAAATTATGTAAATTAAAACTAAAAAATGAAAATCAATCAACAAAAAATGTTATATACAAAATGAATGTGAATGCAATAAAACATATTTCGGCCAAACATATTAAAACAAGAACAAAGGAACATATATACAATTTTAAAACTGAACATACTCAAAAAACAAAATTTGTTGAACACGCTTTTAATAACAAGCGTGATATACAATTTGAAGAGTCGTCTATTATATATAAAGAAACATCATTAAAAAAGAGAGATAAAATTGGAAGCGTGTTCATGGAATTAAAAAAAAGACGACTATTCTCAGCCATCTGTTGTATATTTTTAACTGTATTTAGAAATTAATTAGAAAATGACATAAATAATTCAAACCCTAGTTTTTAAATACTATAACAACTTATCCATAAATATTATTTAATATATAAAAATTCTATATTTATAACGTATGTTTTATATTTTTTTATAATTTGTTTATTATGACCTGAAGATGCCGTAACAGGCGAAAATGCATTAATCAAAAAAATTAAAATTGAGGAATTATTAAAAATGTTTTATTTAGAAAGCAACAAAATTATTTTTTCCTTAAAAGCAGTAGGAAAATAACCAAAAAAGTGCATTTGTATTGACAAATTTTATTGCTACCGCTTCCTTTCATTTGGGACAATTCTACAGTACATAGAATCGTCCTGTAGATAAGGCCCTGAAGGATAACGACCACTTACAAAAATTATTTTAGTATAATATAAATGTTTGGTTTATATAGTGAATATGGTCTTTAAGTAAACACTTCTTCTGTCCAAAATAGTCCAGGACAAGTATTAGTACAAGGTAAAAATATAAACTGTCGATTGGATTATAGCCCAGAAAATAATGTGATACCCAATTTTTAACAATTCACTAACAAAAAGCATTTATACTAACGGATATGTACTAGTGTATAAGGTGGTTCCTAATGTGTTAGAAATATATAATTTTAGGATTTGTTTCCGAACTTTTGTAGAAGAGATTTGTGTAGTTGTGTTATTGAATTAAATTAAAAATATATTCTTAGAATAGGGCCTACATCATTTTACACTAGCATTAGTTATGTTGTGGTATAGAAATTGATATACTTGTTTTCCTGCCAATACATAATATGCTGATAGAGAGAATTTTTTTATTACTTAAAAAATATTTTGTATAACTTAAAGTTATTAAATTTAACTTTTAAATATATAACACAAATATAAACATAAGTATGTAAATATGTATACATGTAGAAATGATAATTATTTAACGGTCAACCAACTTAAGTAGTAAATCTTCTATTTCAGTATCCCGGGATCATCTGGGATGGCCACTGACTTATTTAGGTAGTCCCTGATCATCTTGCCTAACCATCTGTGATCATGTGTGCCATCTCTAGGGGGTTTGAGGGTCACCAAAGATCAACTTGTTAGGCCATGCTCATTTAAAGCCATATTTTAGCTATGACTTACATGAGGGGTTTTAGGATTCTTTATATTCTAGGCCATATAAAAGATATTTCTATAAATTACTCGTCAGGGATCGACCATTAAACTCAAAATTGTGTATATTTGATTAAATTAAAAGTAAAAAATTCAAATGTGAAACATGGTTCTGACTAAACTAAAAGTACCTACGTAATGTTTACTCTGGTAAAAGCCGTTAATGTATTTGATGTTTACACAACTCCGTTGTGTTACTCCTGCTGAAAACCAGATATTACATTACTTGTTTAATATTACATAAGGACACATGTATCGGTTTTATCTTCATTCTAGGACAACCTTATCAAATTATACAATTTATGAAATACTGTGATGTAGGATATAGGATTTTTAAATAAAACAATATTAGTAATGTCAAAATCATTAATTTCCGAAAAATATGTCAGATATTTAAGCCACTTTACAAATCAGTATTAGAAAAAAATAATGCTAATTTGTTTTAACAATATTATTCTTCTGTACTTCGGTATCCCTGGATCATCTGAGGTGGCCACTATTTATATTTGGGCCACCAAATATTTTGGTATTCTTTGAACATCTTGCCTAGCCATTCTTGATAATTTTTGAAATCCATAGGGGTCTGAGGGAGTCAATTTATTATTCGGAAGTTTAAGTGTTAAAATGTTAACTTATTTAAACCACTTAAATTAGTATAAGAAATAGGTGATGAAATTCTTTCAACAGTAAATAATGGTATTACAACAGAACTTAATCTTTAAAAAAGTCATTATTTGAGATATTGAAGGAATTATTGTTATAAGAAATTGGTAACGATTATGTTATAATAATATATATATATATATATATATATATATATATATATATATATATATATATAAACTTTTTTTGTTCTACCATAACTGTCATTACTAAAATAAACAGTAAATAAAAAGTATTACAAAAGATATTTACTTGTGATTCGATTCTAATTGTTTTTTAGTTTCATTAATTTGGCCTTTAATCATGTTTTTCCTAACAGTCAAATTACAATTCATATTCAATCTCTGTCAATATAATTTTTAATAAGTTTTGTTTTAAATGCCAGATATGCTATAGGAGCGTCTAGTGAAGTTAGTTCATTGTTTGTGGATTATGCACATAAGATGTTATAATCAAAGACTAGCAAAGCCTACAAATCTCATTATGATGCATTTTCTCAAAGAGGCTTGAAATAACATACCAAAAGGTTTTATATATATTTCCAATAACAATGTTGCTATGCGGATCTTTCCTTTATATATATTTCCAATAACAATGTTGCTATGCGGATCTTTCCTTTATATATATTTCCAATAACAATGTTGCTATGCGGATCTTTCCTTTATATATATTTCCAATAACAATGTTGCTATGCGGATCTTTCCTTTATATATATTTCCAATAACAATGTTGCTATGCGGATCTTTCCTTTATATATATTTCCAATAACAATGTTGCTATGCGGATCTTTCCTTTATATATATTTCCAATAACAATGATGCTATGTGGATCTTTCCTTTATAATTGAAATATGTGGTGGCTGTACAGTGTACAAGTACTTAGGGAAGAGGAAACATTTTATATTTGATTATCATCTAAAGGATAAATTGTGTTTGCATTTTACAAAAATCAGGAAGTAATTAAAAATTAATAAAATGTACCCATGTTATATAATAATTTTGAGCTTCAAGAAATTTGGTGTTAGTACTTAAATGGCTCTTGTGACTATAGGAGGTAACCAATGAAACAGTGAATAAACCTAATAAAAGTCGGCTATATGTTTTCTTCATAAAAATAATATCATTAATAGTATTTGAAACAACTGAGTTGATAAAACAACCAACAATCTATTCTAACTTACGACTGTCATTTAGAATACGACTGTCAACATCTATTCCAAATAAGTTTGGTTTCACTTTAAAATGGAGTGTAATAAATATAATGTTTTGTTCCTTTATACTTGATTATTAGGAGTACGTTTTAGACGAACACTTTAAAAACCCCTAATTGTAGTGGGTGTAGTTTATATAGTCACACTTTAATTTATCTTCAATGGATTTATATTTTTTTCTAATATAAAAATAATTCTTGGTATATGAGGGTGAACATGCAGTGTACAGAATATTTTATACCATCAAATCTCGATGGACAGAATAATTTCGATACCATATGATTTTTTTTAAAAAGGATACATTTGTGACAAATAGTAAAATCGAATGTAGAGGAGTTCACTAAACGTTTCACTTACATTATAAAGGAACAGAAGATGGTTAGTTACTTTATTTCATAAAAAATAATAAGAATAATCAATTCCATTTAATTATTTTTAGTAAATAATATATGTGTGATAAAATATGCTTACTTTACGACAGATCTGATTCTCTTAAGACTTTTATCTCTTTTCTTTTTTGTCTTTATCCGTTTCTCAGTTTATCTTTTGTATTTTCTAAAAGAGTTGAGAGTGTTTACGTTTAATGTGTTATGTAATATATGTTTACTGTGCCAAGTACTGTTACCGTTTTTTGATACTACAAACGCACTGCCAGTGGCTTTTACCGGATGGCTCTGACGTAATGCAGGATAAATATTCCAAACAACAACAAGCGTGGCTGCTCCTTGGACGCGTGAGGGATACGATACTACCAAGAAGCCCACCTACTCGGTCACTGTTGGTGATTCGGAAGTCACGTTTAGCCGTTGGTCCCCAGGTTAAGCGTTAAAGAGAGCGTCTTAGTCCTAACTTCATCAAGTAAAATAAGAAATCTTTAACTATTATCTTTACAATAAGTAAGATCCTTTAGTTTGTCTCTGATTTGACCCCCCCCCCCACATTCCATTTATACTGAAGTAAAATAGTTATTTTATATAAAGTTTTGAAATTATATAAGGAACATTTCTTAATTATATTTTCTTTTTAGACAAACTGTGAGAATTGTATAACACTATTGTACACATGCCCCCTCCCCTTGTTGATGGGGACTTAAATATGAAGTGTTTTATTTTGATGTGTTAAAATTACCCAATAAAACTTTAAATTTGTTCAAAGTATTTCAAACTATAAACAGTATATCTACAACTCATTATTTTAAACTCTAAAATGAATCTCTTTAGTAGAATTGAAAGCAGTTGTTCAAGTTTAATTTGTAGTAAAAATAGGCTATGCGTAAAGTAAATGTTTTTTTAAAGTTAATCAATCTGAGCATTAACATTAAGCAATGAGTGTTAATATTTGATTGTTAAGTCATTACGAAACACCGTAAAACTAATGAAATTTCCTCTGAGTAATTCAAAATGAGGCTTCCATTAGCTTTTGGAATTTCTAAAATTTATTTAAAATAAAACTAGTCTTCATAGAAACCTATGACTAGTAAAAATATAAATATTATAGACTGTGCAATTTTTTTATTTCACCTAGTACACAAATGAAATACTTTATGTTGCATTTTAAAGATAATTCCTGTTTAGTATTTCTAAGAGAAAGGTTTTTTATCATGCAACACATTTTATAAAGGAATAACATAAATATTACAATGCACTAAAATGATTAAAAGTAATAACTACATTTATTTTATGAAATAACCACTTGCTGCCAGTTTCATAAACAATTCTGTTCATATAATATTGTTTTATTAACAGAAAAACTCAAACTTTTTTATTAGTAGTTTTGTTGTATGACAGTACAAATTCGCCTTTGGAGGCCAGGTGACCTCATTTTCCATAAGGCCTGGTGTTTATATACCTAATACCCCTAGGTAAAATGGGAGTTTCTAATTCTTATATTCATACGCTTTTCAATCAGTTCAAAGTTGTTGTATTTACCTAACAGAGTTTTGTTTGTTGTAATTAATCGTAAAAAACTGCTTTTATGATGTAAAAATTACATTGTCATACTATAAAACATACAACACTGTTTTTATTACGATATGTTTTTCATTAACACGTTTAAAATCTATATTTCAATAAACCTAATTAAAAATAGTATATTTCAAGAGAGATTGGTTTACAACTAGGCTTTTTGTAGCACCAAAAAGTTCGGAAAATCTTTATTTTTTTATAAATAATGTATTATAATATTTTAATCTAAATCTTATTTTTATATCGTTTCCGAGCACATGATATATAAGAAACAGCATCATAAACCCAACAAAAATCACAGACAATTATGTCTAACAGTTTTTCAATAAACTTTACTGCTTTATCAGCCAATATTTAATAAAAAGGAATAAAGTATAATTATAACCTTTACAGAGAATACTAAGGCCAATTACGATAAATGGCAATCAACCATTTACGTGCGACATCAAGTGAGAAAGTGCAGAATTTAAATAAAAAACCAACCGGTCAGAAAGCGCATAATAAAATAAGTTACTTATCAACGTATCATAAATATTAAAAAAAAAAAAAAATACAGATTATGAATGGCACAGTAAAAAAAAACACAAAATACACAAATCGCTTGGTCAAAAAGCGGTCAGAATTTGCTGGTGGTTTTGAATTGATTTTTAAAGCTGAAAATTATAAATAGTAAACAGTTTTTTTCTTAAAATGAACGAAATATTCGTTAACCACGCTTCATTATTAATAATTATACGTGACGGATATATGTAAAAATACGAACATCATATATTGCCAAGTCGAAAGCCAACATTTAAGCTCAAAGAGTATCGAAATTAGGAAATGAGAAGGTTTTATTAGAAAGCCAGAATTTAAATTTCTTAAATTGTTGTAAATTAAATCGATTATAACATAACTTCAAGTTACTTTAGATTAGGCAAATTATTATCTGCCTACTTATATAAGAAAATAGAAATACACTTTTTAGTATTAAGCGTAAGGAGGTCATGCTAAACATTTAGAAGTACGGAAGTAAATACAACAATAATATTAAAGAGACGAGAGAAAATAAATCATCCACGTGTGATAATGCTGGAAACCCTTTTCACGCCAGATTTCACCGCTCCATTGTAGAGTCGATCTGACGGTGACTTTCATCCTCAACTACAATAGGCTCATTCGGATCTTATTTGTGTATATTTATCACAGAATATTACTAAATCAAAATCTAATAGGCCTTAATAATCATATTACTATTTACAGACACATCGTCAAATATTTGTTGCAGATAACTACCTACAATTTTTGAAAAAAACCACATTGAATATATATCAAGGTAAAAAAAATCATCATATATAATATAAGATAATAATTATAATAAAATAATGTAAAATATCACAGCATTCAAAATTATCGTAGAAAATTCTTTTTCAGAACCTTATTGTATAGTTTGTTTAATAGAAACTGTATGTGCAAATATACGATGTTTTGTGTACTTCTGTATCATTAAACATTTTCATTTAACTAACTTTAAACAGACAAAATACTCTGTGTAATAAAGTTTAAAATTTTTAAATTAAAAACCTACAATAAAATATTTTATTATTTGAAATGATATTATGTTTTGACAATGTCATAGTTAATATACTGTACTTTCTTTTTTATCAGCTATTCTGAAGTTTTCCTGTAACATGAAGAATAAATAATAAAGGAATAATTATTTGTAAGTAAAAAAAATTATAAAAACTAAATTCGTCATGCTTTAGATTAATTTTCCTAGTTCTGTGATTTCTAGGCACTATTTGTAAGTGTAAGTTATTCAACTATAGTATTTTTTTCTTTTCAAAGTTTCACCATTTCTTGCATATAAATTATCAAATTTAAATATGCATTTTACTCAGAATGGATTAAAAAGACCTCAGAAAATATTGAATATAGTTATTGAGTTTAATGAAGAAGTATGTACAGGTTTAATATATATATATATATATATATATATATATATATATATATATATATTGAAAATTAGGAATAATAATAATAATGATAGTTAATGTACAAACAATGGTATGATTTTAGTAAAGTTATGATTGATTATAAAGAATAGTTTATAAAGTATTGGAAAAATTAAAAAAACACTAGTTATGAATATTAAATATTTAGCCTTGTAAAGTGCAAGTTTTTATGCATGCTAAATAAATACGTATATGTACGTGAATAAACAATAATGCAATTAACTTGTTCACCGATGTGCGTAACGAGTATATTATGGCAACACTGAGGAAAGCGAATAAAAACAAGGAAACATCGAACACACTAAACTAACTCAACGATTTTATTATGTTCTATTAAAACATTTCTTAATGTAAGTTTCTAAAGTATGATACTTTGAATTATGTAAGTTTATGATAGAATATTAAAATATACGGGAGAAGAGGATGGAGGTCGTTATTTTCATTCCCCTCACAGGTGCAGAACGTTGTTCATAAAAGTTGGTAAAATGACACTTTGAATCTTAAGTAGCCATTTATCGAACTAATGGCTAGTTTATAAGTGACTCGCCTTATTGCCTAATAGCATATACGCTCATACATTTATGGCAGTACACCTTCTAGTAGCTCAAAAATAATAAACCTAGGATTGGCTGTAGTATTCATGAAAAATATATTTTCTGAATGTTACTTATACTGTATGTATTTTGTTCTAAAAGGAACAAAATCTTTTCCATTTTTGTTTTGTTTTAAATATGACTAGTAGTCTATTGATTTATAAAAGAAACATTGTCATTATGTTTAATCTTTTTTTTTTCTCATAGATCTAAACATGAGCTATTTTTCTTTTGCTCTTTTAGCTCTATTAAAAGTATGTAATATAATGCGCCAATACCTTTGTTGACATCCTGGAGTTTTATACTAATATTTTCAATGTGTAGTTAAAGCCTAATGGAATGTTTTATACAAATATTTATACTCATTAACTCTCTTTAAGCAATAATCAATAGTATTTAATGTATTGGTAAAATGAATTATATGAATAAGTATTTAGTTAACATATTAGTTATAAATTAACTAATAAATGTAAGATCATTACTATACCTTTAAAGGGTTCTCTTGTGTCCTTTGACAAAAATATTATCCAATCTATTCAAAATAAAAATTTCATAAACTGTTGAAATATTTTTAATTCTCTTTGACTGTAACTTTAAACAGCTGTAAAGGAGCAAAAAGAGTGTCGATTACTCAACGTTTTTCATATTAAGGACGACATCTAAAGAAATTCAGCTTCAATCGCCTCTTTTAAAAGTTCATTTTATCGTAACAAGCAACTCTATTTCTTTTAAGAATAACGTATTCTTAAATTAAATGGAACGTTATTTTAAAAATAAGTAGAGCATTAAACAAGTTTTAATTATTGTATTACTGCGATATCTGTTATTTATTATAATAAAAACATATTTTATAATGTTTATTTATTTTAGAGAAATGTTTTATGTAATGTATTTTTACTATCGTATTATTGACTATTTACACGGGGTGATAGGGGGATTTTTTTATTCAAATAATGACAGATATATGGTAGCCAACTTTTAGTTTCACTAAAATTAAATCTTTGGTTGCCATGCCCATTTCAGGTGTGTATTTTTACTAAACAATTTACATCATTTTTTAGTGACTAGTCTAATTCATATTGAGGATTTTAATTCACATGAACATATGTATACTCATCACTAAGGATACTTTAGCTTTTTTAGAAGTGTGGGCGTTTTTATAAATTTGTGGATGTCTTACAGCAATTAATACTGTTTTTTTATTATCTTCCATTGGTTCATAATTCAGTGACTAAGCTGATATACTCACTTTCGACTCCCTCTCCAATATTTAGGATGATGCTGTTACCATTAACGTACACAATATTACATGTCGAAAGGCTATTTGTTTATTGCTGATCTCATTTCAGGGAGCTCTGTGATTGGACAAACGATCAGTGTCACAAGTATTTTCTAAATATCACTTTTTACCTCTAAAAGAATCAGATTTTTGCAAAAGGCACAAGCAAAATATGCCAAACACATTTTTTACGAAAAGGTATTATGTGGGAACGGTACGAAATGAAAAATGTCTTATTCTAATAGATAAAGGATCATTTTGTTGAACATAAAACTTGATTCTAGATGGCACCAGAACTAGGTTAAAAAAATTAAATGAATAATGCCAGGTAGTATATTTATGAAAGACTACAAGTTATCAATAAGTTATGCTCTAGAGCTCAAAACTCAGCATGGTGTCCTGAAATATAGTATATTAAAAAATTAAATTAAATCGAATAACGTCTCACTTGTATTGAGAACCAAAGGGTTCCAACTGAATCTCTAATTTCCATTTTTATACAAAACATACCTTCGGATATCCTGGTTACTAATTATTTTAGTAGGACAAAAAACTTATATAATCATTCAAGTAAACTAAGGGCACCCAAGTTATGAAGACCTATGCATAAAGTTGTTGTATGTTATTAAATAATTAAAGTCATTGTCGGAAAGAGTTGATTGAGTTTTAAAATTGATATATCCTTGATTTGGTAACTTATATTCTACACATGAACGGAGTACGGCTGGACATAACTACCAGTACAAACCTTATTTGAAATTTATGAAGGATCGTTTCCACAAGAAAAAACTTAGAATAAAAAAAAACTTTGACCCTAGTCATCGAATAAGTAGCCCCCTAGTCCCCCTAGCTGCCCTAGTTTTGAGCCAATGGTCTCTGTGACTATTACTGTGAATTCTTGAGAAAATTTTTTTGGGGTGTTTGCTTTACCAGTGAAGGTATCTGTAGATATATTAGGAATTTAGATTTTATGTTTATTTTCGTTTGTGTAATATTTTTTCCTGTTTCCTTATTCTTATTCCGTATTCTAGTGGATTTGTGCAGCGTGTACCTATTAATCTCATTAGGAGGCACTCTGTCTACCATATAAATGAGCTTAGGTTGAATTAATTAAGTATATTAGTGTAAATCCTTAGTCCAAGTTTTTAATTGGCTGGCGTTGAAATTATAGGTTCCTTCTTATTGTATTTATTCAACTTTAAACTATTATTTTTTATACGTACCTATTTGGCTTAAGTAAACATTTTTTATTTGTTGGTGCTTTATCATTATGCCAATTCCGTTACTATTTATTATCCTCGGCACAGCTTCTTAGCTAATTTACTGGCCGTTGAAGTATATCACGTGCGTATAGCTGGAAGTACTTTGTTTCCCCTATACTCACCTCTTCGGGCTAGCTGTCTGTAAGTGTGGGGCAGGAAGCTCTTGCACCAGCATACCAGGCATGGGAACTCAGGGGAAAAACGCCAAAATTACTTAGATAATATAGTTTTAAGTATTGAAGTAGTCAGGGAAACCTCTAGTCTAGGGTAAACACAAATTTAGGCCATTAGTAGGGAAGAGCAAACGGGAATAATATTCCGTCGGTTAAATTTTCATTTGCACTATGTTGTGACCTCAGAAAACCATACGGTGTTAATAAAATATTAGCCTTAAATCCAATCCAGTCAAGCCAGGACGACTTTTTAATTCTTAACTACGTTACCTAATCAGTTATTTGAAGTCCCGTTAAGATCATAGCCCGAACATGATATCATAGTTAGTTGGCTAAGACCATAGAACCTTATTAGGGTATAACGTAAACCGAATATAAATGTCCCGTATTTATTTTGGGCAATGAAGTAAATATAAATATATGTCCTTCAAATTAGGTTTTATTATGAAGCCCGTATAAGAGGTGAATATATTTAAAATTATCTCTTATAGTTTAGTTGGATATAGACACACATTACCTTCTTAAACTGCTTACAACTGTAGTTGGGACAAAGAAAAACCAGGAAATATGAGGCTACTTCTATAACGGAATAAAGAATGAAGCACGCCTCTATTAAGCTAAGTGTTTTATGAAATTGTCCCAGAAACACAATCTCTATCACTATTCCCTTCTATAATCAATAGTACGACTGAGGTTGGAGGAAAGAAATATCTGATAATGGGGGACTATATCTATAATGGTGTCTAGAATATAACACGCCTCTATTAAGCTAAGTGTTTTGTGAAACTGTCCCAGAAACACAATCTCTACTACTATTTCCTACTATAATCAATAGTACGACTGGAGCGAAGAAATCTCTGAAAATTTGACGATTTGGTGTCAAGAATAAAGCGTCCTTGTACTATCAAAATCTCTTTGTGTATCTGTCCCAGAATAAAAATCCCCTGATTCCCTTTTAGTACTGCATAAAACTTTTATAGAACGTCTGTTCTTGGCACAAAGCTATCTCATCAAATGTCAGGCTATTTTAATCAAGGCGGAAATAATAAAACACGCATGTATTATTTAAAGTGCTTTGGGAAACTCTCCCTGATAAACTTTCTTTACAACTACTGCGTGTAAGTGTTGTAGTATGACTGTAATTGGAGCAAAGCAGTCTCTGCTACTACCAAGCCATATTTATCATGGGCGTCAAAAATAAAACATGCCTCTATTGACTAAAGTGCTCTCAGAAACACAAGTTCTTATATTGTGCGTAACATCGGCATTATAGTTGTTCTTTCAACAATAGGACACCTTTTATTTGTAAAGAATGATTATGAACATGTATACAAGTTCTTAAAAAACAATAGTTTACTAAAAAACATAACATTACTATCCTATATTTCATAATGTTGTATAGAATTTTATGAAATAGAGAAATTCAACTCTGTATCTGTAGATTATAAAATTAATACTGTAAATTATTGTAAATTCATTTACAATTACTGTACTATTTTTGGTTTCTGATATTATTATCTAATTTAATATTAATTATATGTTGTAGTTACTTTTGTTTTCAACTGTAGTTAATTTTTTATTACTTATTTTAATTTGTTTTAAATATATTAATTCATTGTTTATAATATATGCTTCTCACTACTTATTATATTTAATAGTATGTTCATTTATATGGCATATTATTTATTATTTTATAAATTCTGGTTTATTGTTGCTGTTACTGAGCATATCCCTGATGTGTAACATATAAAATTAATTAGGTAAATAAAAACTGAATTAATTTATAAAATAATAATTCCAGAATAATTGTTGAAATTAACTTAATTAGCAGTACAATATTATTCATTAAGTTGATAAAATAACTCATTATTTGCTTATTAAATGGTCATCCACATGTGAAATGGCAATAACTTGGTGTTATTTATGAATGCAGGATTGTTATTGCGGGGCATGCGATTAGTCCTTGCATTCAATAACCTTAGACAGTAAACAGATTTTAACAATTTGAAAAATTGTATTTAATAAATCTAAATGAATGCATCTGGAAGTAGATCTTACTACAATATATTAAAGAGCCAGAAAAAACTTTTCGGGATCGAATCAATGTTTCTAGAATATCTCCAATCTGAAAAAGTTAATTACCCTTCTCTTTTATCACCAACCGATTGGTGTCATTGGCACTGTCGTATTTAGGAGTTCTTAGTAGAGACTCAGATACTGTGTATGTGTCTTTGACTAATATTAAAGGTCTATTACTTGAGTATTTACTTCAGGAATGTTACGTGTCTATAGCAAGACGTATCTCATGGTTTAAGTATTATTGTATCTGATGGGTTTATCTTGTATTACATCGAATACATGCAATACTCTCATAAAGAGAAAAACAAGAGTTGCATAACTATCCCTTTAAGAGAACGTTTAGTTATTTTCTAATTCCAGAAAACGACACAAATTTTGTCTAATAGAAAGCGTATCTTACTTTGGGGTGAGGTGGGAGGGAAGTGTTAAATGTTAACTGTCAATGTTACATATGTTTTATGGTATATAATTTAATTATTAATTGTCCATTGAAGTGCAGTTATATAACATATTTATTTCCTCTTTGGATTTATGGACGACTCTTTGCATTTGTTTTAGGTATGGGTACAATATTGTTAAATCATAAGTATATTAAAAACTATTTGTATTATTTAAAAAATTCATTTGGTACGTGTTACTTAAACAATAAAGTCAATGTTTTTGTTCCTGATGGTCTTGAATTGATATAAAATAATTTGTTCTAAAATATAACGTGGTGTACAAGTGATGTATTATATAAATTTGTTTTATTATGTATTTACATACAGTTAACTATCACTAAATATGTAATAATATTAACAATGCTTACTCGTGATATAACTGTACCAATAGTATGGGATATAGATGTAGATTGTAGATGGTTGTTTGTGATACGATCACAATCCCAGAGATTATTGTGTCATAGTTCACGAGGGGACTGTTGACACAGTTGGCATCCGCCTAACAGTACCCTCAACTAACTCCACCAAACGTACCCTTACGTACTTTATAAGGTTTTATATGGTATGTTTGTCACAATAATATCTTTTTTCAGGAAATATTCTTATTTCTCATTACGACATAGTACTTTTACGTTTTAAATATTGATTAGTTAGCTAAAGAAAGTGAGTGAAATTAACAGCTTATACTGTATAATTGGTGATTCGTATAGTATGAAACATATACAATCATTTTTATATGTTGTATCGTCATTTTGATGGTTATGAAAATACTCCCTAACATCCAATGTAATCGTACTTAGTAGAATATCGTAAGTAGAAAAGCATATTTATCTCGTCTGTTCCATTTACATATAGTATATTCTTCGTTTCATTACTTTAAATAATTAATTGAATAGAATATGCCACAAAAATTAAGTAAAACTATTAAGTTATCAAAATAAAACTAATATTAAGTAAGGAACTAAATAAATTTTCACCGATGTCCAAACAGAGTGATGTAAAAAAGCAGAATTTATTTTAAACGTTCCATTAAAAAATCTCACAAATTATGAAATCAGTGGTTCATTTTAAAGAGAATATGAAATAAATCTCAGTAATTAGACTGCACTATCCAAGCATTTAACTCATACTTCGACAATGTATACTACTATAATGTACTAACAAATGTTTATCATCTGAATATAAAATAAAAACAAGACTAAAATACAATAAAAAGCTAACAAAGTTTCAATGTTCAGTTTCTATAGTAGTAATACCTTAATATGGTTAATTATGGCTATATGTATTAATATATACAAGTTATGTACGTCTAGACAATTAAAAGATTAATTAATTTATGAATACAAACTGCCATCTAACAAAATTTGGTGTACATTTTTTAAAACTGTTGTTCTCCATGTGTTATATTTTTGAATAGTACACTATCAGGGCTGAAGTAAATACATAATACCCATTTAAAATTACAGTAAATCAAAAACTAAATAAAATGCTTTACTAGCATCTCATACGTAACCAGTTGTAAGTGAGGGCTGGAAGTGAGAGGAATATTTTATCTGTAGGATCAAACTGATAGGGTGTCAGATGAAAAGCAAACAAAAACAAGAACAGCTTGACGTTGACATTCTGTCGTTGTAACCCACAATATTCTCTCAATTTACCTAACAAAGCTGTTTTTATTCGATACACTTTGTTTTCATGAATTTCGTCTAGCGGTGAGTATATTTGTTTTATTCCTTTAACTCCTCTGTTTTTATTAAATTTTTTAATGATAATACTGTAATTAATAACATTATTTAAAATGATTTTGAAAATATTTATATGTAATATTTGAAGAACTTACCAAGCTTGATTTATCTGTCGAGCTGAATTGTAATTATATATTTTACAATATCCTACAAATAAATTTATTATATTTTTATTTGCACAGTTCGATCTCAACAATGCTTCAAGAAATTAATTTAAATCCTTTGGTTGTTACATCTACCATATTTAACCATGAAACTTGCATTGAAATAGCAGAACAATAATAGTAAATCTACAAGATCTATAGATCATATCCACCAGTCGGCACTGGTGGCGCAGTGCTGTAACTCAGCTACTTGAGGACAAAGTGTTTGGGAGATTGTAGGTGATAGGTTCCATGCTCGGTTCTCTTAATACCGACGCGGCGTCCGCTCAATGGTTGTCATCAACGTAGACACTACTAGAGAGGTCTGGAGTGTCAGGGTTGAATTATAGTCAAGGTTCGGATGTTGTGTAGGGAAGAGAACTGAGTGTCAGACTTGTCATTTAGCTTAAAATCAGACCAACACTACGTGGTTCAGATTCCACGTAAAAGCTGTAGATACCATAGTTGCCCTGGCTATTGGGCTATTAATAAATAGTCCTTTCTGAGCTAAGTCGAACTCAGATAGTAACAATGAGTACACTCGTTCATCTACACTCATCACACTCATTCACTCCTCATATTCGCCCAAATATCTACGATCGGCGTCTTAGAGATGAATAATAATAATAATGAATACATCATAGTGAACAATAATTCACATAAAACGATAAAACATTCGCTTATCTACACTCATCACACTCATTCGAAATCTATATTCGCCCATACCTTGACGATCGGCGTCTTATGAATAAGTAAATAATTATAGCTCTTGCAACGTTTAATAAGAATCACGTGTCAATTATTTTAATAGTAGAGTGTAGCTAGATGAAATTTAAAAAGTCTAACTAACTTTGAAGCTAATATGATACAATATGAAAATTACTAATAACTAACATGTATGGTAAATAACTTTACGTACTAAGAGTACTACTTTTTAAATAAAGCTATTTTTCATATTGGCCAATTATCATACCACATAGTCTAACTATTGTATTCAGTTTATTATACATCTGTAACTATTCTAATTCTTACGGGGATTTGTTTGTAAAAAGGCTACATGACATAAAATCCGTCAAGTTTGATATATTAATAGTTGAGAGATAAACTAACTCAACTACTGTAGTTGATTTTGTTTTGAAAAAATTCACATAAAAGTAACAATGTTTTACATAATCGCTTCTAATCTAGTAAATTTCGGTGACAGATAAATCCTACTTATCGTCAAATCTAAGCTTCAGGCAAGCTTATGAGCCAACTTATGAGTTATAACAAGTTTAGACTTGTTGTGGCTAGTATAATAGATACAACAATTACAACATTATTAATCATTATTATTGTAATTAAGTTATATGGGAAACCCTTTTGAGCATTTAATGCTCTGGTCATGTTTATGGTTTTCTAAATTAATTGCAATGATTACTTTAAAATGCCCTAGGATTGCTACAAAAACAATTCGTAACAAACATAGGCATTAAAAGTACCTCTTTTCCTTAGAGTTTTATGAATATGTAGTTTCAAGTTGGCAAATGCCTAGTTTCACATATTAACTTGAGAATGGATATACTATATTCAACTATTAGTAAATTACTAATTTATAAATTGAATTATTCAGTTTGCCGCATTATAATCAAACTAACTTAATATTGCAAAAAAATAATAACTTTAATTAAACAAAGTGTGTCCAGGCATTTACCAATAATTAATTAAATCTCTCTATACAAAGAATGTAGGAGAAGAGACCCTTTTATGCTTTAGTTAAATTAATTATCCATCAAAGGTTGTAATGCATTATTATCGTTAATTAAAAATATCCTAAAGTTAGACAGCAAGTTAATGGTAGTGATTAAAAGTATCATTCCATAGCATATTTTATAGAATTATTTATATTTTAAATGCTTTAATGTTATAGGAATTTAGTTTTTTAAGGTGATAAATGCATAATAGGCTTTTAAATCATATGTTTATTTATTATTTAATTGTTAATTCCAAATACTGCAGATTATAGAGTTGTATACATGTCACACTTTAAGTTCATAGAGATGAAACAAAAATAAATTCAATATCATAATTCAAAGCACCACATGAAACTAATTTCCTTTCTTAGGAAAAAAACTACCAAATATATTTTCTAAATGTTTAAGAACATATAAGGTCTTTTGCAACATATTAATAGTCAACAAGTCTAAAAAGGATGTTGTATAAACCTCTTTAGACCCAACCACCCACCCATACACTTACGGTGCTATTGATTCACCCACCCACTCATACACGTACGGTGGTATGAGCCACCCGCCAACCCATACACGTACGTTGGTATTGACCCACCCACCCGTACAAGTACGGTTGTATTGACCCTTTCACCCACTTATACACGTACGGTGGCATATACCCACCCACCCATACACTATTGACCCACTCACCCACCCATACATTTACGATGATATTGACCCACCCATACACGTAAGGTGGTGTTGAACCTACCACCCACCCATACACGTACTGTGGTATTGACCCATCCACCCACCCACCTTTACACGTACAATGGTATTGTCCCACCCACCCAATCATACACGTACGGTGGTGTTGACCTCCCCAACCAATCATACACGTACGGTGGTATTGACCCACCCATCCACTCATACACGTACTGTGGTATTGAGCTACCCACCTATACACGTACGGTAGTATTGACCCACCCACCCAATCATACACGTACGGTGGTATTGACCCACCCATCCACTCATACACGTACTGTGGTATTGAGCCACCCACCTTTACACGTACAATGGTATTGTCCCACCCACCCAATCATACACGTACGGTGGTATTGACCCACCCATCCACTCATACACGTACTGTGGTATTGAGCCACCCACCTATACACGTACGGTAGTATTGACCCACCCACCCAATCATACACGTACGGTGCTATTGACCCACACACCCTCCCATACACGTACGGTTGTATTGATTGGTTACGTCTTTGGATTAGAAAAATCAATGAGCTTGCTATAATCTCACACATTTGCAGGGGAAACGCATGCAAGGATAACACGAACGTAAAATTAATTCAAATGCAATTCTTTTGTAACTCTGTGATATTAAAACGCACCTTCTTTTTTCACAGCCTTATTTATTTTATTTTTTTATTCAATATAAATGTTTCCCTCAGATGTATAGGTGTATCAAAAATATATAGAAACAATTTTTTTATGAAGGGTAAAATTAATAGTGACTGAGAGAAAGAAAAAAAACATTAAAAACATTGGCTGTCTACTATTTATTATTTATTTTATTACAACTTTATTTGAGGAGACTCAAACTTACTTTATATTATATTTACTTACTAATATTTATATTAGCTTATATTCATACTATATTTAACTATAGCAATTGAATGTTTATAATCCTAATCTACCATGATACGCAAAACTCACAATACATTATTATTAGATATTAATAACCCTGACATATTATTAGCCTGAATGTCGAGGGTAAGCGAAATAAATAAATTTAGGGATAGGAAAAAGGAAATGAGCTTTTACAGTTAGTAAAATTGTTTAGTCAATTAATTGTAACAATAAAATCAGATAAAACAGAAACAGAGTGGTTACATATTTAAATCATAAGATATCCCTCAGGGTAAAGACTTTGAAAATGGAATGCTTAAACACTTATAGCAATAATCAATCTCAATAGTATTGGTGTCCAAAATTAATCAAAAACTAACAACGGCAACCGAAATAAGTTACTTTTTTATTATTATTTCATTTAATAATAAAAAAGTAAAGCGACGATTCTCACTAAAATTCTTAACTTTATATGTAATATCTGCGGGAACTGGGCCAGAAGAAGCCTGAAATAGAGTGTTCGTACACCACGATACAAATTTAATTATATTTTGTTAAATAATATTTCTTGAAATAATCGGGAATAAAAATAATACTGAATACAGGAAAATTGTTTTGTTTATGTTTTTATAAACATAAATAATATAGTAACTCATTTAGTTCACTTACTTTAAAGCATAAGAAATAGTTTAAATTATTTATTTATAAAACCGGACATATTTAACTATTTAAATTGATTCAAAAGATACCACAATCCAAAGACATGTTATTTATTACTATAAAAACTATACGTATTAGCAATGAAATATCTGAAATGTGTAATTTTTACTATCTTACGAGTTGGTCTTGGACCTATTGACACTCATATATATATATATATATACATGGTATATACAGTATATACAGCTATTAGTTCAAAAGTATAGAATTAAAAGAGTAGATATATTTGGTGAACCAGGCAGCAAATGCTACCGTATGTATAAAACGATTGTAAAGAAACTACGGCTACAAGATGGAAAAAAGTACATAATTTCTTATGATAGTTTTATTGAATACTATTAACGCTCAATAAACGTTAGTTATTACAAAAAACTTTTATTAGAATACTTTACATATATTTTTTAAAGATGATGATTGAACACAAACGTTGTTTGGTTGAACTTCCAGCTACATTAGGTAGATTCCTTAGTAAAAAATAATAATTTAATGAAAACAAAAACAAAAATACGACCATAGTTATAAATTTATAAGATTGTGTGTTCACCTTAATCATTTCCCAAACTTCTTAATGTTATTATAATTTAGTTGAAACCAATTTTGATAATGAAATCTGTTAACATACTAAAAAACATTAAAAAAATTAACCATACAACACCTAATTATTTATGGTATATTACACTATAAATTCATTTATTGCAATCACCATTAATTAATTTATAGTTAATAAAGAACAGTTTAATAATATGATAGTTAATACATTCATTATGGCATAATTCAAGTGAAATAGTGATGTACTGTATAATGTAATATTTTCTTACATTATAGCAATTGCTTAGATATTTCCCTATGTCTTGCTATTTTACATATCTATATATAACTATTTCTTACTATTAGTTATATAACTATTTCTTGCTATTATATTTATAACTATTTGTTGATATTGTTGATTATAACGATTTGTTGATAACTATTTGTTGATAACTATTTGTTGATAACTATTTGTTGATAACTATTTGTTGATAACTATTTGTTGATAACTATTTGTTGATAACTATTTGTTGATAACTATTTGTTGATAACTATTTGTTGATAACTATTTGTTGATAACTATTTGTTGATAACTATTTGTTGATAACTATTTGTTGATAACTATTTGTTGATAACTATTTGTTGATAACTATTTGTTGATAACTATTTGTTGATAACTATTTGTTGATAACTATTTGTTGATAACTATTTGTTGATAACTATTTGTTGATAACTATTTGTTGATAACTATTTGTTGATAACTATTTGTTGATAACTATTTGTTGATAACTATTTGTTGATTGATAACTATTTGTTGATAACTATTTGTTGATAACTATTTGTTGATAACTATTTGTTGATAACTATTTGTTGATAACTATTTGTTGATAACTATTTGTTGATAACTATTTGTTGATAACTATTTGTTGATAACTATTTGTTGATAACTATTTGTTGATAACTATTTGTTGATAACTATTTGTTGATAACTATTTGTTGATAACTATTTGTTGATAACTATTTGTTGATATATAACTAAAAACAGAGTTTATACGTCATAAATTGCTTTTATAGAAATTATAGGATATTCGATCATTTTGAAGAAGTAGCCAATTAAGTGCTCAAATCTCCATAGCATTTTAGTAACTATAAGATATTAAATGAGATTTTTAATGTAAAAAACACGTTTAGTCGACATAAAATAACTGAACTTTATCATATATATACATCACATTGCAAAATAAACAAGTATATTACACCTAAATGGAACATATTTTGTATGACAACTCACGCTACCATTAATCAAGGAGATAATATATAAATATTTAAAGTTAGACTAGGCTATAACTGTGCGTTTTTGTATCATAAATATATTTTGGATTTAAGTGTAGCTAACAAAAGCGTTAATACGTTAAACTATTTTACAAACTTCTTGTTTACTAAGTAGTTAAAGTGATTTTCATATATATTTTTTAATTAAATGTGAGTTGGTTATTTAAAGTACATGGATGAAGTAGGAAGAGAAATCCATTAGAGGTATAGTACTGCAAATGTATTACCATTTGCTAGAGTGCTCCTACAAATCTCATCGTAATTCAGGATGATTTTTATTATGCCTATTATTGTGCACTCAAGAAAAGTATTTATTCAAAAACGTCAGATTCATCACATAACTGTTTGCGTAATATAACTTATACATATTTTTATGAACCAATATCTGAATGAGGTTGGCTTGGTTAATACATAACCAAATAGTGGTGGTTTTACACTGCTTGTGCTCCAACACAACATTCTTCAATAGTAAACTCTAATGCTAGACTATAATAATAATTACTAACTTAATGTTCGAAATTCTATATATAATTGGTAAACGTTACGTTAGGTTTGTTGCCTAATTAATTGCTTTAAAAATAATGTTGGTTTATGACAATTACCTTTCTTCACCTATAATATATATAAATTATATCACTTATGTTGCGTGGTCCTACACTGCTCTCCACAAACCAGTGCCTCTTCACAGTTACATAATAAATGCATAATTGAAGTGTAAATGAGTTTCAACAATAACATAGTAGAGTTCACTACTATCACAAAAGATTAAAATTATTTATATCGTTGTAAACGTTTTTGAGTTGCCTACATTATAGTTGTGGCAAGTCAATGTGCCTTTCTTAATTGGCATCTAAGTCAATAACCTACTTGGTGAACCTGGCAATAACCTTCGACGGTTCATCAACGCTGGGGGGCTTGGTTTGTTTGCCGATAGGTGTTGACACAGACTTATGGGTAGTACTAGACACATTCACTTGCAACAACCTTCTTCACTTCAGTTGACACTAGTGTGTGTTTTGGTTCTCCTAGAGGTGTTGACACAGACTTGTGGGTCATACTAGACACATTCACTTGCAATAACCTTCCTCAGTTCAGTTGACACTAATGTGTGTTTTGGTTTCCCTATAGGTGTTGACACAGACTTGTGGGTAGTACTAGACACATTCACTTGCAATAACCTACCTCAGTTCAGTTGACACTAGTGTGTGTTTTGGTTTCCCTATAGGTGTTGACACAGACTTGTAGGTAGTACTAGACACATTCACTTGCAATAACCTACCTCAGTTCAGTTGACACTAGTGTGTGTTTTGGTTCTCCTAGAGGTGTTGACACAGACTTGTGGGTCATACTAGACACATTTACTTGCAATAACCTTCCTCAGTTCAGTTGACACTAATGTGTGTTTTGGTTTCCCTATAGGTGTTGACACAGACTTGTGGGTAGTACTAGACACATTCACTTGCAATAACCTTCCTCAGTTCAGTTGACACTAGTGTGTGTTTTGGTTTCCCTATAGGTGTTGACACAGACTTGTGGTTAGTACTAGACACATTCACTTGCAATAACCTACCTCAGTTCAGTTGACACTAGTGTGTGTTTTGGTTTCCCTATAGGTGTTGACACAGACTTGTAGGTAGTACTAGACACATTCACTTGCAATAACCTTCCTCAGTTCAGTTGACACTAGTGTGTGTTTTGGTTTCCCTAGAGGTGTTGACACAAACTTGTGGATAGTACTAGACACATTCACTTACAATGACCTTCCTCAGTTCAGTTGACACTAGTGTGTGTTTTGGTTTCCCTATAGGTGTTGACACAGACTTGTGGGTAGTACTAGACACATTCACTTGCAATAACCTTCCTCAGTTCAGTTGACACTAGTGTGTGTTTTGGTTTCCCTATAGGTGTTGACACAGACTTGTGGTTAGTACTAGACACATTCACTTGCAATAACCTACCTCAGTTCAGTTGACACTAGTGTGTGTTTTGGTTTCCCTAGAGGTGTTGACACAAACTTGTGGATAGTACTAGACACATTCACTTACAATGACCTTCCTCAGTTCAGTTGACACTAGTGTGTGTTTTGGTTTCCCTAGAGGTGTTGACACAGACTTGTAGGTAGTACTAGACACATTCACTTGCAATAACCTTCCTCAGTTCAGTTGACACTAGTGTGTGTTTTGGTTTCCCTAGAGGTGTTGACACAAACTTGTGGATAGTACTAGACACATTCACTTACAATGACCTTCCTCAGTTCAGTTGACACTAGTGTGTGTTTTGGTTTCCCTATAGGTGTTGACACAGACTTGTGGGTAGTACTAGACACATTCACTTGCAATAACCTACCTCAGTTCAGTTGACACTAGTGTGTGTTTTGGTTTCCCTAGAGGTGTTGACACAGACTTGTGGGTAGTACTAGACACATTCACTTACAATGACCTTCCTCAGTTCAGTTGACACTAGTGTGTGTTTTGGTTTCCCTAGAGGTGTTGACACAGACTTGTGGGTAGTACTAGACACATTCACTTGCAATAACCTACCTCAGTTCAGTTGACACTAGTGTGTGTTTTGGTTTCCCTAGAGGTGTTGACACTGACTTGTGGGTAGTACTAAACACATTCACTTACAATGACCTTCCTCAGTTCAGTTGACACAAGTGTGTTTGTGGTCAGCCGATAGGATTATGTGTCAAGGAACACTTTTTCTGAGGAATAGGAATATTGACCTAGTAACTCGAAATTATAAAAAGTAAATTCTTCTCAATGCCTCATTCTCATTGACTTTTTCTGTTTTGCAATACGTAACACAAAATGAATATAAATTTTTACAGTAAATTTCTTTACAGCTATAACATTTGTATGGATCGTTTTATAAACACATTGTTCACTTACATGGCTGATTTTCTTTCTTAACTTTGTTTTTAACCTTGGATATGTTTATATTGCTAAAGTTTGGAAACGACTCAAGAAACATTAATTTTTCATGAATGCCTTTCTGATTGACGTTTTCCAATAGGCTATTATTTGTTAGCCAGATCTGATTTTAATTAATCTCTCACAGTACCACGTAACGTGTATAGGTTACGGGTGGGTCAGTACCAAATAACGTGTATGGGTGGGCGGGTGGGTCAGTACCACGTAACGTGTATGGGTGGGCGGGTGGGTCAGTACACAATAACGTGTATGGGTGGGCGGGTGATTCAGTATCACCTAACGTGTATGGGTGGGCGGGTGAATCAGTATCATGTAACGTGTATGGGTGGGCGGGTGGGTCAGTACAACCTAACGTGTATGGGTGGGTCAGTACCACCTAACGTATATGGTTGGGCGGGTGAATCAGTACCATGTTAAGTGTTTGGGTGAGTGGGTGGGTCAGTACCTCCTAACGTGTATGGGTGGGTGGGTGGGTCAGTACCACCTAACATATATGGGTGGGCGGGTGAATCAGTACCATGTAACGTGTATGAGGGGGCGGGTGGGTCAGTACCACCAAACATGTATGGGTGGGCGGGTGGGTCAGTACCACCTAACCAGTACCACCTAACGTGTATGGGTGGGCGGGTGGGTCAGTGTTACGTAACTGTTCAAGTTTTTATTTACTATATTTTTAAGTTCTCAAAGAGGTAGTAAAGCCTGACATATAATATCTATAGAGGATAAATACTAAAATGTTACTTAAACTCTTGCTATTGATATACATATTATATTAGTGATTGTAAGTAAATTTTACTGTATTTCAAAGACAATATATACTCATTTTTAGCATATGATATGACAGTGCATTTATGAATGTTGTTTTTGTGCATGAACCTGGATGAAAGTTTTTTGAAATATTTTCTAAGTGATAAAATGGAATTACGAGTATAGCGATGGTTTGTAAACGTTTGCTTTTACTAAATACTGTAGCAGTTTTAGTATTAAGCCTTAAAGAGACATTGAAAGCCCAAGTGTGTTCCGTCGTGTGTGATCATTAAGGGCCATTAACACTTCATAAACCTTATCAAGTGAAGGTTTATACCACGTCTCAGTCATTAGTTACCTGGCACTTGCCTGGAGTGAACACGTGAGGGAGGTTGGTAGGCCTCCCTTATAATGAAATATTTTAAATATTTGTTCGTTTATTCAGTTTTATATAAGTAATGTCTGTATAACCTTAAATATCTTTAATGTATTTCATGGAAATAAGCTTTTATTAAAAACATACACCGGCTACTTGGAGTGAAGAACTTTATAAATTACAATAATTTAAAAAAACTATTAAGATATCAAGGAAACAATATAGTTTATGTCCTTTGTATTGGAATACAGAGAAGTAAATTATTGGCATGAAACCTATGATATATAATGTTGTTGAAATAAATACAATATTTTCCATAGCTATAAAATAAATATATAACACAATACTCTTTCATCAAACAGAAGTCAATTTATTATTACATTTTATAAATAAACTATTCAAATCATTTTTTTAAATTCACGCAAACAATTTTTAATTGGGCTTTGTTTACATAGTTTCAACCTTACTAACATGTTGTTACTTTTGGGAGGGTTAGCTTTATCAAGGAAAATCCTTGTTATCTAATAAATATTATGACACAATGTGCTATCATTGTGTCACGCAAATAAGTACGGTCACATATGTCAACTGTCATTTGACTCTATCAAGACGACAGTAAATAATATTTCACTCGATGAGGAGGATGTGAACGAAGGCTATAGTCTTCAGGGTGGTAAGAAAAGAATAATTGTTCATTTTGAATTAATATTTGCACATATATCCTAAAGTTTAAACAACAACTTAAATTTGTTATAAGTAGTAAATACGATTTTTTTCAAACACAACGGTTATTTATAATGTTATCGTCTTTAACTTACGCAGAGAGCCGCCACTTAAGATACAAATTACTTTACAAAGTTCCGGTATATAGGTGTAACATATCGATTTACGTTACTAAGTTGCTATAATACATACTGCTTGAGTTACGTTAACCGTAGCCTACAGTTGTTAACGTACATCAATGCTTTATACTAATACATGTAACAGTAATAAATAACAATAATACAATTTGCACATGTTAACTTAATGGATGAATTTAAGAATTCGCAAAAGTCTCAGGCACTGTATTAAATAACCATTTACACATGAAATAACTATCGCATACCTGATATTGAGAGCTAGGTTGCTCGATTAGGCTTCTCTCAACATTTGTTAGTGCAATGTTGTATAGCAAGCTTTTCGATTCTTTCAACAATTGAAATCCATTGGCTTCTAAAATTTTCAATAGGCTCTGGTAGAACTTTATTATTTTTAAGTAGTTCAAGTCTGAACTCTGATAGGTTATTCATTACTTAATTGGTCCAATCAATCGGTTTAATGTATTCGGTAATCAGGTTGGAGGTTGAATTTCTCAATTGATATCATGTTTTTTTTCTTTCTTCTTGCTAAAAGAAAAAGAAATATAATAAATAAAGCATTATGTACAGAATTACTTAGGCATTATATTCATGGTTACTGGAATGCCTCTAGGTCAAATTAAAAGTTCAAAACACATTTTTAAGCCATTTTAACTAAAAATTTCAACAATAAAATCACGCATACATGTCAGAGATTACACTAAGGGCATTTATTAGCCCAAGTTACTGTAGCATGAAGCTAAGAACCTCTCTCTACAGCTAACTTGGATTTAGGTAAAAACTTCAGAGCTTATCTTGATCCAGTTAACCAGCGTCTAAGCTAAAATATTAGTTAATTACGTTTTGGCTGTGGGAAAAGTAATAGAATACCTACAAACTGAATCTAGACGTTGTATAATCCAACAAACTAGTAAAAATTTAAATAAATCATCTTAGAAGCACACTACATTATTTAATTTTAATATTTATACTTAACTAAATATTTACTAGGTATTTACTAATATTAGTTTCTACAACGCATATACAATTAATTGGTGTTGTTAGAATTGTGACAGAAGTGAATGCCACACAGCATAAGTTTATTATTATATAAGAAAAACAATTAATATACAAGATTAGGGAATGATACGAGTATATACCCTTCCTTTCATTCTTAATCTATTAATGCATTCGGTCTGAGAATGGTAAAACTAGTTAACTTGCATCGTCCGTAATGATTTAAATAAACTGTTGTTTTTATTTTCTGTAAACTGTGTTGTGTTACCTTAAAACCTAATAATAATTAAAACAAGACTATTAATGATAGGGGATACAAATATTATGAATCTAATACCACTATTATTCTAATACCGTTATTATTCTGCTTATTTTTTCTAACTAACAGTCTTAAAATCTTAATTTGTACAATTTCTAAATATGAAAAAAATTCAAGTAATTGGAATAAAACTGATTTTAACGCTGTACCATATCAATTCTATAAAATAGTTTAAGTTTAGCTTTGTAAATAAAGATTGTGCTTTTATTAATTGTATTATTCTGTGATAGTCATTGATAGCTTATCTATAGTGTTTAAAAATATTAAAATAAAGTTGATTTATTTTAGTAATAATCTCAAAAAGCTGTTCGTGGTTCCCATATGAATTTTTTAAATAATAATTAATCTTCTTGTAATGCTAATTATGCTGAATAAGTTGTTTAACCAATGAGACTTAATTAGTTTGATATATTAGGGAAAGCCATAATTGCTATTCAACAATATAATTAAAAGCTAATTTTATTTAAATAATACAATATTGCAAGGTTCTGTCATTGTCGAAAGATTGGAGTTTAGCTAATGTTAAACTTTTATTGTAGGGTGTCATAGGTTGTCCTAGTCTGTGATATTTGAATGGTATTACTATTATTTAATTTTTTTCACTTATTATATTTTTTTTAGAAAACGGAGTGTATTATAAAACATAATTATTAACGTACAGTTTAATCAATGTTTTGTTATTTTGTGTTACAATATAAATTAATAACCATATATGCATAACGATGTTTTTAGTAAGAAAAACAGTCTCAAAAGCCCCTTTAGAAAAAACTCCTAAACCAAATATAAAATTTCATACGATTTCAAAAGTAAAATTTAAGGTGCTCTCCCAAGTTTGTTCATTAATCTTTAGCTTACTGTTCAGCTCTTCCTCTCCATATTTCAGCTCTTGAACTGTGAGTTGTAATGCATGTAATCAGAGAAATGGGCTTAAACCTACTACAGGATCATTCTTTACTGTCCTAAAAAACACAATACCAATAATTTGTAACATATTAGCTTGGAAAACTTAGCAAACATGGCTAAAACGTTTGAGAGATAATTCTTGTAGTGTTCGTAGTACTACAAATGTAATTGTGATATAAAATAATTATGACTACATTAAGACAAAGACATTTTAAAGGCCGATTATGTATGTTCGATAAGTAAAACTATTCGAATAAAAATCATTTTCTCCTTTTT
This sequence comes from Stictocephala bisonia, assembly GCA_035578905.1. Lineage (NCBI taxonomy): Eukaryota > Metazoa > Arthropoda > Insecta > Hemiptera > Membracidae > Stictocephala > Stictocephala bisonia. The sequence goes on from JAQJVL010000081.1 coordinate 1,644,138, forward strand.
TATACGCATACCAGTATAAACCTAATACAATTTATTACCTGCTGTTATCTCATTTTCCGATAAGGCCTTTTAAATTCAAATTAGATATCATTATCCTGGAAAGCCCATATATAATACATTAGAGCACACTCGTACTCATTAATAAGTGCAAAACAGATTGCCAATGCTCCTTAGAGCCGTTACAAAAATGTGCAATTTTTGTCTATCTTTGTAGTAGACTACACAAAAAAAATTAGAATGATTGGCTATTAAACTTCTAATTAATTTTACCAAAATATAAGAATAATTTGGTAAGAGGAGAGATATTCATCTGTTTACGGAGTGTTTGTTGTCTAAATAAAACAAGTATAAGTAGTGAAATATATCAATTTTATATTTTTTTTTTCTAAATTAACATTACTAATAGCAACAATTGGCTCGTCAGGGATAAGGTGTCCATTATGTTGCCACTGAAAATATATATTAATGTTGGTAATCGTGGTTCGTGTTTTGAAGTATTATGTAATACCAGGTGTTCTTCGTTTCTTCTTACAGGAACCTTGATTACTAATTACTAAAACGCTGTCAATCACTGTTACTTATGATACAAACTTACTGATTCTAATAATTAATATGTTAATGTTGGTAATCGTGGTTCGTGTTTTGAAGTATTATGTAATACCAGGTGTTCTTCGTTTCTTCTTACAGGAACCTTGATTACTAATTACTAAAACGTTGTCAATCACTGTTACTTACAATACAAACTTACTGATTCTAATAATTAATATATTAATGTTGGTAATCGTGGTTCGTGTTTTGAAGTATTATGTAATACCAGGTGTTCTTCCTTTCTTCTTACAGGAACCTTGATTACTAATTACTAAAACGCTGTCAATCACTGTTACTTACAATACAAACTTACTGATTCCAATAATTAATATATTAATGTTGGTAATCATGGTTCGTGTTTTGAAGTATTATGTAATACCAGGTGTTCTTCGTTTCTTCTTACAGGAACCTTGATTACTAATTACTAAAACGCTGTCAATCACTGTTACTTACAATACAAACTTACTGATTCTAATAATTAATATATTAATGTTGGTAATCGTGGTTCGTGTTTTGAAGTATTATGTAATACCAGGTGTTCTTCGTTTCTTCTTACAGGAACCTTGATTACTAATTACTAAAACGCTGTCAATCACTGTTACTTACAATATATTAATGTTGGTAATCGTGGTTCGTGTTTTGAAGTATTATGTAATACCAGGTGTTCTTCGTTTCTTCTTACAGGAACCTTGATTACTAATTACTAAAACGCTGTCAATCACTGTTACTTACAATATATTAATGTTGGTAATCGTGGTTCGTGTTTTGAAGTATTATGTAATACCAGGTGTTCTTCGTTTCTTCTTACAGGAACCTTGATTACTAATTACTAAAACGCTGTCAATCACTGTTACTTACAATATATTAATGTTGGTAATCGTGGTTCGTGTTTTGAAGTATTATGTAATACCAGGTGTTCTTCGTTTCTTCTTACAGGAACCTTGATTACTAATTACTAAAACGCTGTCAATCACTGTTACTTACAATATATTAATGTTGGTAATCGTGGTTCGTGTTTTGAAGTATTATGTAATACCAGGTGTTCTTCGTTTCTTCTTACAGGAACCTTGATTACTAATTACTAAAACGCTGTCAATCACTGTTACTTACAATATATTAATGTTGGTAATCGTGGTTCGTGTTTTGAAGTATTATGTAATACCAGGTGTTCTTCGTTTCTTCTTACAGGAACCTTGATTACTAATTACTAAAACGCTGTCAATCACTGTTACTTACAATATATTAATGTTGGTAATCGTGGTTCGTGTTTTGAAGTATTATGTAATACCAGGTGTTCTTCGTTTCTTCTTACAGGAACCTTGATTACTAATTACTAAAACGCTGTCAATCACTGTTACTTACAATATATTAATGTTGGTAATCGTGGTTCGTGTTTTGAAGTATTATGTAATACCAGGTGTTCTTCGTTTCTTCTTACAGGAACCTTGATTACTAATTACTAAAACTCTGTCAATCACTGTTACTTACAATATATTAATGTTGGTAATCGTGGTTCGTGTTTTGAAGTATTATGTAATACCAGGTGTTCTTCGTTTCTTCTTACAGGAACCTTGATTACTAATTACTAAAACGCTGTCAATCACTGTTACTTACAATATATTAATGTTGGTAATCGTGGTTCGTGTTTTGAAGTATTATGTAATACCAGGTGTTCTTCGTTTCTTCTTACAGGAACCTTGATTACTAATTATTAAAACGCTGTCAATCACTGTTACTTACAATATATTAATGTTGGTAATCGTGGTTCGTGTTTTGAAGTATTATGTAATACCAGGTGTTCTTCGTTTCTTCTTACAAGAACCTTGATTACTAATTACTAAAACGCTGTCAATCACTGTTACTTACAATATATTAATGTTGGTAATCGTGGTTCGTGTTTTGAAGTATTATGTAATATCAGGTGTTCTTCGTTTATTCTTACAAGAACCTTGATTACTAATTACTAAAACGCTGTCAATCACTGTTACTTACAATATATTAATGTTGGTAATCGTGGTTCGTGTTTTGAAGTATTATGTAATACCAGGTGTTCTTCGTTTCTTCTTACAGGAACCTTGATTACTAATTACTAAAACGCTGTCAATCACTGTTACTTACAATATATTAATGTTGGTAATCGTGGTTCGTGTTTTGAAGTATTATGTAATACCAGGTGTTCTTCGTTTCTTCTTACAGGAACCTTGATTACTAATTACTAAAACGCTGTCAATCACTGTTACTTACAATATATTAATGTTGGTAATCGTGGTTCGTGTTTTGAAGTATTATGTAATACCAGGTGTTCTTCGTTTCTTCTTACAGGAACCTTGATTACTAATTACTAAAACGCTGTCAATCACTGTTACTTACAATATATTAATGTTGGTAATCGTGGTTCGTGTTTTGAAGTATTATGTAATACCAGGTGTTCTTCGTTTCTTCTTACAGGAACCTTGATTACTAATTACTAAAACGCTGTCAATCACTGTTACTTACAATATATTAATGTTGGTAATCGTGGTTCGTGTTTTGAAGTATTATGTAATACCAGGTGTTCTTCGTTTCTTCTTACAGGAACCTTGATTACTAATTACTAAAACTCTGTCAATCACTGTTACTTACAATAAATTAATGTTGGTAATCGTGGTTCGTGTTTGAAGTATTATGTAATACCAGGTGTTCTTCGTTTCTTCTTACAGGAACCTTGATTACTAATTACTAAAACGCTGTCAATCACTGTTACTTACAATACAAACTTACTGATTCTAATAATTAACACGAGAAAAATATGATCCTATGAAGTAATAATTTTATTTCGTATTTTAAAATCTTGCACCGAACGTTAATCAAAATGATTATATGTTTGTATTTTTTCGTTTCAATCTGATTTTACCTACGCAGTTTTATACCATCAATAAATCTTCAAGTGTATTTCAAAAAGTGTGCTTAATTTGGCTCTAATGCATAATCTTGTTAGTTTAATTTCGTTTGTAAAGATTGTTGTGTAAATTAAAAGTAAGTTACTTAAAATAAGAATGTAATGTGATTTTTTTGTAGTGTTGATAGTACTACATATGTAATTGTAATGTTAAATAATTATCACTACGCTAAGATGAAGGAATTTTATAAACTGATCATATATGCTTAGTAACTAAAACTATTGAAAGAAAAAAATATTTGTTTATCTCAGTATTGATAGAAAGGTGGTAATGGAGATATCATTTTGATTCACAGAAAAAGAAATCGTTTTTGAAAGTAATCAACAGCGAAAACATTGCTTAAAATAGTAAATATAAAAAAGTAATTACAGACTTCACTGGCAAAGCAATTATAGTCTTGACAGTTACTCTTTGAATTTAAAACCTAAAGATTAATTTTTGTTGGTTGAGTATTTTAAACAGGGCTAAATACATGATCAAATAAACTCTTCTGTAAAAAACTTCTAACTCCGTACAGAGGAAAATTAATGACTCAAATAAAATATGCTATATTAATTAAGAGTATATTATTTATAATCAAACAGAGAAAAAACTACACATTAACTATTAACAAACATGCTTAATGTATATGGATACTTTTGGACTGATATTATTATTGTTAGTTATTAGTATATTCTTACACAAACAAATGTTTATGATGCCGTTATTGAAAATGCCGTCAGTATGGTCATAATGAAAAAAATTATAAGTCAATATGGAATTTTACAGCCTTATTTTCCTATTTTTTTATACCTTAGTCCACATTTTATATTATTAAATTATGGATCTACGTTATAAGCATTGCTAATTTTGTTATATTGAAACGTAACAATGAACTAATTTACAAACACTACATTGGACATGCACAATCATTGCAACTGACTCAAATAATAATAACAAGTTAAGTTATTCTTAGTATAAAGAAAAGAATGATAAATATGTATGTAGTTATATTCTTTTTTATATATATATCCTTTAGGTTTATTCATATACCTAAAGGATAGATAGGCCGGCCACATGAATGTTCAATATATATTATATCTACATAATACAGTCACTATTCACTGTGATCCATTCATGTGATATATTATTTGGTCTGATAAAAGAAAGTTGTCAAATTTTTACTAATCTAAACAGGAGCATCCATTAGGATCAATTTAGAATATTAATGTAAAAGCGTGTTTGTTAATTAACAATGTGATGCTCTGTGTCCATAAGTTTTAATAGTTATGGAATTTTCAATTTCACAACATGAACAATAATTAAGAACGATATCATTCAGAAACATGGTACATGCATTGACACTGTATACTATGGAAACTCCTGCATGAAATAACCTGTGACGTTCTTAATATATCAAACTAAATCACTAAAGACAAAGGCCACTACAGAGGGTTTTGTGTCACTCAACCTACGATATGACTTAATCGTACAGTGTTGTACAGTGGAATATAAGAAATAAAAGTGTTTCCCTTTAATGTATCATTGTGATTTATGTACATTTATTACTATGTAATACTTTTCTATAATTCGATTCCGAATTCGTTAAACCATCTACAATACAGTTTCAACACGTCATGCAGTGAGAACCCTGAGCAGTCACTTACTCTATGCCCTATTCCGTAAACACTCCTGCTCGCTCGAGTCCCACTTAGAGTAACTCACGTTGGTTTCAAAATACCACTTATATTAGTTTACTTTAAAAAATCCCAAATATTCCTGTCATGGAACAGACAAGGTACGACTAGTCCACCGACAGAGATTAACTGCCAAGCAACTATTTGTGTCCTCGACGAATAGAGAGGACAGTTTCACCATGCCCAGGATATTGGAATATATATCACACCAACTGATTCAACATAAACTCTACTTTCCTGCTCTGCCTTTATATAAGTGTGGTTGTTACTGAGATATGCTCTTGCAAAAATGAACTACAGAATGCATTTGTAGTGACATGAAAAAGAAAAGTGATATTTAATTTTTATTTAGTATTTACAAACAAAACTAAATTCATAGTCAAGGACACGCCTAAATGTCATATTAAAGTATTACAATTAATATTATCTGCGTAGTTCAATAATATTTACCACCTATTGAAGCGTTGTTTTGTTTTAAATAAATACTGAGTAGTAATGAATCATTAAAATAATATACAGGGTTTTTCACGAGAGATTGGCACAACTGTAGGATATGATAGTAGACATACAAATTATATACAGGATATTTCGTGAGAGATTGGCACAACTGCAGGACATGATAGTATACATAAAAATAATATACAGGGTGTTCCGTGAGTGGTTGGCACAACTGCAGGACATGATAGTGAACATACAAATAATATACAGTGTGTTTCACGAGAGATTGGCACAACTGCAGGACATGATAGTAGACATACAAATAATATACAGGATGTTTCGTGAGTGATTGGCACAACTGCAGGACATGATAGTAGACATAAAAATAATATTCAGGGTGTTTCGTGAGTGGTTGGCACAACTGCATGACATGATAGTAGATATTAAAATAATATACAGGGTGTTTCGCGAGAGGTTGGCACAACTGCAGGACAAGATAATAGATATAAAATTAATATACAGGGTGTTTCGCGAGAGGTTGGCACAACTTTAGGTTATGGTAGTAAACATAAAAATAATATACAGAGTGTTTCGCGAGATGGTTGGTACAACTGCAGGACATGATACTAGACATAAAAATAATATACAGGCTATTCGTGAGAGGTTGGCACAACTGCAGGACATGATAGTAGACATAAAAATAATATACAGGGTGTTTTGTGAGAGGTTGGCACAACTGCAGGACATGATAGTAGACATAGAAATAATATACAGGGTGTTTCGTGAGATGTTGGCACAACTTCAGGATATGATAGTAGACATAAAAATAAGCAAAAACGTTCCTGTAAACATGTGGCCTATCTCACCTTGTTAAGTGTCTGTCTGTATGTGTTTTTATTAATGAAATTATATCTCAAACATGGTTTGAGCTAATAATTTGAAACTTGGTGTATATGCTAACCAATGTATGGGTAATTTAAAATAAAAAATGAACTATAAGAAATATTAAAAGTTAAATAACTTTAAAACCAATATTTGAATTGAAAATGTATTAAAATACTCTAATTTTGTAAATGTGATAACATATTTAAAGAAATCTGTTTGAAAATAAAAGAGTAAAGCACTTTTTTATGTATGCTTGTTTAGCATAACTTCATAGTCATATAAACAGCTGTTTTTAATTACATCCATGAACTGTTGTAATTGCTTAACTATCTGTAATATAGATATTTGCACATTGTATCGTATATTCTAATCATTATATGTGTATGAAAGTCATCTGTGTCAGTTAGTGAAATGTTTAAATCATATATATTTTTTTGTATCAAAACATGCTTATAATACTATTTCCCATACAAAATAAAGGAATATGGAAAAATGACTTCTCCAGTAATAGTGTTATTATTGTCTCTAGGCAATGGAAGGTATTATGGCGAAATCTTTGTTGGTTCTCCCCAGTCAGTAGTCTATCGCAATAACTTCCTCCGAATATAATAAAACTGGGATCACTTTTAATTCCCCCGAGCTGAATCGTAACATGAATATCTCCTTAGACCTTATTAATCTAATCGTATTTAATATAATTGTTTTATTAGTTTACCAATATTTAACTAGTTTTAGCATATATAATATGTATGTAATATTTATAATAATCTATTTGCTCATATATCCTACTGAAACTGAGATGAAACATGTTTGACATTTATTTCAAAATATACTATTCCCAAATATTATTATTTGTTATTTATTTTTCTGCATATTTTTTTATGTTCACTCTGTACGTAATGATGTATATGTTCTATAAATGGTTTTATTTAACTTTGGTGAGCTACAAACTATTTTTTTCTGTTTACTATGTAACCAGGGATCAATTGTATCGTGGCTCCTGTATAATAGTGCATACTTGAACAGGAGCTAAACCCGACTCAGCTGACTGATGCATTGTCACACTTATTACGTCAAATTGGTTTTCGTATTAGCTAGAATATAATTCAATTTTTCGTTTGGATATAATTTATTAAAATTATTGTAAACAGTTAAGGCAGGCTTTATAATTTTTCTTTTTGTCAGTGTTTTGTTTATTTTATATTATTTATTTTTTTAGTAAACAATGTGTTTGTTTGGATATAATGTAGCACAATTACTCTAAATATTGAAGTAAAACTTGCCAAAATATTTTTTTAGTATAGCAAACATATTTATATCCAACATACATTATTTTAATGAAGGAAATCACACACATAAGCCAAATTACAACTGCAAAACATGGGTAAATTTGCTTTATGTTAAGAAAGTTTATTTAATTAAATGACTCTCAACGGTTGATTCGTTGTTGTGTTATCATTAAATAATTGATAAAATATTGAACTGTTTCCAATAATTCAGTCCAGTTAAGTTGCTATAACCCCCGTGTTGAGTTTTTATCCATGGTAGAAAGATCTATAAAATATTGAACTGTTTCCAATAATTCAGTCGAGTTAAGTTGCTAAAACCCCCAGTGTTGAGTTTTTATCCATGGTAGATAGATCTATAAAATATTGAACTGTTTCCAATAATTCAGTCAAGTTAAGTTGCTAAAACCCCCATGTTGAGTTTTTATCCATGGTAGATAGATCTATAAAATATTGAACTGTTTCCAATAATTCAGTCAAGTTAAGTTGCTAAAACCCCCATGTTGAGTTTTTATCCATGGTAGATAGATCTATAAAATATTGAACTGTTTCCAATAATTCAGTCGAGTTAAGTTGCTAAAACCCCCATGTTGAGTTTTTATCCATGGTAGATAGATCTATAAAATATTGAACTGTTTCCAATAATGCAGTCAAGTTAAGTTGCTAAAACTTCATGTTGAGTTTTTATCCATGGTAGATAGATCTATAAAATAATGAACTGTTTCCAATAATTCAGTCAAGTTAAGTTGCTAAAACCCCAATGTTGAGTTTTTATCCATGGTAGATAGATCTATAAAATATTGAACTGTTTCCAATAATTCAGTCAAGTTAAGTTGCTAAAACCCCAATGTTGAGTTTTTATCCATGGTAGATAGATCTATAAAATATTGAACTGTTTCCAATAATGCAGTCAAGTTAAGTTGCTAAAACTTCCATGTTGAGTTTTTATCCATGGTAGATAGATCTATAAAATATTGAACTGTTTCCAATAATTCAGTCAAGTTAAGTTGCTAAAACCCCAATGTTGAGTTTTTATCCATGGTAGATAGATCTATAAAATATTGAACTGTTTCCAATAATGCAGTCAAGTTAAGTTGCTAAAACCCCCATGTTGAGTTTTTATCCATGGTAGATAGATCTATAAAATATTTAACTGTTTCCAATAATTCAGTCAAGTTCAGTTGCTAAAACCCCCATGTTGAGTTTTTTCCATGGTAGATAGATCTATAAAATATTGAACTGTTTCCAATAATTCAGTCAATTTAAGTTGTTAAAACCCCCATGTTGAGTTTTTATCCATGGTAGATAGATCTATAAAATAGATATTTTGTTACATCACGTTCTGCTTACATTCTGTCACATATTAATGTGAAAGTTAGATTATTACACAATAGGCTGAAGACAAATACAACACTAATGGAGTTCTCCTCTTTATATTTGTTATTCTTTAATACTTTTTATATATCTAAAACTGTATAGAACGTGTACTCATATGCAGCTTTTCTATATTTAAAATAATATGTTTGTAAACATATCTTGTCTCAGATCTTCTATACTGAAATCAACCATATAATTTTGAATATTTTATACTTATGTTGTAATAAACTTACGTTGATGGCATTTACTTGTTTGAATGCGTAAATAAAAAATAAAGTAAACAATGTTCGTACTTTTTTCAGCTAACTAATATCAATAATAATATAATGAAAACTACTTAAACCTATAATGGATCGTTATTAAACTTCTTGTATCAGAAAATACTCGGCAAAGAAATTCTAAAATTTGTTTTGTAGTGGTTGAATAAAACATGAACCTGATAAAATCGTTGAGGCTGTGGCGTGTGTCCGGCAGTCCTTGTTTTTCTAACGGCTTACCTCGAGGGTATCAAGATTTATATGTTTCCCACATTTATCGGACAGTGCTTATCTCACATAATTATCCATTATCTACCACTAATGTCCTACAGTACTCTGGGCTAAGCCTATAAACTATAGATTGAAGGCTGAACCTGAAAAATGACGCATTCTAAAATTCACTATTTAATGTTGTGTTCACAAATTCAAATCAAAAGGGCGATACTACTAATTTTTATAAATTAACTTTTGTGATTCATTGCAATCTCATACCTATTCATAAACCTGTCGTTGGAGAATTTTATATTTATAAATGTATCTACTATATAAACTATAAGAACGTATATATTATCGTACTATAAACGTACAATTTACTTAAGTTTTAAAAGTTTTTTTTCAAAATGTAATAAATTTTAATCGTATGTAATCATAACTATTACAGTGATATCTATATTATTTAAATGTAATAAAAATCGAATAAAATTGAATGATAAATATAATGAAGTACCCTTTTATTCATTTTTATAAAAATGAATAAAGGGGTACTTCCTTATATTTATCATTCAATTTTATTAAAATGGTAGCCCTAACGTGAAATAGTTTATACATTTATTTACAATGGCTAAGTAATAAAAATCGCTTGATTGCTTTCAAATACAATAAATTGGTTGATAAGACTTTACATCATGAAGTATGATATCTTCATGATGGTTTGATACTGTTATTGTTCATTTTATAGAAGTCATATCTGGCTGGCGTTTTCTGAATGTATTCACTTCAAATGTTGATATTTAAGTGCTAAATAATTTATTATTTAGCTGCTTTTACTTAATTTTTTCTCAATATTTATTTTTCATGAATACATTTTTGAAACATAAATATAAATATATATATATATATAGAAATACCTTTTCTATAAAATTATGTATTGACGTATTTATTTTAATATTTAGTATACAATTATATTTTACAGTAATACAACGGATGCTCCCTATACAATTTTGGCCTTATCATATTAAACTTCTCTTTTATGAATTAATACAAAGCCAGGGTCTCAATGTAACGTTGCATTCTTTTAAATAATGATGTATTAAATATATTATTTTAATTAATCATATAACAGGAACCATTTCATGTCATGGACATTACTACATTTCGTAAATGTAGTCTAGTAATCAACTTTATTAGAACTACGGAACATAACCGTAATATTTTTAACTTTTAAGATAAATATAGATATTAGGTCACATAGTTTCTCACATATCTCATGACCTCGTTTGTAAAATCTACTGTTGTGTATTCATGTAACGTGATTTTGCATAAATAACCCTTACGTGACTCATTGTTTACTATTTGTACTCCAAACAGGTGACGTATATTCAAGGCGCTCTTATCAACTATATAAACTAGGTCAATGTTTTTGGCGTAGGATGTCGAGTATACATAAAATAAGAAAACATTATTACTTATGTATTTACTTAAGTGACAAATTAAACAACTATATTGTTATATTTTATTTTACAAATTAAATACATTGCAATTTCAGCTATGAGTCAACTGAATATACTTTATAGTCAACTATTGACATCACATAATATGTTTCATTGTTCCTACCATTACGCACTCTCAAGTACACTGGCATAAAAAAGTGTCTGTTCTATATTAGTACAAAAGGATAATTTAGTTTAAAAACATATAACGATACTAGCAGACACTCCTGTACGCTTTGCGTGCCTACCCCGCCACTCGCTGCGTTCAATACACCCTGGCATTTGGCCTCAGCATGTGACTTTAAACTACAAAAATAATAGTATATTAACTGTAAAACGTAAATCACAATATTAAAATTATTTACAGAATCTAACTTACCTTACTTGCGTTGCTACATATTTATTAGTATTAACACCCAATGATATTACTTCTCAGCCTATTTCAAAAGAAGTTTTCATTTCATTTGTTTTTGTTTAACAGCTGAAGATAAAACTCTTTATTTAAAAATAGGACGAGTAAAAGACAAATAATTTTTTTTATATATTTACAAAACAGCTGTTATTAATGTAGTAAAATTAACCCAACGTTATCCTTATGGAACAATCTTTTAGCGGAGGTTTCTACTCCTTTGCTATTGAAGATCTAAAGAAACATTGTAAATAAATTCAGCTCTCTACCTACATGGTATGTTGGAGAATTAGTGATGAGTGAGTGAGGGTTTTGCCTTTTATATATATAGATTATCAACTTAAAAATTAAAAGTACTGTATTGCAGATAACAACTTCATTGACCAGTTTTTCCTCAGACGTAAAATTTAAACCAATATTAAAAATGATAGATGTGACCCTTGCATACAGAATGTAATCTTTCTTTCAATTCAATAACAAAATGAACGTTTATAATGATTTATGTTCATTAATATGTGGGTACACTTAGGGAATAATTCTCTATTCCTCACATCGAAACAGTAATGATCATTATTCTATAGGGACTGTTAGTCAGACCTTTAATGTCCAAAACGAATTCATTATTGGCGTTTTATAGGATTGTACGTGGGTCCCATGTAATGCTTTCAGCTGAGCAATAATCTGTCTAACTCATCTTCAGCCACAGACCACCATCGACCACTAATACCAAAGACCTTTGACAAATGGCATCCATAAATCCTATTAGGCTTGGCAAAGCACACAGTTTTCCAATACCCTCTAACTGGGTATAGTTGTAAATATACTGAGATATTTGACGTATTCACAGGGTGATCAAATATGTCAGCTGGTACGTTGGCTCCAGGAGAATTATGTACCAATCATCCTACAATAACCCAAAATTGCGTTTTAGCAGCTGTAAATGAATGCAATGCATGTATGTAAATATTTATTATTTGTAAATAAATATAGGTGAATAAACTAAGAACACAGATTAAAATTACATGTATCCAAATTTCTGTAAATTATTCACATCGATACTCAAGTTCATCTATATAATCAAATTTATTGTTGATATTTTGACATATTTACAAAAATAACTTATATATGAAAAAAAATTATAAGTTTTTTTTATAAATAAAAAGAGCATTTAATAAAATATTAACGATTGTATGGACCATTTTTCAGTGTGATAATTGTGTATTATGATTTTTATTTCATAAGATAAATGTAAACAATCTAAATATATTGGATTGATGTAATTAAATTTGGAAAAATATTCAAACAATTTAGAAAAATTCTGTATTCAGTAGTATACGCACATTTTACATAGTGTTGATGAAGTATTCAAAATATAAAAATAATTAATCAAACTTATACATTTATCAAACTTAAAGGTATTTAAAACTGTGGAATTTTCTAGTTCGAGAACATTCAGTATATAATAATAATAACCCTTTATTACCATCAAACTTTACAGCATTGACAAAGTCATAATTTCAGTTATATATTGCCAAGTCATTCTGAATAAAATTTAACATAACATAAAATAAATACATAACATATTAAACTATTAAATAGGGTTAGAAAAATATCTTAAAAATATTGGTAAATATGGGATCTAACATTTTGCAATGTATGTTTTGTTAAAGGGGAAGGGGGCCTCAGTACATTTCAACTAAGCACCTCTTTTATCTGAGGTGAACATGAGCTAATGCATATATAGTACTTAAAACTCAACTAAGTCAAAACTAAAAAAATCGTCAATTGAATAAAATGGGTTCGCAGTAGCCATCGATAAATTTTTTTCAAGAAAACTTTGGGTTGATATTTTTGAACTAAAGTGACAAGTTTGTTATATATTTTAATGCTTATTACATTGTGGCTGGATAAACTCTTATTTATTCTGTGGAAGCCAATTACAGCCCTGTTGTTGTTACGGATTTCATATTTACAAGTTTCATTGAAATGTAAAAACTCTGGATGATTCAGAATGTATTACATTATGTCATACAAGTATAAATTAAAAACCATCTGAATCCCAGTGCTTATGAAAAGAGGCTTACAGTGTTCTAAACTATTTGATTTTGTCATGATTTGGATTACTTTTTTTTGAAACATGAGGATTTAATTAGTTCTGCTACAATACCCCAAAGAATAAGTCCGTACCTCATAAGAGATTAGAAGTAGGCGTAGTAGCCGGATATGACGTAGCTACTGCTAACACGTAAGGTGAGGCACCTTATTAAAAACAAGGTGCTTCATAACTTCTTGGATATGTAACATACCCCCATGTTAAGGGGTTATCGAAATAAATTCCTAAAAACTTAGCACTAGTGACAGTTTCAATTCTATTGAATCTACAGATCTCATCATTACAAAATTAATACAATTCATCGCTCTTAAGCTAAATATAATAGATTTAGTTTTCTCTTCATTTAAATGAAACCCGTTTGCCAAGAACCAATAGGAGGCTGATTTTAATGTGTTTTTAGTTTGATCAATGAGTTGATCGAGACTACTACCAATGTTTACAAAAGTAGTATCATCAGCATAAAGCAGTGATTTGGATTTTACTGAATTGGGTAAGTCGTTTATGCATTTAAAAAAAAGAAGTGGTCCCAATACTGAAATCCCTGAGGCACCCCACATTCCACCTTAACCTCTTTAGACTACAGGTTTAAATTATCAGGTCCAATATTATTTTATTTTTGGATATTTTAATGTTATAAATTAATCATACCAGTCACTTATTTCTTAAAACAAGTATACGTAAGTTATAGTTTTAAAAATAATCTGTAGATAAGATAAGTATTATCATCTGCACAAACCAGATTCAACTAAAATGATAGCACCTCCTAGAACCTTTATTAAAATTTAAATGATTTTTGCACACAGAGAAGTTAAGATAATCTTATTAGTTGTAAGAAATAACAATAATAACAATATGAAACTCACTTCAGTGATTTTAAAACACAAAATAATTGCCTTAAAATTATTACAAAGCGGTTCAATAAAAGGAACACATTTTATATTTGTTCCTTAAAAAAATTTTAATTTAAACATAGAAAAAACATATCATGGAAGTTAAAAGCATTAAAATGAGGTTTCGTGCAGTTTTGTGAAGAAATGATCCTTTTGATTTTATTAATTTCAGGCCTACACTTTACTGAGTGCTACTGACCATAACTTTTTCATCAACTAAGTGTCCCAATTATGTAAATTATACACTCTTATCTATGAGATTACTCCTGAAAAATATTGTTCGTTTTAATATAATAAATAATGTGAGTTGATATAAGACGTTGATTTGTTAATACTACAATATTATAACGTTCATAATGACCCTAAGATATCTTTTATGTTTATTTAACATTAACTCTGTACCATTGAAGCATTGTAACGAATGTAATGTTTGTAATAATAAAAGCTATTTGACATAAAATATCGTACCTACCGATAAAACATGTAGTTCATTTATTTATTTTTATTCTGTTGCTACGTACAAAACAGTTGAACAATACGACGGATTAGTACTGATAGAAGTAAAAATAAATATTTTGTAAATTGATATGAATGTTAAAATGAGTAAGTCCACAGGTAATAGAGTTTAAATTTTGCACGAATGGTAAAATGTTATTTATTTCATCATAATTTTGAAAATTTTTTCACGGAAGAATGGTATATTTATGTAAACCTTTGTAAAAACAAACATTTTCCCGAACAAATTCAAAATGATAAATTTTTCAATACAAATGAAAAATTACTTTACTTAAAAATAATATTGTTAAGCATTTATGGTTTTGTAAAATTATGTAAAAAATAATAATTTAGTAAGAGTCAAATTAATGTAGTAGAACTCTTGCAATACAGTCAATGTGAACAAACTAGTAATATATTTCTTTTGGAGGAGGTTTTCCAAGTTCAAAGGATTTATTTGAAGTAGACGGAGCTTTTTGCACCTACCACAATGAAATATACTTCTTAAAACTCTTGTTCAGAACTGATAACACACCTACACCTATACGGGTTCTTGTACACTCTGTTGTTAAGATGTTTATCCAGGATTTACAATATTGTATTATTTTGTTTTAAAAACGTATTTAAATATATTACAATATTAATATTGCTGAAGTATACACCATGCATTTGTATTAAAATTAATTATGCCTTATTTATAAAAATAATTACGAAATTCATCTTTACTTTTGTACAATTTTAGCTTTCATTTGTATGTTTGCATGGTTATTTTAGTATTTTAAAATGACTAAAATACCATCCATGAATATTGAAAATTAGTAAATATATAGTCATCTTTACAAAAATCCCCTTAAATATGCTTAACATTTCTCTAAATGTTGGGAGAGAGAAAACATTATAAATAAAATAAAACACTATCATGTTTACAAAACGTCTGTATTAATCAGTTGTACAGTTTAATAGTCATATCAAGTATTTTAAAACATAACAAGTAATCTGTAAAATATAGTAATTCATTGAATTAAGTTTACTAATATTTTTATGTAATTTTGTTTTATGACTAAATTAATAAACATATTGTTTTCTACTCATTACATTTATAAATTACAAAGACATATATTTAATTAAACTTACGATTAAGAAGAAATTGAACATTGAATGTTTTCTCATTATTGTTTAAAAAAAAATTAATAATGAAACTAGTTTTTACTCACGACATCTATATCTAAAACTTTCGTTATACATGATTTTTAAATGTAAACTAAAACAGTTTTCTTCATTTAAATAGAAACTCTTAAAGTAAACTTAACCTCTCTATACTATTCAGTGAACAAACTGTATTAATTATTTTGTAGTCTACACTGCTCTATACTTAGTAATTAATACTCTTCTTGTGTTTAAATAATATTTCCTATATAAAATTGTACTAACCAATTAGTTACAAGCTTCAGAAACCAATAAAAATGAAAAAAGAAAAAAAAAACAATATAATGCCGTACATTTAATTTTCAAACATAATATAGTTCAATTAATATATTAATAGTTTTTTAAGTAACGACAATTTCATTAAAAGGCTTTTATTGTTAACTAAATAAAAAACTAAGTAATTGTTTTTATTTATTCGACTAAACAATACTTTGTTAATTTATGAACTGGTTGAATGTTCTTTGGATTAAATGGGTTTTCAAAAAACTTTAGAAGCTAACGTAGTAATTCCTCCATTAATACTGTTTGACTTGAAAATAAAAACAATAACAATTCTTTCAGAACGCTTTTGGTATAATTTGCTTAACACGTTTTGTTTAGTAATAACTGTTGGTCCAAGTGGTACTGGTATTTGTAAATAAGATAAATGTATTTACAAAAGTTGTATAACAGTTACAATTAAATTTAACTTTAATATTGTAATTTTATGAACAATAATATGTTTGGTATAGAATCAGTATAACGGTAATTATTTTAAGTCAGAATAGCAACAACAGCACTGTATCGTGTAGTTCTGTCTATGTCAGAGTAGCAACAACAGCACTGTATCGTGTGGTTCTGTCTATGTCAGAGTAGCAACAACAGCACTGTATCGTGTAGTTCTGTCTATGTCAGAGTAGTAACAACAGCACTGTATCGTGTAGTTCTGTCTATGTCAGAGTAGCAACAACAGCACTGTATCGTGTAGTTCTGTCTATGTCAGAGTAGTAACAACAGCACTGTATCGTGTAGTTCTGTCTATGTCAGAGTAGTAACAACAGCACTGTATCGTGTAGTTCTGTCTATGCAACATTGCTCAGATTATTAACATAATGACTTTTATCCTTCTTTTCAATACTAAATTAACCTTCACCGATAACTTAACATTAATACCCATACCTATAAAATAAATTATAAATTACTGCAGTATTAGCATTGGCTACTTTATTTATAACACAGTAATCAACGCTGAAATTGTATTTTATTAATATACTATAAACGTCCAATTGGAAAAATATATTGTACAAAGACTATATACTTGCAATTTCAGTATAATATAAATCCAATGATCGGTTAATTTAAATGCTCAATTTTTTAAAGGACATTTTTCGTACGTTTTATAGTAAAGAACCTTTAAAAGGGTTGACATTTTATATTAATGGTTGATGGTTGTACTGTTAATTCAATAAATACATAAATTAAAAATCCTAATTACGTATATTTATTGATGTACGCATAAGTTAATAACATGAGTAGAATACAATATTCTAGTATGGTCTTACATAACTTACATCTATGTCTTAAAAAGTATTAAACCCACTTATATTATTTGTTTATGGCGTATAATGTTTGTATACATAAGAAATACACATTTTTAAGTCTGAGATAAAATAATATACCCATAAGCAATTATTTGAATATGAGTATGTAAAATCTAGAACTAAATTTGTTTAACCATTAGAAGTACACTATATGGAGATCGCACTGTTATTCCTTTAACATTACCTATATAGTAAACAAACAAATTAAACGTCACTCAAACAGTTTCTTTGTATTTTCTTAGCTAAAAAATTAAATATGCTGAATAAAAACCAGTTATAAATTATTTATTTCCCTCCTGGTCTTGATAGTATTTAGAATTTGTCAAAGTAATGGTAGCGTAAAAAAGTGTTGTAATTATATCCTTTTGGTAATTATTAAATGACAAAATACTATCATTGTCAAAAACGTACAGTCAATTGCACTTTTTTAATATTAATTTTAATGTTCATACTGATTTTAAAACCGAATCGACATTTAACAATATTATAAAATAGGACTAATATCTTATGTTTGTTTGGATATAACAAATATAAAATCCTATTTTAATTATTGCTTTTTATAGTTTTTGAGGAAAGGCTAACAGTTTGAGGAATGCTGTCAATCCTTCTCCAGCCTGTTGATGACATATGTGTGGCAGCTGTAATACGAGTTGACAGTGACAGCTGTTGTTTCTTCTGACTGATTGATACAAACTTGACAAAATGTTTCTTAACAATATGTTTACATGCTTGTTACAGCTATGTAGACATTTTATGTGAGGGGAAGGGGCAATTCGTTAAAATGTTTTATATATATATATAAAACATTTTAATGATGTTTATATACACTTAAATGTTTTATAGGATATGATTATGAAAGAGAATTGTGGTAAGAGGACATATACTGCTACAAGTATGTTACTAAATTCAGTGAAATGACAATTCTAGGTCCATCACAATGATATCAAATTTTGTTATTTTGATTACCTAAACTCTATTTTTCTGTAGGTAACAAACATTTTTTTTCCAAATTAAATTGGCAATAAGGGTCATCTTGGAAGCGACTTATTAACTTATTATAATGATGCACTCACATTACTTGCTATGAAGGTACACCTACAGTAGTACTGACCAACCCTCCCACTTACTCACATACAGTGGTCCTGACCCACCCTCTCACTTACAGTGGTACTGACCCACCCTCTCAACTACAGTCGTACTGACCCACCCTCCCACCTACAGTGGTAATGACCACCCTCCACCTACTCACATACAACGGTGCTGATAAACCCTCCCACCTACAGTGGTACTGACCAAACCTCCCACTTACTCACATACAGTGGTACTGACCCACCCTCCCACCTACAGTCGTACTGACCCACCCTCTCACCTACAGTGGTAATGACCACCCTCCACCTACTCACATACAACGGTGCTGATAAACCCTCCCACCTACAGTAGTACTGACCAACCCTCCCACTTACTCACATAGAGTGGTACTGACCCACCCTCCCACCTACAGTCATACTGACCCACCCTCTCACCTACAGTGGTAATGACCACCCTCCACCTACTCACATACAACGGTGCTGATAAACCCTCCCACCTACAGTGTTACTGACCAACCCTCCCACTTACTCACATACAGTGGTCCTGACCCACCCTCTCACTTATAGTGGTACTGACCCACCCTCTCAACTACAGTAGTACTGACCCACCCTCCCACCTACAGTCGTACTGACCCACCCTCTCACCTACAGTGGTAATGACCACCCTCCACCTACTCACATACAACGGTGCTGATAAACCCTCCCACCTACAGTGGTACTGACCAACCCTCCCACTTACTCACATACAGTGGTCCTGACCCACCCTCTCACCTACAGTGGGTACTGACCAACCCTCCCACCTATGCACCTACAGTGGTACTGACCCACTCTCTCACTTACAGTGGTACCTGATAGTGAAAAAAATAAATTTTTCGTAAATCATTACTTTTTGACAAATTGTTTATCATTTCACATGTTTTTTTAACGCTCAACACAATTATATAATTGGTTTTGCAGTAAAATTATTTTATGTTTACTGGATGACGTATTCTTATAATTATGAGAATATTATATGTTCTCATGTGGGTATTTACCCACCCTCCCAACCTTACACCTATAGTGGTACCGACCCACTCGCCCACCCTTATACGTACACACCACACATAAATTCAAGTCAATAAAATAAAATAGGTGTAAACAGTTATATTCGAATAATTTCACAAAATAAATAATGGTATACAAACATTGACGAATAAAAATTTTGGGTAACCTGGAGCAGCCAAATCAGTTTACTTTCTCTGGATAAAGTTTTATGAATTCCTTGGAAGCTGGCAAAATGGATTAACTGGACTGGTTCATCATTTGTGGAATCTGAATTTACAAATAAAATCAACAAACCCTTAGTTAAACTTTATCCTAGACAAAGCTTCGGAAACGCATTAAGAAGTCTAAAGATATGCATCATTGTAACACACGAAATTCCACAAGACTTGTTCTCCAAATACATTAAACTAATTTGAGATGAATAGTTCTAATATCGAGGCAGGGCTACAGTTATTCTTAGTAGAAGGATTTTGGGACGTGATAGGCAACTATCTTAAGAACAAGATGTGCTCCTAATCAACTAAAAGACCCATCTGTTTACTTTCTTAGTAAAGAACATGAATATAATAAAATTAACTAAATTGCATTTTGTTTTTTATGGATCAAAGCTTTATTTTAATGCATAGTAACAAATTTTAAACATAAAAAATATAATAAAATGAATATATAAGTTATGTGTATAGTTGAATGAAAATCTTATTAAAGTTTTATTTAAAAACCGAAGTGATTACCTATTGTAAAGTAGTTATAATCTAGATATTTGTATCAACCAGACAACAATCCATTTTTTGTTTAGTTATCTTTAATATAGTGTGAAAGTATAGTTAGTAATTTATTAGGTTTTATATAATAAAGACATCTTTTATCGTCATTTCTGCTAATGCCAACTTAACTTAGTAGTATCCAATTACTATTGTCAAATATATTTCTCTAAGGGTATTGCATGTCCGAAAACGTATGATATCACTTTAATCTATGATTATTTTAAACACAATAGTTCAAATCCACTCATAAAATTCATTTAAAAAGGGCTCGACAAACGGCTGAGAATGGTATATTGCATTGAAGACTAATGCACAAATATCATAAAAAGTATAAATGTGCCATACATGATCTCCAACACTGTTTCCCTTTTATTTGACCAAACTAACATTTTACAAACAACTTTTATGTTAATTACAACATGTATAAGATTTTTTTTAAGTGAAGCAATTACTCAGTAAGTTTGTAGGGTATTACACAGTTTTTTATTAAGTTTAGGAGAACCATATGATATTAGTCATCTTAGTTGATAATGATGTAAAGTATTTACTTATATTGTTCTGTATTATTATCATTAGACAATTTTATATTATTGTACCATAGATAATGACTAGTCATATGTTTACTGAAGACTTTTTTCTTGATTGTAAACCGATGTGACAGAAATAAATAAATAAATATGGTTTGATGATCTTTGAGGCTATAAAAAGTATTCTCACTGAATTTGTCAGTTCTTCCAAAGTGTCAAGGTAGTTTAAAAAATATTAATTAAAGTTCAAACTTGCTACGTGTTGAGTACAGTTAGGGGAACAAGCAAATTTAAAAATACTTTTATTTTAAGTATTTAAAAAATACTTTAAATTTTTTTTTTAAATTAGTATGTCAACGTAAATAAAAACGATAAAATTTAAATAATAATAACTGTACGCAAAGCATCCTTACATACACTTTTAAAGGATACATTAACTTCCTTACTAAGATCTGGACTCAACACAGTACATGCTAAAGGGCCTGAATTATAGTACATTTGTTAAAGTTAATTGAGACGTTTCAAACATTTCAGTACAAAATAATCAACGAAATTCCCCGAAGATACACAAAAGGGTTTGCCCGTTTCCCCTTATCCAATTTTTTTCTCTATTAAAATGCAATTTCCTGTAAACGAAGCATAAAAAACTTATACTTTAGTGGATTATACCTCATTATTAGTCCTTCTTTGACTGAATATTCAAATAATATCTTCTCAATAACCAACTTACTTTTCCACGAAGTGCACAGATCAATGTTAACCATAAATCTTATTGTTTTAGAGATATGTGGCTTACTTTTTTATTAATAGTTTATTCTACCTCAACTAGTTGTTACAAAGAATAAAACGTCGACTTTTTTTACAGTTTAATAGTTAGCAGTCTTGAACCTACTGATTTATAAAATTGTTCTCTATCCCAACAATAATTTCATACTAAAGTAGGTCATTCTTTCTCAATCAATACTGTTAAAAAATCTATAAAAATATCTGGAACTTCATAATATCTTTTGTAATATGAAATAACTCTTCTCAGCTGTAACTCAATAAATCTGAATTTAACAAAATTTTCCCAAACAATTCTAATACCTGTTGTACTTGCAAATCTATTAACCTAACCCAATAAACATTTCATGATATTTAAGATTTTCCAGTATTTAAAATATATTACTGCAAAATACAACTGTGGTTTTTGTACGCAGACTGTGCAGACCAAGATGGTAGCGGAGAATATATTTTAATACAAAATGAAGTTTAGTGTAATACCTAATTTATAATGTATATAACATAATAATGTGGAAGTAGTATTTATTTTGAGTTTTATTGCCGTTTGAGAGTGATTTTTACATTGCATTAAAACCAATTAATTATATCAAAGAAAAATAAATTCTAAAATGCTTGTTAAATGTGATTTTTTTTATTTTACTTTGGGGTCAAATTTTATTTCAAGATGCCATTAACGTAAGTTTATCGCATGATGAGATTGTAGAGTTAAACATAAATATTTACATGAAAGGAATTTGATTACAATTAAATGTACAAATTCAATCAAGATCATATCCAACTAAAAGTTTTGTATAATCATACATGATACTTGTATCTTGTAATCTAACAAAGACTTGTTAGATTACAATATGTTTGGTTGCAGAATTCTAAAATATATTGAATTCTGGAAACTCCACAGAAGAAATAGATATGAATACAATATATATAAAATAATATCTGATTATATTTTTATATATGCAATATAATCAAAATATGTTTATAATGGATACACACTCAAAAACCACGATTCTTTATATTATAAAAAATATTTTAAATAACCAGAAAATATAAACATTGGATATATAAACGAGGAAGCCACTTTAAGTGTGTTTGACAGGGGCTTGATAAAGGTATGGGGGGACCTTTCGACCTCTCTAGAGGGTCAAATGTAAATCTTAGGGTTATTTGTAAAGGCCAAATTTTATTCTGCGAGATAAAATGTTTATCTATAAACATCTGTTCAGATGCTAAAGACCTATAATACAAATGCTTGTATGAACTATTCAACTCATGGCAGAATATTGTAATATTTGATAAAAAAAACCATATTTTTATAAAGTTAATCAAAATTAAAAATTATAATTAATTAATGGCAACGTCATAGTCAAGAGGCGTCAATAACACTATATCGAAGTGCCCCTTGTACATAGACTCCTTATTAATGTCAACGTCATAGTCAAGAGGCGTCAACAACACTATATCGAAGTGCCTCTTGTACATAGACTCCTTATTAATGTCAACGTCATAGTCAAGAGGCGTCAACAACACTATATTGAAGTGTCCCTTGTACATAGACTCCTTATTATAAATGTGTTTTGATTGTAATACAAGAATATTTCTAACTGTAAAATTTCTATATCAATATATATAACCATTGATAAAAAGAACAATTTTATAATGACACATTGAAAATCGATGAACAAATTATTTTCCAGAAAACTTCTACTCAAAACAGTCATCACACACGCTTTTCTGATGGTCCGGGCACACCCACCTTTGACATTTTCCACACGTCTTCCTTGTTGATTTCTTGCGACCTCTACCGCAAAGAAAACATTTTCCTACTCCAGCAACTTGTTCTCTAGGTACAGTTACGGATTATCCCTTACAAATTCTGTATCACTGTGTTCAACAGTTTCTTCCACTACATCTTCCTCACGTTCGTCTTCATCCTGTTCACCAAGTACACTTTTAGACATTAGACATTAGACATTATTTATTCTGAATAAAATACAAAAAGATGTATATCTCATTCGTCATTACAGATAAACTTAAAATAAATAAACAACTAGTGTTAAAATAATATATACACATGACAAAGTAACAAAGACAATGTAAATCTGTTGTTTTCGGGTCAAGTAGACAGGAATTCCTGTACACTATAAAATTCCTTGCTGATCAAATAAATCCTGACAGATTTCTTGAATCCAGCCCCTTTTAAACTTTTAATTTCAGCAGGGAGTTTGTTATAAAAAACAGGTCCAGTAAAAAATACTCCCCTTTCAGAGAGTGTCAGGCGATGTTGGGGAGTGCGGATATCGTCACCATGCCTGGTCGGATACCTGTGGTTTGCGCCGACAACTGGGAGATCATCAGCATTATATATCGTGGTCATGATTACCCTGAATATGAAAATGGAGGGAAGGGTAAGCAGATTAAGGAGTCGGAAAATTCCTCTACACGAATGCAGTGGAGGTAGTCCTTTCAAGATTCGGACAGCACGTTTTTGCGCCAAGAAAACCTTCAAAGCATGTGGAGACCCACCCCACACTTCAATTCCGTACGTCATGACAGAGGAGAAACATCCATAATAAACCATAATCAAGGCATTTAAATCTATGAGAGGATATAAGGTTCTGAGTGCATAACTGACTCGACTCAGCTTACTGCACAGCTGAGATATGTGAGAAGACCATGATAAACCACTGTCCACGGTCAGACCTAGAATCTTGACCGAAGAACATTCTTTTATTTCAAACTGTTCCAAAGATATATGCTGAGGATTTTTATTTTTGGTCAG
The DNA here is from genome assembly GCA_035578905.1 of Stictocephala bisonia. Classification (NCBI taxonomy): domain Eukaryota; kingdom Metazoa; phylum Arthropoda; class Insecta; order Hemiptera; family Membracidae; genus Stictocephala; species Stictocephala bisonia. The sequence goes on from JAQJVL010000081.1 coordinate 1,668,971, forward strand.
AAACTGAATAAAAACTGTTTTCTCTGAGTTCAATAAAAGATTGTTAACTGATAACCAATGTTGAAGAATTTCCATAGATTCTGTGACTCTATATTGCAGATCAGTTTGAGGACCCCCAAACAGCAGCGTTGTGTCATCCGCATAAAGTATAGATTTGGCCAAAGGAATATGTGAAACAAGATCATTTATATAAATGATGAAGAGCAAGGGCCCTAAAATGCTACCCTGGGGTACCCCATACCTGCATTCGACATATTCAGAACGGCTTCCTAAAATCTCCACGAATTGTCTTCGGCCTGCAAGGTATGACTTGAACCAGGAGAGAGCAACTCCACGCACTCCACACATCTCCAATTTCTCACCAAGGATGTTGTGATCAACCCGATCGAAAGCCTTTGAAAGGTCGCAAAATACTCCCAAGGCTGGATCACGCTGTTCCAGCTGTGATACTACATCATTTATAAAATCAACAGCTGCTTGAGTGGTTGAACGATTTGGCCTAAAACTATACTGGTTATCTATAAGGATGTTATTTTTCTCCAGATGATCCAACAACCTTTTATAGGCAACTTTTTCTAATACCTTTGAAAGCGTGCACAAAATAGAAATAGGTCGATAATTATTGACATCAACTTGTCCCCCTTCTTAAAAATAGGGACAACATTAGAAGTCTTATAGATGTTGGGAAAAATGCCTGAGGAAAGTGAAACGTTAAAGAGGTGTATTAGGGGTTCAAGAAGGCCCTGGTAAATTTGTTTAATGAGAAAACTGGATATTTCATCTGTTCCTGAAGACTTCTTAGATTTTAGGGACATGATAGCTTGTTCGACTTCAACTTTATTGACAGGAGCAAAAAATAAAGAACCGCTTGGTGGAAGTTTTTGAGCCAGATTACACGGAACATTAGACTGAAAATTTGAATGAGATGAAATATTTGTGCATGAAATATTTGAGAAATGACTATTAAAAAGATTAACCACTTTAGATAACGACTGAATAGAGTCTCCCTGGTGTTTTAAGGCTGGAAAAGAAGCATTAAGATCGGTCTCACGTGTCTCTCTACGCACAACACTCCAGATTGCCCGCTGCAAGCAATCGGAGCTCTGCACTTCACGAGAAATTGTTGCACGCTTCTCCTCGAGTAAACGCTTACGAAAGAGTTTTTGCCTTTCCTTCAACAATTCTTTTAGCGCTGGATCATTTGAATCGCGGGCCATAATCCCCAAATCGACATTCCGATTGGCAAAATCCTTTAAACTAGAGCTTAATTTGTGTTTCTTTTTGCTGCCAGGTTTTTTCTGGACTGTTTTGAGAGGAAATGCATTTTCAAAATGTGATTGAACAATTCCAGAAAAAGATTCAAATTTGTTGTCGACACCTTCAATTTTGTTTAAGAAACTCCAGTCTACCTTAGACAAAAAATTGTTAAAATTAATAATATTTTGTTTTGAGAACACTCTTTTTGTTACTGTACAGGAAGTTTCTTTACATTGGTAGTTTATTCTTATCAGTTGTGAATCATGATCAGACATTGTATTGAAGAAGGAATTACAGGAAACTGTTGCAGGGTCTAAGTTTGTTACAACATTATCAAGAAGTGACTTACTATTTGCTGTAACTCTCGTGGCACTATTCACTAATTCACGGAGATTGAAAGACATTAGTATATTTCTTATCTTTATAACGCTAAGGTCAACAGTATCTAAAAAGTTTACATTCCAATCTCCACAAATTAAAATTAATTCATTCTCCTTCTCTACACTATAAATAAGATTTTCTAACCTTTCTATAAACTCCTGAACATTGTTATGTGGAGCTCTATACAAACAAATGAGCACAAACTTTAAGTTGGATTTTTGATGGTCTAAACTATGTACAAGCTTAATATTTACAATAGAAAATTCAAAACAATCTTCGTTGCAAAACTTTTTAAACATCTTTCACCATCACTTTCATTTTCCATCTCCTTTAACCATATTCGTAACTGTTCTCTATCACTTTCTGACATGTTTGTATATATTAATCAAGAAATAAAATACAGAAAAACAAATATGTACAAAAAAATTTGAAAAAATATTTGGTACGCCAGTGGTTGCGCAATATACAATAGTAGTACACTCCGAGATTTCATGATTTAGGGCGATTATGTGACAGTTAGAAGAGTGAAACTAGACTGGGTTGTTGGGAGGGGTGTGGGGGAGAGGTACAGTGACGCTCAAGGTCAGAAGTGCTGCCAACCGCTCTGGGTGAGAAAATAAATATACCTGTACTACAATAATAGAACGCGCGACCAATGCAGTGTTAATAGCAACGTCATAGTCAAGAGGCGAAAACAACACTATATCGAAGTGCCTCTTGTACATAGACTCCTTATTAATGGCAACGTCATAGTCAAGAGGCATCAACAACACTATATCTGTGACTCTTGTACATAGACTCCTTATTAATGGCAACCTCATAGTCAAGAGGCGTCAACAACACTATATCGAAGTGCCTCTTGTACATAGACTCCTTATTAATAGCAACGTCATAGTCAAGAGGCGCCAACAACACTATATCGAAGTGCCCCTTGTACATAGACTCCTTATAAATGGCATCGTCATAGTCAAGAGGCGTCAACAACACTATATCGAATTGCCCCTTGTACATAGACTCCTTATTAATGGCAACGTCATAGTCAAGAGGCGTCAACAACACTATACCGAAGTGCCTCTTGTACATAGACTCCTTATTAATAGCAACGTCATAGTCAAGAGGAGTCAACAACACTATATCGAAGTGCCCCTTGTACATAGACTCCTTATTAATAGCAACGTCATAGTCAAGAGGCGTCAACAACACTATATCGAAGTGCACCTTGTACATAGACTCCTTATTAACACTGCGTTGGTCACGGCCCCCATAATTACGTGAGTGGTCGCGCGTTCTACTATTGTAGAACATATGTTTTTTTGTTTTTTTTTATCAACTTTTGTTCATCTTTATAAAAGTATAAGGGCTCGGTTGTGTAAAAATTAGTACTCAATGTTGTATTATTTATTTATTAATTTTATTTGTAACTAACACAAGAAAAAAAACAAATACTACAAAAGTGTTTTGATTCTAATACAAGAATATTTCTAACTGTAAAATTTCTATATCAATATATATAACCATTGATAAAAAGAACAATTTTATAATGACACATTGAAAATCGATGAACAAATTATTTTCCAGAAAACTTCTACTCAAAACAGTCATCACACACGCTTTTCTGATGGTCCGGGCACACCCACCTTTGACATTTTCCACACGTCTTCCTTGTTGATTTCTTGCGACCTCTACCGCAAAGAAAACATTTTCCTACTCCAGCAACTTGTTCTCTAGGTACAGTTACGGATTATCCCTTACAAATTCTGTATCACTGTGTTCAACAGTTTCTTCCACTACATCTTCCTCACGTTCGTCTTCATCCTGTTCACCAAGTACACTTTCACCATCACTTTCATTTTCCATCTCCTTTAACCATATTCGTAACTGTTCTCTATCACTTTCTGACATGTTTGTATATATTAATCAAGAAATAAAATACAGAAAAACAAATATGTACAAAAAAAATTTGAAAAAATATTTGGTACGCCAGTGGTTGCGCAATATACAATAGTAGTACACTCCGAGATTTCATGATTTAGGGCGATTATGTGACAGTTAGAAGAGTGAAACTAGACTGGGTTGTTGGGAGGGGTGTGGGGGGAGAGGTACAGTGACGCTCAAGGTCGGAAGTGCTGCCAACCACTCTGGGTGAGAAAATAAATATACCTGTACTACAATAATAGAACGCACGACCAATGCAGTGTTAATAGCAACGTCATAGTCAAGAGGCGAAAACAACACTATATCGAAGTGCCTCTTGTACATAGACTCCTTATTAATGGCAACGTCATAGTCAAGAGGCATCAACAACACTATATCTGTGACTCTTGTACATAGACTCCTTATTAATGGCAACCTCATAGTCAAGAGGCGTCAACAACACTATATCGAAGTGCCTCTTGTACATAGACTCCTTATTAATAGCAACGTCATAGTCAAGAGGCGCCAACAACACTATATCGAAGTGCCCCTTGTACATAGACTCCTTATAAATGGCAACGTCATAGTCAAGAGGCGTCAACAACACTATATCGAATTGCCCCTTGTACATAGACTCCTTATTAATGGCAACGTCATAGTCAAGAGGCGTCAACAACACTATACCGAAGTGCCTCTTGTACATAGACTCCTTATTAATGGCAACGTCGTAGTCAAGAGGCGTCAATAACACTATATCGAAGTGCCCCTTGTACATAGACTCCTTATTAATGTCAACGTCATAGTCAAGAGGCGTCAACAACACTATATCGAAGTGCCCCTTGTACGTAGACTCCTTATTAATGGCAACGTCATAGTCAAGAGACGTCAACAACACTATATCGAATTGCCCCTTGTACATAGACTCCTTATTAATGGCAACGTCATAGTCAAGATGCGTCAATAACACTATATCGAAGTGCCCCTTGTACATAGACTCCTTATTAATGGCAACGTCATAGTCAAGAGGCGTCAACAACGCTATATCGAAGTGCCTCTTGTACATAGACTCCTTATTAATGGCAACGTCATAGTCAAGAGGCGTCAACAACACTATATCGAAGTGCCCCTTGTACATAGACTCCTTATTAATGGCAACGTCATAGTCAAGAGGCGTCAATAACACTATATCGAAGTGCCCCTTGTACATAGACTCCTTATTAATGGCAACGTCATAGTCAAGAGGCGTCAATAACACTATATCGAAGTGCCCCTTGTACATAGACTCCTTATTAATGGCAACGTCATAGTTAAGAGGCGTCAACAACAATATATCGAAGTGCCCCTTGTACATAGACTCCTTATTAATGGCAACGTCATAGTCAAGAGGCGTCAAAAACACTATATCGAAGTGCCCCTTGTACATAGACTCCTTATTAATGGCAACGTCATAGTTAAGAGGCGTCAACAACACTATATCGAAGTGCCCCTTGTACATAGACTCCTTATTAAATGCATATTTTAGATGTGGGATGTCAGAGGAAACATTTTATCACTAAGAAATATATATTAAATATTGTTTCTTCTATTTAATATTAGTGCTATTGAACAAAAAAAGCAGTTTACCATAAAAATTATATAAAATTAAAAAAGGAGTTTAAATTATTGACTAAATTTTTTAATCGAAGTGTAATGAGTATTTTTCGGTTCATATAGGCAAATAGAAGCTAGAATGAAAATTATATTGGATACTGTTATGTTATGATATGTTTAGCTTTTATTAAAAACGATACTAACAGTCACATGTGTGTAATAGTAAATACTTTACCAGCTGGTAATTTAAATATTAGTTATGATCGTTGTTGGGAAAATACGTAAGTGTGTTTTCCAAGAAATGGCCCTTAAAGTTTCTTTATCTGATTTATATATTCAGAGATTGGTATGTTTAAGGAAAAAGAGGATCGTCTGAGCTGTTGCGCTGTTGAAGAGATCTGAGAGGCTTAGACATAACATCATAGTTTCGTCATATTTCAATCTTAACATCGATAACTGAAATGAATAATCTTATGAAATAATTACAGGGATCTTTCCCGTTAATTCACTACCACTAATTTTGTTTGTTTCCGTTAACTCACTAGCGCTTGATAAGTATTCTATTGCTCTAAAAACTGTTCCCCAATAAATGTTTTTACGCCCACTAGGGTATTCCTTATCCGCTAGGAATCCGATATCACTGGGCAAATCTTATCGCTTTCCAAGAACTTACACACGGAGAGCGCATTCGGTGGTAAGTCAATCATTGGATTTACCAAGTTGTAATCAAATTTAGTAGTGACCTAACCTAATTTAATTTAATATAACCTGACGTAACCGTAATTGAGATAAAAAGTAGTGGTAGTGAAGTAACGGAAAATTAGTGGTAGTGAATTACCGGAATAGGTTCAATTACTGTTAAACTTACATTGGCTATCTAAACTTACTATCAGCGTAAAAATTATTTGCACACGAGTTTGAATGTTGTTGAGCATGACTCAGACTGGGTGAGCAGTCATGGTAGCTCTTAGTTTCCATAAACTTAAAAATTATTGATTGGTTGAAAAAATGTTCAGCCTTTAAAGTTTTACAATCTTAACTATACAACATGATAATCATAAACATGATTATGATAATTTTTTAAAATATGTACAAAAGTCCTTTCAAAAACAGCTGTTTTCATATTACTTAAATTTATTTATTTTTGTAAGTAGTAAAAATACGCTTTCTGTGCTCAGAATTTTCACTATATTACACAACTGGTATTGTATAGTTTAACATTTTCCAATATCTTGGGTGAACATTATAACTAACGAATATTGGGTGCCAACATGGATTAATAATTAGTATTAAGAAACTGTCAGTAGTATAGTTTCATATTAAGTTAACATATGCTTATAAAACACATAGTTTTCACTTTCAATGGTTTCTTATCTTCTACATTAATAATTTTTACTATAAAAATGTCGTTTTTTAGAATCAAATGTCTGCTAAAAATAAATAATGGTGTACATAAAAACATCTTACGTTAAATACTACTGGACCAATTGTGAAACGCCAGAAAGGCGTTGCAGTATCTATCGGACTGACGTATGTGTGTACTATGATCTGAGCTTTAAAGTGTCCTGGAATAACATTCATTCAAGTAGTCTCTTTTCAAGTATGAGTGGGTTAAACATGAAACAATATAATTATGTGAAATTCGATCTTAGTGATTTAATGGTATTAGCAAAAGTTAGTTAATAATCATGATATTATTAATATTTAAGGGAATAAGTAAGTCTTCCCCCTTACTTACTAATTAAAAATTAGTAATAAATTAGTGAAAACTGGTTATTTAGGCGATTTGGACAATTAGTTTTACACTTACATCATACCAACTTATTTTTACTGGCATTTACTTAATGTTTTAACACTTAAAATAATAACCTGTGATTAAAATATTAAAGCAAGGAACATATTTTAGTACAATATTTTTAATGGATTTTACTTACTGTTTACTATGTATAAAATATAAAAATTATTAAAAAAGGAAAATATAAATTACAGTTTTTAACTTTTATGGCAGTATTACTTGTAAAGTGCTATTTTCAAAACATAATAGCGTATATTCTGCATATGGTTAGTAAAAGAGTAAGGAGTAACAAAAAGTAGATCTGACATTTTTGCTATGGTTTACTGACAAAAAATAGGTATGATATTTCTGCTATGGTTAACTGAAAGAAATTAGATCTGACATTTCTGGTATGGTTTACTGACAAAAAGTAGGTATGACATTTCTGCTATGGTTTACTGACAAAAATTAGGACTAACATTTCTGCTATGGTTTACTGACAAAGGTAGGTATGACATTTCTGCTATGGTTTACTGACAAAAAGTAGGTCTGACATTTCTGCTGTGGTTTACCGACAAAAAGTCTATTACTGATTAGTTATATAGGTTATACAGGTGATTGTTAATGAGGTATTTATGACAATGATTAGCATGTAGGGAGAATGGACGATATTACTTAAAGAGTTCAATGTCATACGAAATGGAGTTTAATTATTTACAAACATATATCATCACAAAATATTATTAATAAGTACGACAGAGGAGAATTTCATAATAAATATCAATCTAATTGTTTATAACACATAATTAGTCCAACAAAGGTGACTGTTGTAGGTCTGGGACACTTAACGTGGATGGATAACATTGACAAGTTGGACAACCCCTTTAACCTGGCACTTAGTTTTTACTTTATTTATCAGATTGCCTAAAGTAAGGCAATATCGTGAAGGTGATCTAAGTCGAGTGTGTGTACTGACAAGACAGGTAGTGCCCATTGTCTTAGTTCACTGGTGGTGTGATCCATCCTGACAACATCGTGGACATTCAGATATACTGGAAGGAGATGAGGGAATATGTGCAACTCTACGCATGGTATTTACGATAGAGAGGGTCAACTTTATTGCCCAATAAATCTTTATTTTGAATATCAGATCTCTAAGATGGAGCAACTGTTTAAAACTTATACAAAGATCCAGACAAAATTGATGTGTTAAAATTTACAAGTTTCTTAAATTCTGAATAAGGGAAGAACAATAATGGCTGGTTGTACCTAAGGGGAGCAGACCCGAACTACTGCCAATATGCGTAAACCCATTTTACACTAACCTTTAAAAAGGAACATATACGTATATAATTAAGCGTGTTTCTTATAAATTGTCATTAATGATTACCTTCATACATAATTAAACACTGGATTTAAATTGAATTTATATTACATATCATATACATGTATTGTTTATCAGAGAACATAAATTAGTTGATACCATATAAACTGAGTTTGGTTGAAAAGTATTATTACTGTATGTAGGAAATTGTAATAATAAATATGTAATTATACTATAGTAAAACTACCAACGTTAACTATAGCTCAACGTATGTGCATTAAAAACCACAGCTTACAAGTAAATACTGGTTAAACACTTAAACATGAGGAGTCGCCACAGGGGTTGCTTACTATGTTTATTCTATTACATTCTATACCAAATAACAGACCATATATTAAAGTATTAATTGGTAAATAAATTAAGTAATTGAAATGAACAGTTTAAAGATTAATCTTAAATGTTCATTTTAACATAATTATATTAATTCATTTTATGTACATGTACAAATATATATATATATAGTTTTTTGCCAGGACATGAAGAATGTTCTATGTATGCGTCCACTTATAAATGTTTACTTGATCCAAACTGCCGTAACCAAACAATATGAATGTTCCATGAAACAACATTCGACCACGTCCCTCCTGGGTCACATCTATTAAATCTTAAGATTGTTGTGGTGAGAGGTCCCAACCAATGACCAATAATTCATATCTGGTATCAATGCTACACCAAATGAGGTTTCTGATCCTCCACCATAGTAATGTACCTGGGGGGCTATTTACAACACAGTTCACTAACTGTATGAATTACACAACTTTCACATGTTTAACTCACTTACGGATTATAGTGATAACTAATCACCATATACAATACTAGCTGCTTACCCGTGCCATGGCTTCTTTGTCCCATTTTATCCTTTATTTAGTATTTATAATCTGGAATTAATAATTATAAACAAATAATTAAATGGAAACCATCACAAAATCTGAAACATGAGGCTCATTAGTACACCATAAAATATGTTGTTTTGGTATATAAGATAACTGTTGTTGTTTCCTGAGACGTATTCGTAATATAACTACATTTAAAGCGGCTTAAATTACGTAAAGAAGAGAATTAAACAATTAATCGATTTCATCAATAATCTAACTTTAAAATTTAACAGCTTCTCTTAGAATTGATTTGATTGTTAGTTTAAGTTTGACCTCAAAATGGCTGGCTCCCGATTCCGTGTCTTGAACACATCGAATTAATACTCAAAAATATTTAACTATCATCATGTAAAAGTTTCAGTTATTAATCCAGTATTTTAAGACAGTTATAACAATAGTAAGCCCTAACCCTTTTGTAAATCCACCAAAATGTTGTTCTACTCATTAAAAAAGTGAATATTCTGGCATAATGCCACAGTTGTAACCCACTTCTTATGGCTGAGTAATAAGCCTATGGTTACTGTTTTATGATTTTGATCCTAATATATATATGCTTTTAGTTGCATATATCTTTTAATATAAATTATTTAATGTAAATCGATCAAAATTGTTGAGTTATCTTGCATCGTAATTGTTTTTCAAATGGTTGTACAAACAAATGGTTTACATACAATCTGTAACGATGTCTAATTCGATCACATATTACCATGGTAGTAAATAGACGAAAAAAAGAAAAAAAACTACCATATTTTGTATCCTTTCACCCACGGATCCTTATTGTTTCGAACCCATAGTACTAGTTTGATATGAATAAATCTTAAACACTATTTAGTTATGATTCGTAAGCTCTTTATAATATTATTTTTCACAAACCACAGTGGGTTTGCGGAATAGGTGATGAATAACAAAATAACAAACTAACCATAAAAATTAAACATATACTTAAAATAGGATTGGACAAGTTATAGGTTTGGTTCATTTTGTTGCCTTTTTCTGTATTTGATAAAACGTTAACCTATGCTGAAAATGTTAAGCAAAAATATTTGAAATTCACAATATATAAATAGATAGTCCCTTCAATATATAGACAACTATTCTTCCAGTGGCAAGATTTAAGCTGCCTGCATGGCAAAGTCAAATTTCGCTGTTTTTTATAACACAACGTTTCAACAACAATTGTCTCATAAACTCAGTCATTTAAAATACAGTTTACCCATTGCACATAACCATCATACAGTCTTAATAGTGTGAAAAAGTAAATATCTTATATACTAATAAAATATATGAAAATTTAATATGTAACATATATGTATATATATATATATATATATATTTATATATATATATATATATATATATATATATGTATGTATAATTATTGGGTATTTGTACTTAAGGGGAGCAGATACATATAGAGAAGTTCTGGGCACCATTGTATGTCTGTTATTTTAAAGGGCCAATCAATACAACTTCATTAAATGGCGCATTGTATTTACAATTTGTTTTATAGAATGATCAAAGCAATACAAAATCTAATTTGTACACCTCTTAATAAAAGGAACACCACAGTACGATGTTTGTCAAGGTTTACACATTGAAGCAAAGACCTTGATCAGATTAAGGTAGTAACAGTTAGTATTGGTCAGGTAAATCAGTACAAGGAACACCACAGTACGATGTTTGTCAAGGTTTGCACATAGAAGCAAAGACCTTGATCAGATTAAGGTAGTAACATTTAGTGTTGGTCAGGTAAATCAGTACAAGGAACACCACAGTACGATGTTTGTCAAGGTTTGCACATAGAAGCAAAGACCTTGATTGGATTAAGGTAGTAACATTTAGTGTTGGTCAGGTAAATCAGTACAAGGAACACCACAGTACGATGTTTGTCAAGGTTTACACATTGAAGCAAAGACCTTGATCAGATTAAGGTAGTAACAGTTAGTGTTGGTCAGGTAAATCAGTACAAGGAACACCACAGTACGATGTTTGGCAAGGTTTACATATTGAAGCAAAGACCTTGATCAGATTAAGGTAGTAACAGTTAGTGTTGGTCAGGTAAATCAGTACAAGGAACACTAAAGTACGATGTTTGGGAAGGTTTACACATTGAAGAAAAGACCTTGATCAGATTAAGGTAGTAACAGTTAGTGTTAGTCAGGTAAATCAGTACAAGGAACACCACAGTACGATGTTTGTCAAGGTTTACACATTGAAGCAAAGACCTTGATCAGATTAAGGTAGTAAGAGTTAGTGTTGGTCAGGTAAATCAGTACAAGGAACACCACAGTACGATGTTTGGCAAGGTTTACACATTGAAGCAAAGACCTTGATCAGATTAAGGTAGTAACAGTTAGTGTTAGTCAGGTAAATCAGTAAAAGAAACACCACAGTACGATGTTTGTCAAGGTTTACACATTGAAGCAAAGACCTTGATCAGATTAAGGTAGTAACAGTTATTGTTAGTCAGGTAAATCAGTACAAGGAACACCACAGTACGATGTTTGTCAAGGTTTACACATTGAAGCAAAGACCTTGATCAGATCAAGGTAGTAACAGTTAGTGTTAGTCAGGTAAATCAGTACAAGGAACACCACAGTACGATGTTTGTCAAGGTTTACACATTGAAGCAAAGACCTTGATCAGATTAAGGTAGTAACAGTTATTGTTAGTCAGGTAAATCAGTACAAGGAACACCACAATACGATGTTTGTCAAGGTTTGCACATAGAGGCAAAGACCTTGATCAGATTAAGGTAGTAACATTTAGTGTTGGTCAGGTAAATCAGTACAAGGAACACCACAGTACGATGTTTGTCAAGGTTTACACATTGAAGCAAAGACCTTGATCAGATTAAGGTAGTAACAGTTAGTGTTAGTCGGGTAAATCAGTACAAGGAACACCACAGTACGATGTTTGTCAAGGTTTACACATTGAAGCAAAGACCTTGATCAGATTAAGGTAGTAACAGTTAGTGTTGGTCAGGTAAATCTGTACAAGGAACACCACAGTACGATGTTTGTCAAGGTTTACACATTGAAGCAAAGACCTTGATCAGATTAAGGTAGTAACAGTTAGTGTTAGTCAGGTAAATTAGTACAAGGAACACCACAGTACGATGTTTGTCAAGGTTTACACATTGAAGCAAAGACCTTGATCAGATTAAGGTAGTAACAGTTAGTGTTAGTCAGGTAAATCAGTACAAGGAACACCACAGTACGCACAGTACGATGTTTGTCAAGGTTTACACATTGAAGCAAAGACCTTGATCAGATTAAGGTAGTAACAGTTAGTGTTGGTCAGGTAAATCAGTACAAGAAACACCACAGTACGATGTTTGTCAAGGTTTACACATTGAAGCAAAGACCTTGATCAGACTAAGGTAGTAACAGTTAGTGTTGGTCAGGTAAATTAGTACAAGGAACACCACAGTACGATGTTTGTCAAGGTTTACACATTGAAGCAAAGACCTTGATCAGATTAAGGTAGTAACAGTTAGTGTTGGTCAGGTAAATCAGTACAAGGAACACCACAGTACGATTTTTGTCAAGGTTTACACATTGAAGCAAAGACCTTGATCAGATTAAGGTAGTAACAGTTAGTGTTAGTCAGGTAAATTAGTACAAGGAACACCACAGTACGATGTTTGTCAAGGTTTACACATTGAAGCAAAGACCTTGATCAGATTAAGGTAGTAACAGTTAGTTTTGGGCAGGTAAATCAGTACAAGGAACACCACAGTACGATGTTTGGCAAGGTTTACACATTGAAGCAAAGACCTTGATCAGATTAAGGTAGTAACAGTTAGTGTTAGTCAGGTAAATTAGTACAAGGAACACCACAGTACGATGTTTGTCAAGGTTTACACATTGAAGCAAAGACCTTGATCAGATTAAGGTAGTAACAGTTAGTGTTGGTCAGGTAAATTAGTACAAGGAACACCACAGTACGATGTTTGGCAAGGTTTACATATTGAAGCAAAGACACTGATCAGATTAAGGTAGTAACAGTTAGTGTTGGTCAGGTAAATCAGTACAAGAAACACCACAGTACGATGTTTGGCAAGGTTTACACATTGAAGCAAATACACTGATCAGATTAAGGTAGTAACAGTTAGTGTTGGTCAGGTAAATTAGTACAAGGAACACCACAGTACGATGTTTGGCAAGGTTTACATATTGAAGCAAAGACCTTGATCAGATTAAGGTAGTAACAGTTAGTGTTGGTCAGGTAAATTAGTACGAGGAACACCACAGTACGATGTTTGGCAAGGTTTACACATTGAAGCAAAGACCTTGATCAGATTAAGGTAGTAACAGTTAGTGTTGGTCAGGTAAATCAGTACAAGGAACACCACAGTACAATGTTTGGCAAGGTTTACACATTGAAGCAAAGACCCTGATCAGATTAAGGTAGTAACAGTTAGTGTAGGTCAGGTAAATCAGTACAAGTAACACCACAGTACGATGTTTGGCAAGGTTTACACATTGAAGCAAAGACCTTGATCAGATTAAGGTAGTAACAGTTAGTGTTGGTCAGGTAAATTAGTACAAGGAACACCACAGTACGATGTTTGTCAAGGTTTACACATTGAAGCAAAGACCTTGATCAGATTAAGGTAGTAACAGTTAGTGTTGGTCAGGTAAATTAGTACAAGGAACACCACAGTACGATGTTTGTCAAGGTTTACACATTGAAGCAAAAACCTTGATCAGATTAAGGTAGTAACAGTTAGTGTTGGTCAGGTAAATTAGTACAAGGAACACCACAGTACGATGTTTGTCATGGTTTACACATTGAAGCAAAGACCTTGATCAGATTAAGGTAGTAACAGTTAGTGTTGGTCAGGTAAATCAGTACAAGGAACACCACAGTACGATGTTTGTCAAGGTTTACACATTGAAGCAAAGACCTTGATCAGATTAAGGTAGTAACAGTTAGTGTTGGTCAGGTAAATCAGTACAAGGAACACCACAGTACGATGTTTGGCAAGGTTTACACATTGAAGCAAAGACCTTGATCAGATTAAGGTAGTAACAGTTAGTGTTGGTCAGGTAAATTAGTACAAGGAACACCACAGTACGATGTTTGTCAAGGTTTACACATTGAAGCAAAGACCTTGATCAGATTAAGGTAGTAACAGTTAGTGTTGGTCAGGTAAATCAGTACAAGGAACACCACAATACGATGTTTGTCAAGGTTTACACATTGAAGCAAATACCTTGATCAGATTAAGGTAGTGACAGTTAGTGTTGGTCGGGGTAAATCAGTACAAGGAACACCACAATACGATGTTTGGCAATTTTTACACATTGAAGCAAAGACCTTGATCAGATTAAGGTAGTGACAGTTAGTGTTGGTCGGGGTAAATCAGTACAAGGAACACCACAGTACGATTTTTGTCAAGGTTTACACATTGAAGCAAAGACCTTGATCAGATTAAGGTAGTGACAGTTAGTGTTGGTCGGGGTAAATCAGTAAAGGAACACCACAATACGATGTTTGGCAATTTTTACACGTAAAAGCCAAACATATCCATTGATATCTTGAACCCCACCAAATAAGGAACAACGAAGTGGTATCAACGGGAGTAGGACAATAACGAGATATGTTTATTGCAGCTCTTGTAGCGATCTTAATTGGCGTTTAGTTACTATTTAATTGGTAGAGCACGACACTGTATTTAATAATTTGATGGATATACTAAACACGGACGTTTAGAATATGTTTTACGCTTGGTACTATGCGGATATGGGATGAATTTCGATTTTACTGGTGAGGTAAAATTGTAAATAAAACTTTTTACTGGTGGGGTTGGTAGGCCTGGTCCTACTCAGTTGCAGCAATGAATTAAAGCTCCCACAAAATCTTCAATATTTAGTTGCAAAACAAACATTTTAATCAATACCGCTTACCCAACGTGTAGTTTAAACAGTTGTGAGTGCTAACCGTAATTGTCTGGCCGTTTAATTGTGATTTACGTAAGTAAATTTATGTGAGAGCTAACCCAGTAATAACAAGGTTAGACTGGCAAATACGAACTAAACCCACGCTGCCGTCGTTCTTGACCAGGGCGACACTTGTATAACAACTAGTGGCTCCACCACTGTCGTCCTGTGGCTGAGTCGGGAAAGGCACCACTTTTACATCAGAAGATTCCAAGTTCAAGGCTGCAACGTGATACTTAACTTTTTGTCTCCTAATAATATTTGTTAACTTCACATTTGAGCTTGTGATTTTATATGTGTTTTTTTAAAATGTTTTAAATGAATTAATTATTGTTCATAGGCGAGCCTCGTATAATAGTATCTTTTAAATAGGCTCCTCAAATATTTATATTTTTCAAGGCAGATTACACTGTCTTGGAAGCCACGTGTTTCCAGTGCAATAGCGACGTGACCAGAGTGAAGGCTTGCGCCATCTGTTGTCGTTATCAGGGTG